>JANAVB010029816.1:5811787-6066787 GCA_029216955.1 Iris pallida | reverse complement strand
CGGGACGACACTTGGAATGACTTATGTCGATCGGCATAACTTTACCTAACTTACTCAAGCCTACAACTTAACCCAAGGGACGAGCCAAGGCTATGCCAAGCCTTGCGTAGTGGAAACGTGCATGCTTTATCGAGCATTTACGCGGACGACGCCTATAACTTAAGCTAACTCCTTGTTTGTGTCGAATACCAACTTTTCCTTCTCCCAAGCCGCGGGACGAAGGATCGAGTGTCATTTTCAAAGCACGCTGAGCACCAACTCTAATCAGACCGTGGGACATTTTCCATGTTCTAAACTCGATTCGATCCGTCGGGATAATTCCCTTTAGCTATGTGGATTCGTCTCTTTTATTATTAAGCCTACTTGTGCCAGTTGAAAACACGTAATTTATTATGTGAAGGCAAAGATGAGGCAAGTTCACCGAAACAACCCCACCTGAGCGATGTCTTCGAGTCACCGTTGTAAGGCTAAGTTCCAACGCCGTCGGCGTTTCGATTCCTCCGATTGACTTTGCGGGTCGGGGCACTACATCATACACCACTCAGAACAAGTCTCGTCCTCGAGACTTTCCTGAAGGTAAGCCATCCTACCATTTCTATGGCCAAGACTTAATCAAGCCTAGACACCGGACTATAACTGTCGAGGGAGATACGCCTACGCGTTTCCTTGAGTCCGAGCCACGCTCGTACTATTATCATTCTTTCCTTCAACACGATTTCGAATTCTCGACACTCTTCCATTCCCCAAGTCTCATTTCCATTCAACGTATCACTTGGCTAGATCGTGCATGCATTCCAGGCGTCCCCAAAATATATGCATTCAGCCAAGCCGCATGATAGAGAATTCGTCATTTCACTCGAGTCGCATCGTGCACATACTCCGGCATCCCTGAAATATATGTATGTCAGTCGAATCTCGTGAGGGATTTTCCTATATTCGTGATTCACACTATCCATCCATGCCAATCCTCAAGATCAATCCTTCGATTGATAACTCATGAAACAGGGCGTCTCGCCTAACCACTAGGCCATCTTTTCGAGGCTAAGTCAATGTCAGGATTGGAATCATAGTTCCCCAACAATAATGCCAACGCAGACACCAATTCTAGGGTCAAACCAATTCGGTAATACGGGATTTTCTACCCAAGCTCGCGTCACTCAGATTTCTAAACATCGAGCACGATCACCTATTCGCATCAATGCATTCGTTGCGCGTATTCGAATCCATTCAAATCACCAATTCTAACCAATTCATGTATTCGATCATGAGGTCATCTAGCTTTGACAATACATTGCACCCCAATCTCATACGAGTCCGATTATCTATGGTGGTTCATGAATTACCATATAACGCAGCCACGGAATAATCATTCTCATCGGGGCGTAACTCTTGTTTGAGTCCAGACTCATTCATTCTCGATACGCGGATTGGACCTACGCAATCCTCAAATTCGATCATCAAGCACGCTGAGTCGTTCTCGAGTTCACCTTCACGTCAAACCACAAGTCGAAGCACACAAGTTGCCACGCCATGCTAGTTCGATCACCCCCGCTGTATGAATCACCATACCAGCGCTCACGTGGAGTGATCGCCCTAATCGACGTGACGCATGTGTGAGGCTGGAGTTGCGCTCGCATAAGACAAGAATGTCAACGTTATGGTTATCGACGAAGCAAATCCAAACATATCATTTTCATCCAATCCAAGTTCGATAGTCCGACCGTCATTCATTCAACCAGAAAATCTTCGAGCCAAGTTTATCTTTTCCTCGACACATTTCAATATTTCGAGTTTAGCATCCATCGAAACAATGACATTTGCACGATCGTCATTCGCCGAGTCAGAGTCCCCTCGAGTTATCGCATATCGATTTTGATACGCCTCAATACCATCGACGATATACGTAACCTGACGATCTTTCTTTGCAACCAATTTCGAGTCGTACGACTGATGCTATTGTCCGAGTTGGATATTCCACAATCTCCTCGATGTTCAAGATCAAGTTCGGTCACTATTCCTCAAGCTCGTTTCAAGATCGTTGTTCAAAACTCAAGTCACATTTTATTTGAATCAATCCGAAATCGTACGTATGATTTACTAGATTTCCTCGATCACGACCATTCATTTTTATTCATCGTTTTCGAACCATTTTCTAACTCGCGTTGCACATTGACAAGTTGTCTGAACGATATCTCGTTCGGGACACGCGAAGTCACGACCAACTAAGCGTGACGCGTTCTAAGGCTTTGCGCGATCGCATCGTCTCGTCGACATACTCGTAATCTACAATATTTGCTCGAATGATTTCCAAGACAAACCATACACCACTCGGATTCGAGCCATCCGATCTAGTCCTCAATCACGTTCGCGTCATTCGCTAAGACATGTTTCAGATTCGTTCGACGAATCCCTAGCGTAATCGCTTACGTCGTATCGACGTCCTAAGTTGTTCGCACTATTTCCTCAAAATCCAAGTCAATCCTCCGTGTACGCCTAAGCGATAACTCGATAGTGTTCTTATCGATAGACACTCTAAGTGTAGCTCGTTCCCGATCGAGCGGTACTTGATATTGCTTGCGACTCGTTTGCACCAACAGGTCGAGGTACGCGATAATCGACACAACTTAGCCAAAGGCTGTGTGCATAACCATCCCGTTCGAACTATACTTTGGTCTCGTGTGCTCGTTCGCTATTGTTAGCGTAAGGTCGTTCAAGCACGCAACGCGTTTGCTAACTTTTAGCACGTGTCTTCTATCAACTCAAGGTCGGCACCGTTCGGCCCAAAGGCCTACCAATGTGTCCGATTGAACGCTTGTACGAGCTTTTGAAAATATTAGACTTATTGTATGGACATCCCGTGGGACAATCGTGAGAGAGCGCACCAACGATATCAACTTTGCGGAAGCAACATTCAGAGTTCGCGGAAACATCAGAGTTAAAGAATTCAATCGATAGTCCAAGGACGTAAAGCCGTGCTCTGATACCATTATGTCACTCCCCGCTCCCGTAGGAGCGATCGTCCTCGCTAAGGCGTGATGCCGCACGAGCCTAGATTGCGCTCGTGCAAGGCGGATTCCATAACGGCCGATTCCAACGGCTGCAACAGGATCGTCGCACAGAAGTCCCAAACAGAGACATTGAATATTAGCAGCAAAAATTTAGAACAAAACATAAGTTATTCAAAAGAAGCTCTTTATTGATATCGAAACAACGGTTACATTGGGGGCGCAAGGCCGAGATTACAATCACTCAAATTCACTCGTCTCACATTACAAATCACTCTGCTCTCTCTCATCTCTCAATACTTGTCTTGAGCCAGTGGATGCTTCGGATAGACGATGTCCATACATTATGTCCCATATAAGTCTTCGATTCCATACGACCGCATGCTTCGAATCGCCAAGGAACTCCGTGCCTCAACGCATCCAAGCGAGCTCCGCGCCACGAGCTTCTATCTGTGCCTGCACATGGAAACTGTATGGTTGTCAGTACTCAACTGTACTGGTGGAGTGAGCTCCTCGCCCACCCATACAAAACCGACACGTTTATTTTACTTTGTGCGATACAAGCCCCTTTACGATTGTCTTTCTAGTCTTGCCTTAGGATCGATTTTAGGACCGACGTCTTGGTCTATTTTATGTCTTTTAGACCGTTACCGTGCCTTGCACTAATAGTGTAACTTTACTGCTAGACCTTCTCGTTCCAATAACGTCAACTTATCGCCTCGTGCTTGCCTTTCGTGCCATGCACAGGGACGTAACGACTCGGTCGTACAAAGAACTCGATTCGTGCTTTAGTATCACCGAGGCAGTGCCTCCTCGCTAACTTAACTTGTATTGGGACGACGCGGCCGTGCCTCACATCTCGAGGTCGTACCCAGAAACTCAACATGACTTAACCAAACATGCCCTACGGCCCTTCTCGACTTAACTCGCAACGACTAACCCGACTTGTGGAACCGATATTGTAAACTCAAGCATGACGCCGTATCTCGTGCCGAAGTACTTGTCTTTACGTATAGCTGAATCGTAGGCTTTATAATACTTTGGGTGCAACCGAGCACACATTTCACCATTCAACGTATACCGTGCTTACACTTCCTTTATTATGACTGACACCGTGCATGCGGATTCGCCGCTTAGCACGCCAATTATCTATATGAAAGGCCACTGGCATGACAAGCCATCGCGGACAAAGCTCGGGTAGGCGGCGGGTCTTTCAGCGCAGGTAGCGACCCCCGTTGAAAGTCCCCGACTACCCACGCAATAAAAGCATGCGCTGCTATAACGTCTACCCCCTAGGATGACTGGGCCCGGTGCCCCGGCGTATAACCAGTCTAGGCAGAAATCCTTGTCGACAAGGTGTCCAATGACCACGCACCTACGAGACATCTAGACTCACGTAAATGCATGGCCTACTTTGTTGGTACGATTGGAACTATACTTAGCAACTCGTGCTTTGAACCACACTTTGCATAACGTGCCTCGGGACCGCGAGACTCCCAACCGAGGGACCGCCTCGAACTTCTTTACGTGGATAGGAATGCGAGACTCCCAACCGAGGGACCGCCTTGAACTTCTTAACGTGGATAGGAACGCGAGACTCCCAACCGAGGGACTGCCTCGAACATCTCAACGTGGATAGGAACACGAGACTCTCAACCGAGGGACCGCCTCGAACTTCTTAACGTGGATAGGAATACGAGACTCCCAACCGAGGGACCGCCTCGAACTTCTTAACGTAGATAGGAACGCGAGACTCCCAACCGAGGGACCGCCTCGTATACTACTTTGAACTTTGAGGGAACGACTACTACATAGCCTTCCAACTTAACTGGAACAAAATGTGCTCCTTAAGTGCCATAGACCGTGGCTAACTTTACATCATGCCAACCGTGGCTCGTGCCTTTAACTGACTTACGTCCTACGCGACGCTATCACCCAAGTCATATGTTATATGACGGCCCTTGAGATCGTAGGACTATTTGACTTGACAACCGCAGAAAGAACGGGACGGCACTTGGAATGACTTAGGTCGATCAGCATAACTTTGCCTAACTTACTCAAGCCTACAACTTAACCCAAGGGACGAGCCAAGGCTATGCCAAGCCTTACGCAGTGGAAACGTGCATGCTTTATCGAGCATTTATGCGGGCGACGCCTATGACTTAGGCTAACTCCTTGTTTGTGTTGAATACCAACTTTTTCTTCTCCCAAGCTGTGGGACGAAGGATCGAGTGTCATTTTCAAAGCACGCTGAGCACCAACTCTAATCAGACCGTGGGACATTTTTCATGTTCTAAACTCGATTCGATCCGTCGGGATAATTTTCTTTAGCTATGTGGATTCGTCTCTTTTATTATTAAGCCTACTTGTGCCAGTTGAAAATATGCGATTTATTATGTGAAGGCAAAGATGAGGTAAGTTCACCGAAACTACCCCACCTGAGCGATGTCTTCGAGTCGCCGTTGTAAGGCTAAGTTCCAACGCCGTCAGCGTTTCGATTCCTCCGATTGACTTTGCGGGTCGGGGCACTACAGAACAAGAGAGAGAAAGTGGAATGAAAAATAAAACAAGAGGCTCACTCCTCTCCCTCTAATTAGGGCCGGCCACTATAGGCTATGTTTCCCCCTATTTTGAAATGTCTAAAATACCCCCCACTAGCCTATTTAATTAATATTAGAAGAAGGGTTTATGGTTGAGGCAAAATTAGTCATTCTAAAACTCTAATCTAACCAAACCCTATCCATAAATAATTAGACAAACCACTAACTAAAATTAATATCATGTGGGCCATGGCTAACTAATGTGTGGGTCTCACTAGAGTCAAAACTACCCCGGATCCCCGATACAAGTCGAATTGAGCTGAAATTCGAACCCGACTCAAATAAGCACAAAACAATATCATAAATAATAAAATAAATTTCAAAAATATTCGAAAATACAAAATGAAAAAAATACCCCTGTTTCTGAAAACTGGGGGTGATAAATTTTGATGGCCATCTGACTCGATCGCTGAGCTTGGTAAACGATAACACCTTGCGGCATCAATCAAATCGATTTGGACAGATGTTACGAGAATCGATCCAACTAATGGAACGACTTCTGTTGGAATAAGTCCTAGATGCAGCAGGCTGCGTCTCGGCGAGTGAGCTCTATATAAGAGTCCCTCCGACGGGACCGGACCGCTGTATGGTTTTCTTGGAGCTTTTGCCGCTTGGTTTTGATGAATTGCTTTCGCATCATTTTCTGAATACAATTTACGAATTTCGAAACAAGGGAAAAAGAAGGAATCCTAACAAAGTGTTGGTGCCATTGCAGGAGCTCGTGTAACTAAAGCTTGAACGTTGCGAAGCGCTTCGACGGTCGGCACGATCAAAGAACTCGGTGGGTGATTCGGCCCTTCTTTTCTACTCTGTCCTGCAAACGAATTTCCTTTACCTCGAATTTATTCAAAACGACGATGCCAAGTTAAATGCATGCCAATCCACTAAGGTCAAGAACTCGGAAAAAATGTATCGATTTAGAGTAATCTAATCTGAAAATACAAGTTTATCACATAAACGAAAAAATTTAATGTTCTTGTAAAAAGATAGACTATTTTACGTGCTGCAAAATAATATGAAACGTCGATCGTGGGTTATGATGCCTCGGGCAATTTGGTACCTACGGGACGCTAAATCGGGAGTACGGCTTAGGGGAAAATGAATTATTGCATGAGTTGGAAGAAATAATAATGTCGTTCGATACTGTCCGCGCTATACAAATCTGTTGCATATTATTAAACTGTTCACGCATTGGCATGGTCATGGACAGCTTGTGCACAAGTTTGTTTTCCTCGAAACAGTATCTGGGGCATCGGAATCGATTCGTCCTAGGGGGAATAATTTATCGTGCTTTGGCGCGAGACATGCGGGACCTTCAGTAAGGCTTGCAACCTAGGCTGAAAGGGTAGTGTCGCATGCCAATTTTGATTATGTCCCAAGTGGTGTGTAACACCAATGACCACATGTAAGATAGTAGCATGCTCATCTATTGTCTTATGCAGGTATAATTACTATCTCTGTTTTATGCAGGGACGAGCACGGCCGTGGTAAAAAATGTGATAATTTGCTATGTTTTATTGTATGCTTTATTTCATCAAAGATGGCTATCGATATGAACTGAATTCATTTAGTTCTAAACAGAAAGACAACTCTAAAGCATGTATATCTTAACAAGCAGAGTCGGTTTAGACGAGCAGGTTCGTTTCGTCCACTTAGCAAGTGTTCTAATCCCCTTCCCCAAATTCTCCAAGTGCGACGGGCGCTCTAAACTGAAGATGAAGTGCGGAGAGGCATTTTGAAGCTCTTTCTATGCTGAAGTATTTTGAAGCCAATTCAATCGACGGCTTATGTATAAATAGGCGAATGTATGGAACGACAAGTGTTAGTTCAGGCAGCTTATCGAGTGTATTTCTTTCTGTTTTCAATCAATGTAGTCGCAACGGTATCCAATGTAATTACGACTTGCACTTCGTTGCAAGCTATGAATGAAAAGCAAATTTCTATCTTCCTATACTGCGTCTTATATTCTGATGTGATTTGTAAAATTTTAACTTGGCAAATTAATATGAAAATCAACGTAACGTTCTTGCCTTGTACGAGTGCAATTCCAGACTCGTACGACATCACACCTTAGCGAGGACGATCGAATCGGCAAAACAACACCGGGGACGAACGGTTTGTCAACTCAGGGCATGACAAATTGGTATCAGAGCACAGTTATGTTTCTTCGAATTTTCGAAAGATGTTTCATTGTTGGAATGTCCGTTGCGATGGCTCGATTGAATGCTTGTCGACATGCTGCGTGAAATAAAAGTTCTATACAGGTAAGCCCGTAGATATTTTTGAAAAATACTAACGGTTTTACTCTGTTTTGTAGGAATGAGTAAGAAAAAGAACAATCCCGGCACAACAATCCAAACCGTGGATAGTACGTCGAGCTCAAAGAGCACTGGCCCTAGCGAGACGACCATGGAGAAAATGCTACAGTTGATGAAACTGCAGCAGCAACAGCTTCAAATGCAAATCAAGGCCCAATTTGATGCGCAGCAGAAGCAAATGAACGACCTAACGCAGATCGTAAGCAAGATGAACGGCAATACCAAGGCAACGGTCGTGGTATCCGAAGAGAGGCAAGATATTCAAGATGAAGTCGAGGAAGAAGTCCAACCGCAGATGATAAACTCTTCTTCCATGTTCAAAGTAAAGAAGTTCTGCAAGATGAACCCACCGAAGTTCAACGGCCGAGCAGAGCCCGATGTGATAGTGGGATGGCTCGCAGAAATAGAGGACTTATTCGATCTTCTCTGCATCGAAGGGTCCAAGAGGGTGGCCTGTGCGGCGCTACAGCTACAACTGAGAGCACACGACTGGTGGGCGGCGAAAAAATAGGAAATCTGTGAAACCGATCCCAACACCAAGATTTCCTGGGAAATGTTCAAGGCAGCGTTCCTTGAGAAGTACGTTCCTCGTGCCATCCGTCGACAGAAGGGGGATGAGTTTATGATGTTGAGGCAAGGGAACATGACTGTTGAAGATTATGATACAAGCTGCTCAAAACTTACAAAATTTGTCGGCGCCTTCCTGCCCAACAAAGAAGAATGGTGTGAGCGTTTTCAATAAGGCCTCAACGACGAATTGCGTAGGGACGTCATGAATCAGCGATGCCAAACCTATCATGGATCCTATGAAGCTGCACTTGATAGTGAGCGGATCTTCGGCCGTATGTCGCAACGAGTCGTGTCGGTCGTCCGCAACAATTTTAATAACGACCTAACGACGCCGGGGGATCAGGGGTGCCAAAGCGTTAAAACACGTCTGAGAATCGAGGTCACTTTGCCGCAGTAAAGTACAACAGATGCGGCAAGCGTGGGCACCGAGCACTCGATTGTAAATTGAGAACATGCTTCAAGTGTGGCGAGCTAGGCTACTTCAGTCAATTCTGTCAAGCGGGAAAGCCAAATCAACACCCCCCAAAAAATGTTCCAAATTCGTATAATGCGCCTACACTGTAAGGTGCGAATGCGGTACCAGTCAACCCGCAGAATCAACGCCATGGGGCTCAAGACCGAGTCTATGTATTAACTCGGGACGAGGCGTTCGCGTCCGATACTGTTGTAACAGGTATATTACTCTACAAAAATATACCTGCTCGAGTACTATTTGATTCGGGTGCGACGCATAGCTTTATATCTGCTGATTATACGAAAAAAAATAAAATAACCATGCAATCACTAGATATAAACATTAGCGTTAGCACTCCGTCGGGAGTCGATATGCCTGCAAACTTTATTTGTAGGGATGGCCACATTTGCATTGGAGGAAGAAATCTATCTTTGGATGCCGTCGTACTAGACTTCAAAGAGTACGACATAATCTTGGGCATGGATTGGTTGGGCGCTTGTCATGCAACGATCGAGTGCACCGAGAAGAGAGTGGTGTTTCACCTTCCTGGCGAGACAGAGTTCTCATATTCGTGTGGTACGATCTCGAAGACGGCAATGACAGTATCGGCAATCTCGGCGAAGCGTATGTTGCGTTTCGGCTGTGCGGGATACTTGGCATCAGTTCGAGACACGCGAAAGGATAATACAAACACAATGCAGACTGATGTTGTGGCAGATTTTCCTAACATTTTTCCTGACGAGATGTCCGGGATGCCGTCGGATCGAGAAATAGAATTCAGCATCGACACCTTTCCGGATACACGGCCGATATCAAAGGCGCCTTACCGAATGGCTCCAGCAGAACTGAAGGAGCTGAAGGTGCAATTATAAGAGTTGCTAGACCGCATATTTATTCGCCCTAGCGTCTCTCCGTGGGAAGCTCCCGTATTGTTTGTGAAGAAGAAGGATGGATCGATGAGGCTATGCATCGACTATCGGGAACTCAACAGGCGACCGTGCGGAACAAGTATCCTTTGCCACGATTCGACGACCTGTTTGACCAATTGCAAGGCACGGTAATATTTTCAAAAATCGATCTTTGTTCAGGCTATCATCAGTTGAAGATCAAGCTCGACGACGTATCGAAGTCTGCCTTCCGTACTCGATATGGTCATTATGAATTCCTAGTTATAGAAGCATGGAATTTCAAAACCAGAAATCCTATACGCCAAACCCTACATACGCCAGAGCTTGGACAAAGTGCTTCACACAGCAAAAACAACAAATATAGACATTGAAAGAAGACTTTTTATTGCATGTCTAGAAAAGATTGTACAAAGAAGAATTTCTACAAAAGAAAAGATCCTAAGTCTACAGCCAGCAGCCACCACGCGCCCTCAAATAGGCACAGCGATCACCATGCGCCCCTAGTCAGGCGCACCCCACTACGCACCCTCAGCAAGGCGCATCCTTTTCAGCAGCTCAGTTATGTGCATCCTCAGTTATGTGCATCCCTTCAGCAGCTCAGTTATGTGCATCCTCAGCTCAGTTATGTGCATCCCTTCAGTAGCCCAGTTATGTGCCGCTCTTTCAGCCATGCTCACCGTCGTCTAAATGCTTCGACTAATGAAGCATTTATTGATTAGAACGAGGGTGGCAATCAACCCTCTAGCTGGAGGAAGAGCTCCCCAAACTGAGGAAGAGAAAAGCACCACAAGCCAACCTGTGGCCAGGGGAGGTTTCGAAAGAGCCTCCAAAGGCGAAGGAAGACCGTAATCGAAACGGCGGCTAAAGGAGCAGCTTTCAACACAACCAGAATGGGCTACACCCATTTTGAAGGAAGAAAGAGCCCCCAAAGCCGCAGCACCGCAATTCCGATCTACGGCTCTTCCTACACAACGGAGACGAGGCTCGAGCAACCCTATCTTTGGATGAAACAGGCACCTTTCGCCTGCCTCAGAAGCCCTCGACTCTGACTTTTGGATGTAACAGTCACCTTCAAGTGCATCAATGAAGACATGGCATCGCATCTTCACCCTC
Source organism: Iris pallida (assembly GCA_029216955.1). Lineage (NCBI taxonomy): Eukaryota > Viridiplantae > Streptophyta > Magnoliopsida > Asparagales > Iridaceae > Iris > Iris pallida. The sequence continues at coordinate 6,055,819 of JANAVB010029816.1, read as the reverse complement.
GGGAGCATCTCGTCAACAGAATGCATCCGAGTAAACAAGTTCATGTTGGAAGAACGTGAGAGAACGAGTAGCAAACTCTCTCCATGCCACTATTTATAGGCCGGGCAAATCAAACCCATGCGCCAAGTGGATGGCTCTCCGAATTTCGTGCAATAAATTTGCATTAAATGGATGAACCGGACGCTTCGAATTCAGCTAAGTCAAAACAGCTATTTAAAGCACTCGAAGATCGTAACAGTCGTACCATTAAAGACGTGTCACGAAGCAGATGCGCCGGCCAGACCGTGCATCACATAGATGCGCCCTTCAACATCAAGCGCATCACACAGACGTGTCCTTCAGTACCAAGCACATCACAGGGATGCGCCTCCAATGCGTCCTCATACGCCTAGTGGGACACCAACCGACGCGCCCACTCAGCTGTCCATCGAATGTCACGAACATTAAATGCTGAACTGACAGAGTTGGCAGCACGCCTCCCGAAGTCTGAACAGTTGACAGCTTTTTCAGAAGACAAAGCATCGCCAACGTCAGCATTATTATTACTTTCCTCCGACGGCTACTACCACCTGGCCACTCAACCACTCGCATGCGCCTCTGCAGCCATGCGCCCAAATCTGCATGCGTCTCAAAAGCCATGCACCTCAGACTTTTCACTGATCCCTAAAGACAGAAGGAAAGTCACCATTAAAGCTCTGCATGCATCTCAAAAGCCATGCGCCCCAGACTTCTCTCTGATCCCGAAAGACAGGAGTAAAGTCATTACTGAAGCCTCGCATGCGCCTCAAAAGCCATGCGTCCCGAATGGTTCGTGGCTCCAAAAGGTTACGTGCCAAAGCCTCCTCATTTGCCCAATCCTAGGCGCATCCTACCAGATCATTCTCCACGAAATCAGGGATCCCGAGCCATGGGTCGATGACACGTGTCCTTTGACTCAACTCACCCAAGATCTCAGCAACAGAAAGATCTTCTTCTCTGCTACGTGCCGGTCCACAACAGCAGCATGAAGAATTCAACCCCTCGATCAGGGCACATCGTTCATGCGCCTCCATCAGCAATTAACACGTGGCGTCCCCACGACCAGGCGCATCTTACATATGCACGCATAAGCAGCCAGCCTGCAGACTATATAAAGAGAGGGACCATTTCCTTCTTCCACACCTACCTACACACGGATAGAACGTACAACGAAAAATATACCACCAGAGAGGCAGATACAGACACTCAACGTCTTCCTCCTCTCAGCAAGCTCCAGCACCCAGAGCAATCTAAGTCTTCAGAGAACCGATAACCGTCGTCAGATCGTCAACGGAGTCAACACATTACCACTCACTCCATCGGCACAAGGAACCTAGATAAACAAAAGTGTACTCTTAGGACTACATCCAAGTCCTATATTGTAACACTGTTCTGTTTGTATTAAAATTTGCAATAAAAGAATTTTAATGGCAAACAAGCTGGCGACTCTGTTGGGGACCTCTTTCTCCTCCACCGAGAAAGCTGTGTCGCAATCCGACAACGTGAAGGTGGGCTCCTCCTACAAGACGCTGGTCGTACGCCTCGATCAACAGGCGTATGAGGAGTTCATCTTTGAAGGCAGTGCGAGTCCTTCGAAGCGGCTGTCGAAGCCGAAGAAGACCTGCCGAGTCTGGGTGCGCAAGGTCGACGCCTCGGGCACCACCACCGAAGGGGATGGGCCGATCCAGCCTTCCCTTCCTGCTGACATCCTCAGCAACCAAGATGCACCCGCTGGTGCAGCACATCTCTCGGGGAAACGTGCAGCTAACCACATTCCCCAGCCATCTCCCTCTCAGGCGAGGAAGTTATATCGACGGAGCAGGGGCGCAGCCAATGCCCCGTGCATCACCTCTGATGCACCACAGAAGGTCTCTGTCTTTGACAGACTCACTCGCTGTAATGGCGAGAAGAATTTGGATTCTGAGCACTATACGCCCCAGTGGACTGGTACGAAGAAATCCAAGGCAGCACGGGCCATGCGCCCCAAACGTGCTATGCCAGCAGCAAGCCAGAAGCATGCGCTCACAATCATGTGCGCTGTTGATGGTAAGCTGTACAAGGTCGACTCGAGTGCTGCGGCGCCAGAAACGAGCCGACCTTCAGAGTCCTTGTCTGACTTGGGCGCATCCATTGCGTGCACAACCAAGTCGAGTAAGGCAAATCCAGTGGTCTTGAACTCCCGTGCCTCCTCTGGTTGTGCGTTCGAGGTCCGTTCAAGTCACTTCAAATGCTGTGGTTCCCCCACTACTGATCGGGATGCCTGTTTGGTATTAGATCAGGAGGCGCAACACTCACTTGACTACCCCGATGCTTGGCCTTGCCATGCGTCTGAAGGGGGTGTGAAGGTGGCACTCTCCTCCAACGATCTGCGTAACGTGATCACTCACAAGCGCCGATCAGGAGAGTCGACTGACAAGCACGATGCACCTCTCACGGGACATACTTGTGCTGTGGTCACCATCAACTGCTGTTGCAAAGTGGCAGTCCTACCAAGGCAGTCGGTGTTCCAGCGGCTGTAATCATCGACACCCCTCCGATGTCGCCTCGGAAAGATGGTACCAACAGAAGAAGAGCCAAGGGTTGCTTTGTGATCTCCAATTCCTCGTCAGTCCGAAAGGCGACTGGCAGTTTCTCTTCCTCGTCCAAAAGCCAGTCGAGGAAAACCAAGACAGCTGTCGCGTCCTCCGGAGTGTTCGAAGGCACTCGGGAGAGGAAGAAGATCTTGGAAGAAGCTAGGGGTAGTCAGACCCTTGTCGAGTCCGAAGACGAGGGTGTCCAAAGCACATCTGGGGCAAATCCTGTCAGCCTCCTAGAAGATGAGGATATCCCCCAGAACATAGCTGGAGGGTAGTCTAGCATCTGCGGACCCGAGTTCCGGAGACGCAGAGACCCTTCAAGACGGAGCTGAGGGTAATCAGGCCCTTGCAGATGCGCCCGTGGAGAATGTTCTCCCAAACATAGCCGGGGGTAGCCAAGACGAGGCTCCAGGAGAGAGAACTCCCCCGCAAGAGAGTGAAGCCGAGAGTGAAGCATCAACCCATCCATCCACTCCCGGCCGCGTTATGACAGTAAACGTGACTGGGGCTGATATCGAGTCTGATGCGCCACCAACAGACCTCGTCCAGCGCATGGATACCCTGGAGGGAGGACTCAAAACCCTCTCTGCCTCCATGCAAACACTGACTCAAGCAGTGTTTGAAATACAGTCAGCTTTGGCCAGGACACCTTGTGTCGGTCCCGACCCAGGCGCCAATGGAGAATCGAGTGTACCCCTTCAACGGGTATCCTCGGACATAGATCGCCGCGAAGCACCTCGGACGTCGGAGCCCTCAAATGATCAACTCCCAGTGGTACCACCTTCTTCGACTCCCAGCTCTACAGAAGACGTGGTCGAGATGATCAGGGACTTGCGCAAACGCTTTGAGTCCAAGACAAGACAAGAGGAGCGCCAAAAGGTGGGCATCCCCCAACCTTATCGCCTCGAATGGAATAAGGTAGTTTATCCTCCTAAGTATAAACCGCAAACACTGACGCCATACGACGGGAAGGACTCTCCGTGTCGCTATCTGACGTATTTCCAGTCTCAGACGGGACATCTTCCGAAGGAGGACGCACTACTTACCAGCATATTTGTTGGGGCACTGAAAGGAGTAGCGCACGACTGGTACTGCAGCCTCCCCAACAATTCAATATCTTCCTTCGACGACCTGACGCGTCTTTTTTTCGATCGTTTCTACGACGGCGGAAAGGACATGACAATGGCGTCCCTTATAGAGATACGTAAGAAGGAGAAGGAAACAGTTCGAGTGTTCATCGAATGGTTCCGATAGGCCTGCTTCAGACTGCCCCTTGGCATGCCAGAACATGCGCTTATTTTCTTCTGCAGCATGAACATGCTGCCTGCAGTCAAACTCTGGCTTAACTCTACTCCTCCTTCCGACTGGAGCTCCTTGATCATTGAAGCAGAAGCCGCAGAGAAGAAGGCGGCCAATGCTCGTCTTCTGGGAGTCAGTTTCCCTGCCTTTGAGGATAAGGGAAAACGGCCTGCAGCCAACAATCCCGAACGTGAGACAAAGAGGAAACAGGCATTGACTGTCAATGCCTCAAAAGGTGCGTCAGCACCTGCTCAGAAACCTCCACTTGCACAAGGCCGAAGGAGGTTTATTCGTTCAACGACGAAGACACCGTACAACTCTTTGAGATACTGAAGCAGGGTGACAAAATCAAGCTTTCGAACCCGAAACGTCCCAATGAGGTTGGAAAAGTGGACAACCCGAGGTACTGTCACTACCATCGGTTTGTCGGACACCCAACCAAGGACTGCTATGTCCTCAAGAATTACATCCTGCGCATGATCAATGCGAATGTAATCTCCATCGACTACGAAGAGAAGACGGTGTCAGCCAACGTGGTGTCACTCCAGTTTGGCACCCTGCCGCCGACTACAACACAAGATGGCGTCGTCCCCATTCCTAAGGCGAAAATAGAGGTTGTTAACTTACCACCTACTTGTGACAACGTGAGTGGACTCATCCCACTCACCACATCTCGTGGAGAGATCCTCTGGGTTCACCCAGATCTCGTCTCCGAGGTGACTCAACCAGAGGTACGCCCTACCTCCAAATCTAAAGGCAGGAAGATCAAGTCTTGCTACACGGTCTCTTCTTCAGCGGAAGAGGCACTTCCTGTGCAGACACGTTCACAACAGAACGTCCAACCCGACGAAGCTGCCGTCGCGGTGGTGCCTTCTGGCACCGTCCCTGCTGTCCAGGACGAGGGCCCGTCTAAGCCCCCAGCAGCCAATAAGCAGAAGCAGATAGAGGCCCGCTTCGACAGGCCTCTACGAAAGGAGAATGCTTCGGGGCTAGCCAAGCCCCACAACTTCGACATACTAGCACAATTGGCCAGTACTCCTGCCCATCTTTCTCTGTTCGAGCTCCTTCGTCTTTCCAAAGACTCCCGAGAAGCTCTCTGTGAAGCTCTGAAGGATGCTGAATCCTTTCTCAGTCAGGTCAAGCAGCCTGAAGATCTCCCGACTGTTTGCACGTACTGTTATTGTGTGGATGATGTTATCCCCAATATAACCTTCACCCAACAAGACATGCTGCTCAAACACAACCAACACAACAAGCCGCTGTACTATACAGGATATATCGGTTCAGTCAAGGTGAAGCGAATTCATATCGATCCGGGGTCTTCCCTTAGCATCATTCCGAAGACGCTGCTCTCAACACTAGGGATCCCAATGTACCGACTGGCGTCCTCCAACACAACAATCAGTGGCTTCAATGCTAGCAAAAACGAACCAATGGGCAAAATACGACTAAAGTGCCACATCGGTAACCTCAGAACCGAGGTCACTTGTTATGTCATGGACGCTGAAGTCAACTACAACCTTCTGTTGGGTCGCCCATGGCTGCATGAGTACATGGTGGTGCCGTCCACGCTCCACCAATGTATGAAGTACGTGTCCACCAACAACGTCATCCGTACGGAGTTCGCGGACATAGACCCTTTTAAAGGGATTGAAGCCTACTTCACCGATGCTGACTTATACAAATCACTTGATGAGGGGGAAGCCAATGATGCTGATGACGAAGCAGAAATGGCAGCAGAGCCGGACATGAAGCCTGAGGTCACCCCCGACGCTCCTTTGAGGATCCGACTCAAAGGCAAACCGCCTCAGAAGTTGCCTCCCATTAGCATTAAGCTACCCGAAAAAGCACCAGCTTCTCCTGAAGCTTCCCTGAAGATACGGCTCAACGGAAAGCCGCCTCAAACATCGACCCCCCTCGTGGCAAAACTACAGGGGAAGGCGTCAATCATCGGAGGCACGGCGGAGGCACTTCGGTTTTCATGATGATATAGATCCGGTTGCCGCAAGTGATAGCGAGAAAGCCCGAGAAGAAGGTGCGGATGATGAAGAAACATCAACAGAGACTGTTGATGATACTCCGAATTCGGAAGAGGATGCTGATGCTCATGCATCCCAAGAAAAGAATGCTGACATAGCACCGGAGGAAGCTACTGTCGCTGATCCAAGAGGTATTGGCTGATATTGATAATCTTCTTTTATAGATTAAATGACTGACATCTTAACTTTTATTTATATAAAAATTCAATCTTCTCCAATTCCTCCAGTATGCACTGATATAGTGCCAACAACAGCAATAGCTAGCAGCAGCCGACATTTTTCAGACGGCTCTGAAGCAGGAAGTAGTCAGGCAGTAATGTTTGAAGCTACTTCTGCTAGGCTGTAACCTGTGCCAACAGACGACAAACTTGTCACTAGACCCAGTAATTGTAAGCTTGCCCTTATTTTTAATCCTTTTTAATAGTCGCAAATGACAGCAAACTGATGGTGTTTATTTGATTTTGCAGAGGAACATCTGGGAGGGGCAACTAGCTCCACCATGGCTCCTTTGTCCAGAGAGATTTCAACTCATGTTCAAGAAGCCGAACGTTCACCTGTACAAGCATCTGCTGCTTCAACTTCCACAGGAGTAGTCGCTACACCCGGTGCAGCGGCTACCAAAAGATTTATAGTTGGTTCCTTCACCAACCTCTTCTTCACTTTCTTAGGACCCTTAGTAGAAAGGGTAATAGAAAGAGAGAATGTTGGTTTCATCACCGTTAGAACCCCAACTACTTATCTGATAGGTGCTATCCGAAGTCAAGGCGATGAAGCTCAAGCTGCCTATCTTGAACACATACTGGATGAGCTGGAGGCATCAATTAAGATCTATAAAGATCTTAATCGGAGGGAGATAGAGCCCCTAGTGAATACTGAGTTTGAAAGGATGACTCGCGAAGCTAAAGTCACAAAAGCTGCTTTCCAGACTTTTTTGGACACTTATGCCACAAAGGCTTCAGAGTATGATTCTCGGATGGAGACATTAGCATCTGCTGCTTGGGAAAAAGAAAAGAAGGTTGCCGAGCTGAAAGCAGAGTTTGCTCGTCTTCAGGAAGAGTTGAAAATCGTTCAGCTTGCTCTTGAGGAAGAGACGACACAGCATGAAGCTGCCGTTCAGCAACTAGACATTCTAACCCACGAGAAGAATGAGTTTGTCACTTCCCATCAAGATGAAATCGCTCGTCGCCTAGTGAACTTGCCATCCTTTAATGATGAATCTGGAATGGTGGAAGCTAGAAGGCGGGTGTTGGATTCGCGTGAAGGACGACTTCAAGCATTAAAGCAGCAGATAGCTAGTTTGATGACCCCACCAATTGAGTGAAGGAAGACCTTTTGTACTTTTTTCTTCTTTATGATATATCTTTTTGTAATGCCTTATATTTTGATCAATGAAAAGATATTATTTTTGTGGCTCTATTATTTTTTGCATATCCTAATAAGATATAAATAATAGCGATGGAAAATATATTCAGAGGTTCAAGATATGATATATTTCTTGATTTAGAAAATAATTATATTCATCATATCTGCTCAGAGGTAATGTGGACATGGCAGAATATAATTCGTTGAATATCATTATTTCGGTAGACAACTTAATCAGAAATAACTACGTGACAAATTGCTGATATGAATGAACGGATGAATCATCAAAATATATGAACGGATGAACCGTCGGAATGAACGGATGAACCGTCAGATGAATTGAATGAACGGGTGAACCGTCGAATGGATGGAATGAACGGGTGAACCGTCGGATGGATGTAATGAACGGGTGAACCGTCGGATGAATGAAATGAACGGGCGAACCGTCAGATAGAAGTAATGAACGAATAAACCGTCGAATGAATGCAATAAATGTTGCGAAGAACGCGTCGCTTCGATGTTTTAAGAATTTCTGCCTATAAATAGAACAGAAATGAAATGGAATGATCACTTTCACTCTTCAACACAAAAATGTCGTCTGAAGATGCATCCAAAAAGGCTGAGATTGTCCCGAAGGTTGAAGAAATCACGGAGGAACCTCCAGCCGAAGTAAACCAGCCAAAGCAGACGAAAGCGGGCGAAGGTTCATCTGCACCCAAGCCACCGCAGGATATCTTGGACTTCCTACATGAACCAGGAACGACGGACGAGGAGGAAGCCATAAGGATGGCCGCTTGTAAATTTCTGGTGGGTTCGAACAAGGATGTTCTCGGATCTTTTGCCGATTACATTTTTGAAAAGGACGGTAGTGGTCCTCGTCCTGTCTTCACGAAGGACGATAGTGATTCTCGTCCATGATATCTTGTAACACCATTTATGATGAAATAAAATAAAATTTTATTTATGAACTGTTTTGTCGTATTCACAAGAAATTCCTTTTACATTCATACATAGTACTTTTTAAGAAATTTGCCATTGATAGGCATCATTGCAACTCGACCGTCCAACTCTGTAAGTTGATAGGCTCCATTTGAGAAGACTTTGCTCACAATATATGGACCTTTCCATTTCGCGTCGAATTTGCCCTTGCTCATATGAGTCATGGTCATAGGACGTCTGACGGTTAGAACCAGTTCTCCTTTCTGAAAAGCTCTAACCTTAACTTTGCGATTAAAAGCTTTTGAGATTCGGGGTTGATATAACTCAATATGATGTTGAGCCAATAACCGTTTTTCGTCGAGCGCTTCTAATTCTTGAAGTCGAAGGAGGTCATTATTCTCTGTAGTGAGCTCGTTGGCAATGGCAATCCGCAGGGATGGGATCTAAAGTTACAAAGGTAGAACTGCTTCACAACCATACACAAGAGAAAAAGGTGTACAGCCTGTAGGGTTACAGACCGTAATGCGGTAGGCCCATAAACATTCTCTAAGTTTTTCACTCCAATTCCGTTTGTTAGTAGATACAAACTTCTTAAGGAGTTTGATAATAGTCTTGTTAAATGCTTCAGCTAAACCATTAGCAGCAGGATTGTAAGCTGTCGAAGCGACATTATCAATCCGATGATCGTCACAAAACCTAGTAAACTTCTGGCTAATGAACTGTGGTCCATTATCGTGAATGATCCTACGAGGTACATCAAATCTATAGATGACATAGTGTTTGACAAAGTTGATGACGCTACTGGTCTTAACTTCAGCTAGAGGTATAGCTTCAGCCCATTTGGAGAAGTAATCGGTTATAGCTAGTATGAACCGATGTCCTTTAGAAGAAAGAGGATTCATAGGACCTATAATATCCATGCCCCAAGCTTCAAAAGGTCAGGAAGCAGCAGTTGGATGCAGAAATTCCGACGGTTGATGAATAAAATCTACGTGGATTTGACAAGCTCGATATTTTCTTGCATATTCGATGGCATCCAATACCATAGAGGGCCAGTAGTAACCCATGCATCGGATACGGTCTTGTAGTTTAGGACCAGGTTGACGTGCTCCGTAAACACCATCATGAGCTTCACGTAACACTTGTTTTGCTTCATCACCAGCAAGACAGCGTAAGAGAAGACCGTCATAGGTCTGCCGGTAGAGAGTCTTAGTAGTCTGATTGTAGTAGAATCGCAGAGACCGTCGACGAATACTCGTAGCCTCCTTGGGATCTTCAGGAAGTATATCATGGACCACGAAGTCGATGAAGGGAGCTCTCCAATCTTCACTGATAATATTGGCCTCAGTAAAATTACTGAACTCAATATTACGATTATTTTCGATGCAAAACAATTCCCGATTAGAGACAACCACCACATGTTGTCTTTTGACAGGTATGGCTAAGACTGCTGCAAGATTGGCCAAAGTATCTGCCTCAATATTGCAAGCTCGACGGACATATTCGATGAAAAAGGCTTTAAATGATGTAGCCATATTGATTGCCGCTTCATGATAAGGCACTAGATCTTGATGACAAACTTCATAGGTTCCTCTAACCTGGTTAACAACCAGCTTAGAGTCGCCATAGACTTCAAGATATTCGATGTCTAATTATTTAGCTAATTGAAGGCCAATGAGTAGAGCATTGTATTCTGCTACGTTGTTGGAGCAGGGTTCATCTAGGGAATAGGCTCTTTGGATAGTTGACCCGTCTTGAAAAACAAGAACAACCCCAACTCCTGCGACAATGGCACCATTCGGCCCGATCCTGGATGAACCGTCAAAGAATAGACGCCAAGTAGGAAATTCTTCGGAGATCATATTTGATTCCAATGTCTCGTCTGGAATTTCATCGTAAAGTTTAGATGTTTCTGGAATAGGATAAGCCGCTAAGAAGTCCGCCAGTGCTTGACACTTAACAGACTTTTGTGGAACATATACCATGTCATATTGGGTTAACAGAATGGCCCATGTAGCTAACCGAGAATTGAGTGTGCTGGGTTTCTTTATTAATACCCGAAGAGGATTAACTCGGGATATGACATGAATAGTTTGTCCGATGATATAATGCCTTGTCTTTTGAACAGCAAACATAAGAGCTAAGCATTCTTTTTCAACCGGACTATAACGGTGTTCAGCACCAATCATAGTACGACTAAGATAATAGATGGCTTGTTCATGGCCTTCTTTGTTCTTCTGGACAAGTAAAGCACCCAATGAATGGTCCATAGCACGGACATACATTAAGAATGGTATGCCCGAGATTGATGGCACCAAGACTGGTGGGTTCATAAGATATTGTTTTATGTCGTCAAATGCTCGTTGACATTCTTCAGTCCAAATGAAAGATACACCCTTCTTCATTAACTGGGTAAAGGGTCTGCAGCGTCCAGACAAATTTGAAATGAATCTTCTGATGTACGCAAGTCGACCTTGGAATCCTTGTAGCTCTTTTAAGTTGCGTGGAGGACGCATCTCTTGAATGGCTTTGAACTTCTCGGGATCCACGTGTATACCTTTAGAGGTTATGACGAAGCCGAGAAATTTACCACTAGAGACATCCAAGAATAATTTGGTGGGATTCATTTTCAGCTGATGTTGGCGCATTAGATTGAAGATAGTTCTTAAATCTTAGATGTGATCTTCCTTTAGACGGCTCTTGAGAGCAATATCGTCGACATAGCATTCGACAGTCTTGTGCAGATGATCTCGAAAGATGGTACTCATAGCTCGTTGGTAAGTTGCACCAGCGTTCTTGAGACCAAATGGCATCACTGTGTAGCAGTAGACTCCGCGATGAGTACGAAAAGAAGTGTGTTTTTCATCTTCAGGATTCATCTGAATCTGATTGTATCCAGAGAATCCATCCATGAAGGATATCCTTTCGAACCCGCAAGTGTTGTCAATCATGACATCTTTGATAGGGAGAGGAAACTCATCTTTTGGACAGGCTTCATTAAGATCCCGAAAGTCGATGCAAACTCGAACTTTGCCAGTTTTCTTCAAGACTGGGACAACGTTGGCTACCCAATCTGGATGTTGTTCTTCTCGAATAAAGTCACAAGCTATGAGCTTTTTGACTTCATCATCAATTGCGTCCATTATTTCTGGCTTAAACCGCCTCTGCTGCTGTTTAACTGGCTTTGTATTAGGCAAAATATTCAGTTTATGAGTAGCAACTTTAGGATCTAAACCTGGCATGTCTTCATAACTCCAGGCGAAGACATCAATGTATTCTCGAATAAGAAGAATTAATTCTTGCCTATCCGCCTCGGAGAGATTCTTGCTGATGAATATTAGACGAGGTGCCCCTTTTTCTCCTACGTCAATTTGGACCAATTGATCTTCGGTAGGAGGTTCTCGTTGTTCAAATCGGAGTTCCCATTGGGTGTCCATTCGTTGAGCCCAAGGATCTGTTTCGGGATTTTCTTCGATATCTTCGTCATAACCTTCTGGGAGTTCAGCGGAGACCATGTTAGAAGATACGATCAATCGATGAACTTGACCGATGCTGGTATCAGAATCCCATGATCTGGAATCAGAAGAATTAGAACGTTCCTCCCTATCAGACTCGAAGGCTGCTGGAGATAAGACTAGAGGTGACATATATCCGAGACCCCTTTTTGTTCTGCTGTAGTACATCTCTGATTTATCTTCCGGAACAACTGTACGGATAGGAATTCGTCTACCCTTACCATATTTAAGGCCATTCTCGAACTCATAACCCATCTTTCGAATGATGTCTTTTGATTGTTGACTATAACGACGGAGTTGGAGACGTCCTGTATCATTACTTTTGCTATCATCTGTATAGATAAATTTCTGTTCTGGTCCTTTACTAAAAAGTATTGGACTCTCGCCTCTCTTTCGAGGAGGGACAACAAAGTATGAATCATCTGGGTGTTCGAGTAAGACCTCTGTTTGAAGAGATTGTACAACTCTCATTGTAAATGACTAAAAGCTATCTAACATATCCAAATAGCATTTAGTATGATAAATGACATCAGTATACTGGACAGGAGATACTTTTTCATTGATTTGTACATCTGTATTTACAACATGACCTTTAGCCTTAGTATGCTTGGTCAGATTGATTACAAGAGGGAGAGAAGAAGAACGTGGAGGAGGCTTGCTACGACGAAGGTCAATAACAAGTGGCTCAGAGGAGATGAGCTCCCTTTTATCCTTGTTACGAGATAAATCAATAACAAGTGGCTCAAAAGAGATGAGCTGCCTTTTATCCTTGTTACGACGTAGGTCGATAACAAGTGGCTCAGAAGAGGTGAGCTCCCTTTGATCTTGACCACCATCGGTTGGTTGCTTCCGGACTGGCAAGTGAATAGCCAATGGTTTGGAGGACTGAGGATGAGAAACACGTCATTTAACATGTATGATGAGGGTGTCATTGGGCCCTGCTTCTTGGTCTTCTTCAGAATCTAAAGCCAGCACTACCTTCATGAATTCATCTTTATACATGCAAGCATCATTACAATATGCTTCGACACCTTTGAAAGGGTAGAGATCTGCAACCTCTTTTTGAACCTCTCCATTGTCATCAACGTACTTGAAACATTGATGGAGAGTTGAAGGAATAATATTGTGTTTATGAAGGAATGGTCTCCCAAAAAGAGCATTGTAAGAACAACCATGGTTATCTATAATATAGAAGGTCACCTTTGTGCGGAGATTGCCTATTTAGAGTTTTAGGCGAATCTTGCCCAGAGGCTCACTTCTTTCCTGGTTGAACCCCAAGATGGTGGTGATTGTGCTAGAAAGACTGTAGTGGGATCTTCAGTGCGTCTAGCATTATCCTCGACATGATACTGAGTGCTGACCCGGGATCTATCAGAATACGATCGACCTTCATCGTGTCGATATATCCTGTATAGTATAGAGGACGGCCATGCCTATTGTCTTCCATCAGTATATCATCCTGTGTGAAGGTAATGTTTGGGATTAACTCCAACACACTGTGACAGTGGAGGCAAGAGACAGGCTCTGATTCGGACTTCTTTAGAAAAGTTAAGCAGGTTTTCGCCTGCATGAGAGCTTCACTCAAGGTTTCTCGAGTCTCTTTGGAGAGGCATAAGAGCTCAAAGATCGACAGCCTAGCCGGTGTATTAGCTAGTTGAGCCAAAATATCAAAATTGTATGGTTTTTCAAGTCCAGAAGGGGATGACTTCTTCAAAGGCTTGTCAAAGCGGACTTGTTGTTTGCCTTTGTCGGCTGCTGTCGGCTTAGGGGGAATAGGTTCTAAAACCGGTGAAGACACAGCAGGGATGCCCTCAGTAGAAGCAGGTTGTACTGGAGCGGTCTCAGAAGAAGAAGCAGGGTTTTCTTGAGTTTCGAAAAAATTTCGTAGATAGGCTTTCCCTGACCTGGTATCCAGCAAGATTTCCTCTTCAACTATGGGGTCAAAAGACACCATATTACAGATCTTTGTTCTGCCCTTGGAGCGGTCTTTTTGCTTAGAAGGAGCTTCGAAGTCTGCAACAAGGTCCGGGTGGATCCACATAATCTCGTCGTTATCAAGAGATAGGGGAACGAGACCTTCACTCCATGGAGGAGAGAGATTCTCGATCTCAAGGGTGGCCTTGGGGATAGGGATGACACCATGTTGTACCATCTGTGGAGGGAAGTTACCGAACTGTACTGAGACCATGTTCGCGATAACAGTCTTCTCATCTTATTGAAGGGTGACAACACCAGCATTGACTAACTCTTGAATCTTGCCTTTGAGCATATAACATGCTCGAGTGGAATGACCAATGAACCTGTGATAAACACAATATTTGGTATGATCAGTCTTACCGACCTCGTCAGGCTTCTTCGGGTCTGGGAGTTGGAGCTTATTGCTTTTATCAAACAATCGAAGATGCTCACGGTGTCGTTCTCGTTAAAGGAGTACTCTACTTTCGGACGAGTTTTTCTTGGTGGAGGGGCAGAAGGAGTAGAAGTAGACGTAGGTGGAGCTACGTTGACAGCCAGAGATTCTTTGTTCTTCAAATTGATGTTCAAAGTTTCTTTACCCTTGCGGTTGTTCTGGCGATTATCGCTACTAACTGTCGGGTGTTCATCCCGGTCAGGATTAGACATGTGTACCCCCAACTGCTTGAACTTGTCAGCACTTACTTCAGTTGCTTTAGCATTGACAATGAATGATGGTCAGTCTTGAAATTGAGTTGACCCCGTCCACATGCTGATGATAGGCAAAAGATTTGCCTTGCAGGTATCTATAGTGACAGCGGCCGGAGTTCCAGGAGGCATCTTTAATGCTTCTCGGCAGAATCTTTCAATAAAACTCTCAGCGGTTTCATTATGTCTTTGTTTGATCTTGTTGAGGGCCGCCATGGTCATGTCGTTGATTTCCTCGTAGAATCGCTCCAAGAAGATTTATTTTAAACCCGAGAAAGAGGTGATACAGCCATCAGGCAAGCTCCTGTACCAATCGTATGCTACACCAGCTAAACAGCTGACGAATACCCTAGTAAGAAGGGCGTCATTTGGCTGAAGTTGACAGTTATTACTTCAAAGTGGTTAATGAACTGACTCGGAGAAGTGCTACCGTTAAACAGCGAAACTGTAGGAATTTTGTATTTAGGAGGGAATGGAACTTCCTTCCATTCAACCGGATAGGGTTGTTTGATCCCCAATCTTTGTAAATTGTCCTTCTATTTAAAAGCCTTAAATTGAGTGCGCAAGAGTTTGACAGCTTCATTAGCATCCTCCAATGATGAAGAAGGAGCAGGCTGAGTGTTAGGAGGAGGAACAACATGGTAAGTGCTACCCCCAGCTCCTGACTGACTGGGTGTGGGTTGAATTTGTACAGGAGGTATTTGAGGAGATACTACCCCCAGACCTGCATTGGCAGGTACCGACGGTGCTATAATCTCAGGGTTTGCAGCAGGTATGGTCGGTGGTACTGTATGTTGGGCCATGATGATAGAATGCATACTTGCAACCATTTCAGCCATGGTCTTCAGCTTATCCTCCAGTGCAGCTATTCGTTGTTCTTGATTTGCTGAACTAGAAGCATCTGGGTCTTCAGTGACAACATAAGCTGTCACTTCTCTAGGTACAGTAGAAGACACTGTCTGTTAAGAACTTTTGCTGTATGCATCATAATCAGAGAAGGAATTATCTCCTGAATACGAAATAGGAAGATGACTAGAGGGATCTTGGAGAAGATTCCTATGACTGATTGTGTCTCGACTTTGGGATCGGGTGTGTCGAAATACTCCTTCAGAAGATTCTTGGAGTAAATCTAAGTACCGCTGGCTGGGCCTGCGAGGCTTGTCGTGTTTGGAGCACTTTCTACCCCCAGTGTCTCGAGAAGCCATGTTGACGGAAGCATACAACACTTCGTCTTCATCTTCTGACATTGGTTCAGAAGTTGTAAAATTCAGACGATCGAAAACAGATGGTTTTGTTGTCTGACAACAGCACTTGATGACAACCCTGTGATTACAATGATGTTCAAGTGGTTGAACTGGAGGTGTTGAGATGTTGTCCCGTTTTTGCTTGAGGTGCTCTTGGAGGTCAGGAATAATGACGGGACGAGAAGAAGTCTGAGGGATATGTTCTTTGACCACATTCGGAACCTGGTTTCAGTTCTTCAGATGTTTTGTCCCGTGAGTATATAGAGAAGTGTCACTCTCCGTTCCCTGAATACGTATTTTTAATACATGTACTGCTTTAATATATTTATTTAAATATTTATCATGTATTGTTTTGTATTTAAATTTATGTTAATTAATTTTCTGCAATTAATTTTCTGTATTTTACTTTCTGCTTTTATTCTCTGCTTTAGCTTACTTTAGGTTTGGCCTAGGTTGGTTTATTTTTGGGTTATGGTGGTTCATTATTGTAATGACCCGCTCTGCCCTAGCGGAACGCCGATTCAAACGGCAAGTGCAACGACTCAAACGAGTCGTCGACCCGAAGAGTTGGCATCGACCTGATGAAAAATCGATGCAAGGCTTACATTGGCCCGTCAAGATGAATCCAGACTTAGACTTTCAAAGGCGCGCTCGGAGTATCGCTCGGCCGATGCGAACATCGCTAAGGTGGGTGGCTCCGATGAACCCGTCTCTGCTTAGCCTAGACACATAACAATGCGGACACTATCACGAGAATCTCTAGACGATAACCCCACGCATGCTAATAAATGACTCAACGCACCTAGCTAAGGGAATAATCCCATCTTGCATGCTTGTATAGAATATGGAAGGAAACATGGAAAATATGAGAACTCTTGTACTGCGCTCCACGCTCGTGCTAAGGCACAAGCTTATGTTCAAGTCCCTTATGCGTTCGAACAATGAAACAATGAATGGTTTACAACAATGAAACAGGAAGACTATCAACATAGTCGTTCCGAATAGAGTTTAGCAACATTGAAAGACTATGGGACCGATGGGTCGCCAAGGCGACTCCCGTACGAGGAGTTGCAAAAATGTATGAATGAATGAATGAACGAATAAGTGAATGAATAAATAAACGAATGAAAGAATGGATACGTGAATGAATCGATGAACAAACGGACAAGTAAAAAAAAGAATGAATGAAAGATAAGAAAAGAAAAAATGGTTAGCGACAAGTATGACGGGCACGTACAACGGGGCTCGCTACCCGCGCTGTACGGACGCCAACCTGGTCGATAACGCATTATGGCTAAGGGTTAGCCTACGGCTCGGAGATAGCCATTAAGTTAAAATGACAAGATAATACGAAATAGTCGTGGACAAACGGCACGGGCGTTGTGTGGAGTATACCATGGCCGTGGTAGTGGAAGGATTCTGCGGCACGAGCGTTGTGTGGAGTATACCGTGGCCGGCCTAGGCGGAATCAAAAGTCGGGGCTTACGGGCTGCCTGGTGCGGGCTTGGGCACCGGGAGACGTAAGTGCAGGGTATTTCAAGAGACTTAACGGGGTGTATCAGCCATCACCCTACGCTAAGTTGAGAAATACCAAGGGAAAATATCCAAAATGGCTTGTCATGCCAGCGACCGGTGCATATAGATTAAGTGGGCTTTACTGGTGGCTATCCACATGCAAGTCCTTGCATTAAAATCAAAGTAGTCTAAGTTAAATGAACAAGTGCCTACTGAACGGTTTGAAATGTATCACACCAAATGACAAAGAGTACTTCATGCAAACGAGTTAAAAGAACACACGCCTACGACGCGCTAGAATCTGAGGCAGGAACACGTCCTTTACAGTGAATGCTTACGTGTATCATGTTAAGTTAAAATATATGAACTGTTGTCTAACTTGGTTTACTTTGGACAGGAAAGGCCGGACGGTAAGTATGGGTAAGTCGTGTATGTATTTCCATGCGACACTTGAATTTGGCAACACGGGATAGGTTATGACATATGCCATGAAATTGATCCTAAGGCAAGATTAGAAAGACAATGAATGATAGAGATACACAAAAGTAAATGGAACGTGTTTGGTAATGTTGGCGTTATGGGCGAGCTAGCCTCCCTACCAGTGCATAACAATGTACTGATAACCCCACAGTCTGCTAGCAGGAAGCAGGAAACGTCGACGGGTGCGGAGCTTTCCTCGAACGTGCTAAGGCGCGGAGCCAACTTCGGGGCCTTGGGACATTGCAAGAAGCTGAAGCACCCTATATAGGATATAATGTATCGAAACATCGCCATGAATCATTCCATGTTGTAAGCCACTTGGCACGCCTTTTATGTTTCAAAGAGAGAGTGCTTGAGCGACTTGTAATATCGGCCTAGCGCCGCTTGTAAACTTCTTAAATATCAATAAAGAGTTCGAATTCGCTTCTACTTGTGTTCATTTACTTTCCGCTGCAATGGGGACACTCTGTGCGACTCTGTGGCCTAGCTCAAATCGGCCGTTTCTGGACTTGGCCTTGTACGGGCGCAACCTAGGCCCGTGCGGCATCACGCCTTAGCGAGTACGATCGCTCCTATGGGAGCAACGCATGACAGATTGGTATCAGAGCACGGCTTTACGTCCTTGGACTTTACGTCGATCTCTCAGTTTTGAAAGCTCGGTTTCGAAACAAAAGAAGTATACGCTCTCTCTCGTTGTGCCTTGGGATGTTCCATACAATAAGTCTAATATTTTCAAAAGCTCGTACGGGTACTCGATTGGACGAGATCGATAGGCGAAGGCCTTTGTGCCACCACGACGGGCTTGAGTTGGAAGGAACCGATGCTAAGAGTTAGCAAACGCAGTGCGTGCTTGAATGAGCTTACGCTGACAGCAAACAAGTACACGAGACTAAAGTATAGTCCGCACGGGATAGCTATGCACACTGCCTTCTGGCTAAGTTGTGCCGCGTGTCGCACACCTCAACTTTTGGGTATAATCGGGTTGCGAGCAATATCAAGTATCGCTCGATCGAGAACGGAGATACACTTTGAGTGTCTATCGATAAGAACGCTATCGAGTTAACGCTTAGGCGTACCCGAAAAGATTGGCTTGGATTTTGAGGATTAGTGCGAACGACTTAGTACGTCGAGGCGACGTGAGCGATTACGCTAGAGATTCGTCAAACGAATCAAAAGGATGTTTTAGCGAATGATGCGAACGTGATTGTAGGCTAGAGCGGATGGCTCGAATTCGAGTGGTGTATGGATTTTTTTGGAAATCATTCGAGCAAATGTTGAGGATTTCGAGTATGTCGACGAGGCGATGCGATCGTGCAAAGCCATAGAACATGTCACGCTTAGTTGGTCATGACTTCGAATGTCCCAAACGAGCATCTCGTTCGGACAACTTGAGAATAGGCAACGCGTGTCAGAAAATGATTCGGAACGATAAATGAAAATGAATGGTCGTGATCGAGGAAACTTAGAGGATCGTGCGTACAATATCGGATTGATACAATGAAATATGACTTGAATTTCGAACAACGATCTTGAAACAAGCTTGAGGAAGAGCGACTGAACTTGATCTTGAATATCGAAGAATGGTGGAATATCCAACTCGGACGACAGCATCAACGCACGATTCGAAATTGTTTGCAAAGGAAGATCGTCAGGTTACGCATATCGTCGATGGTATTGAGGCGTATCAAAGATCGATATGCGATAACTCGGGGGTACTCTGACTCGGCGAATGACGATCGTACAAATGTCATCGTTCCGATGGATGCTATACTCGGGATATTGAAACGTGTCGAGGAAAAGAGAAAGTTGGTTCGAGGATTTTCTGGTTGAACGAATGACAAACGGACTATCAAAAATTAAAATCTTGACTTGGATGGAAATGTAATTGTTGGATTTGCTTTGTCGATAACCACAACTTCGACATTCTTGTCTTATGCGAGCGCAACCCCAGCCTCGCACATGCGTCGCGCCGATTAGGGCGATCACTCCGCGTGAGCGCTGGTATGGTGATTCATACAGCGGAAGTGATTGAACTTGGATGGTGTGGCAATCTGATTGCTTCGACTTGTAGTTTGACGCGGAGGTGACTCGAGAATGAATTTGGGTGCTTGAAGGATTGAACTTGAGGATTGAGTAGGTCCAATCCGCGTATCGAGAATGAATTAGTCTGGACTCAAACAAGAGTTACGCCCCGATGAGAATGATTATTCTGCGGGAGCGTTGTATGGTGATTCATGAACTACCGTGGATGCTCGGACTCGCGTGAGATTGGGACGCAATGTATTGTCGAGCTGGATGACCTCGTGATCGAATACATGAATTGGTTAGAATGGATATATGAAGTATATCGATTGGGTGATTTGAATGGATTCGAATATGCGCAACGAATACATTGAGACAAATAGGTGATCGTGCTCGATGTTTAGAAATCTGAGTGACGCGAGTTTGGATAGAAAACCCCTCGTACTAACCGACTTTGGTTTAACCCTAGAATTGGGGTCAGTGTTGGCATTATTGTTGGGGAACTATGATTCCAATCCTGACATTGACTTAGCCTTGAGAAATGGCCTAGCGGTTAGGCGAGACGCCCCTGTTTCATGTGTTTGTAATCAAAAAGATTGATCTTGAGGATTGACATGGATGGATGGAATGATGCGAAAATAGGAAACCCTGCTCACGAGATTCGGCTGACATGTATATATTTCTGGGATGCCTGAGTATGTGTACGATGCGACTAGAGTGAGAATGACGAATTCTCTATCATACGGCTTGGTGAATACATGTATTTTGGAGATGCCTGGAATGCGTGTACGATCCAGCCAAGTGATACGTTCAGTTCAAGCATGACTTGAGGAATGGAAAGTATCGGGGATTGAGATCGTGTTGAAAGAAAGGATTGATACTAGTACGAACGTGGCTCGGAATCGAAGAAACGTGTGAGCGGAGTGTGCGTGAACGACACCAAGATTGGCCCTAAACAAGCAAATGATATGGAATCGATATTGTAAAAGTAAAAGTTGGTATAACGAGTTGAACCCTTGATAAAAAGATATGCTCGACGGTAATGCAATACTTAATCTTGAATCGGACAGAAATTACTTAGACTTGGTAGACCCCGCTAAGAAGAAATCATACTGATTTCGTGAACAAGAACGCTTGAGAAGTGAATCGGGTCATCTCGATAACCGAGATAAACGAAAGTAAGTTTGTCTCAGCCTACGACCCTCGTATTTGACGAATTACAGCGTGCCTCGTACGACCATTTCAGTCCCACGATACGAAGAAATAGCAACCAAGATAAAAAAAAAATACTCGAATTGAATAAGTACCATCAATCCTAACATGAGTGAAAAAGTCATAAATTTACCAAACACATGCGACGTAAAACTTGGAAGGATAACTGAGTATGGTTCGATGCGATCGAACGATAGAGCCGTTCGATAGAATTGTCTAAGAAATACGACGACACGAGTTAAGGAATGGTAGGATGACCTGCACTCAGGAAGTCTCGAGGACGAGACTTATTTTGAGTGGTATATTATGTAATGACCCGCTCCGCCCTAGCGGAACGCCGATTCAAACGGCAAGTGCAACGACTCAAACGAGCCGTCGACCCGAAGAGTTGGCATCGACCTGATGAAGAATCGATGCAAGGCTTACATTGGCCCGTCATGATGAATCCAGACTTAGACTTTCAAAGGCGCGCTCGGAGTATCGTTCGGCCGATGCGAAAATCGCTAAGGTGGGTGGCTCCGATGAACCCATCTCTGCTTAGCCTAGATACATAACAATGCGGACACTATCACGAGAATCGCTAGGCGATAACCCCGCGCATGCTAATAAATGACTCAACGTACCTAGCTAAGGGAATAATCCCATCTTGCATGCTTGTATAGAATATGGAAGAAAACATGGAAAATATGATAACTCTTGTACTGCGCTCCACGCTCGTGCTAAGGCACAAGCTTACGTTCAAGTCCCTTATGTGTTCGAACAATGAAACAATGAATGGTTTACAACAATGAAACGGGAAGACTATCAACATAGTCGTTCCGAATAGAGTTTAGCAATATTGAAAGACTATGGGACCGATGGGTCGCCAAGGTGACTCCCGCACGAGGAGTTGCAAAAATGTATGAATGAATGAATGAACGAATAAGTGAATGAATGAATAAACGAATGAAAGAATGAATACATGAATGAATCGATGAACAAACGGACAAGTGAAAGAAAGAAAAGAAAGAATGAATAAAAGATAAGAAAAGAAAGAATGGTTAGCGACAGGTGTGACGGGCACGTGCAACGGGGTTCGCTACCCGCGCTGTACGGACGCCAACCTGGTCGATAACGCATTATGGCTAAGGGTTAGCCTACGGCTCGGAGATAGCCGTTAAGTTAAAATGACAAGATAATACGAAATGGTCGTGGACAAATGGCACGGGCGTTGTGTGGAGTATACCGTGGCTGTGGTAGTGGAAGGATTCTGCGGCACGGGCGTTGTGTGGAGTATACCGTGGCCGGCCTAGGCGGAATCAAAAGTCGGGGCTTACGGGCTGCCTGGTGCGGGCTTGGGCACCGGAAGACGTAAGTGCAGGGTATTTCAAGAGACTTAACGGGGTGTACCAGCCATCACCCTACGCTAAGTTGAGAAATACCAAGGGGAAATGTCCAAAATGGCTTGTCATGCCAGCGACCGGTGCATATAGATTAAGTGGGCTTTGCTGGTGGCTAGCCACATACAAGTCCTTGCATTGAAATCAAAGTAGTCTAAGTTAAATGAACAAGTGCCTACTGAACGGTTTGAAATGTATCACACCAAATGACAAAGAGTACTTCATGCAAACGAGTTAAAAGAACACACGCCTACGACGCGCTAGAATCTGAGGCAGGAACACGCCCTTTACAGTGAATGCTTACGTGTATCATGTTAAGTTAAAATATATGAACTGTTGTCTAACTTGGTTTACTTTGGACAGGGAAGGCCGGACGGTAAGTATGGGTAAGTCGTGTATGTATTTCCATGCGACACTTGAATTTGGCAACATGGGATAGGTTATGACATATGCCATAAAATTGATCCTAAGGCAAGATTAGAAAGACAATGAATGATAGAGATACACAAAAGTAAATGAAACGTGTTTGGTAATGATGGCGTTGTGGGCGAGCTAGCCTCCCCACCAGTGCACAACAATGTACTGATAACCCCATAGTCTGCTTGCAGGAAGCAGAAAACGTCGGCGGGTGCAAAACTTTCTTCGAACGTACTAAGGCACGGAGCCAACTTCGGGGCCTTGGGATGTTGCAAGAAGCTGAAGCACCCTATACAGGACATAATGTATCAGAACATCGCCATAAATCATTCCATGTTGTAAGCTACTTGGCACGTCTTTTATGTTTCAAAGAGAGAGAGCTTGAGCGACTTGTAATATCGGCCTAGCGCCGCTTGTAAACTTCTTGAATATCAATAAAGAGTTCGAATTCGCTTCTACTTGTGTTCATTTACTTTCCGCTGCAATGGGGACACTCTGTGCGACTCTGTGGCCTAGCTCAAATCGGCCGTTTCTGGACTTGGCCTTGCACGGGCGCAACCTAGGCCCGTGTGGCATCACGCCTTAGCGAGGACGATCGCTCCTATGGGAGCGGGGCGTGACAATTATGAACCGAACCCACGTCCCCATTTAAAGCCCCAATCCTTTCTCTCTTTCTTCATTACTTCTCATTTACTCTTCTTCTTCTTCCTCATAACTCTCTCCACCTACCAAACCCATAGGCAAGTACATCTTGCTTCCACATGAAAATCCATTTTTATGGTTCCATTCTCTTTCCCTTGGGATTCTAAGACACATTAGAACTTGTCATTTTCCATTTTGAGGCTTTAATTTTTGTAGATCTAAAAATTAGTTATTTTTGGATTTTGGTGGTTTTGATCTGTCAAACTTCTTTGTTTTTAAGTTTTGATGGTTCCATGTTGTAGAGAATTTTATTCTACCCAATTTTGACCTTTGAAAAGTTAGATTTGGACTTATTTTGACCAAGTTATGGACTTTTGAAGCTTTGGGTTCAAACCATGGAGTTCTTGCTGATTTTGGAGAAGACAGTGAGCAGTGTACGCGAGCTTTTTAGCTTGCGCCGCTGAGCTGCGTGCGCTCTTTAGCGCAGCACAGTCTGACTTACATACGCTGCCTTTTGGAGGCGTATGTCTTGCATACGCTGCCTTGATGAGGAGTCGTATGGAGTACATACGCTACCTTGAAGAGGAGTCGTATGGAGTCCATACGCTGCCTCTTGGAGACGTATGTCTTGCATACGCTTGACTTGAGCGTAGCCTGACTTGAGCGTAGCTTGACTTGAGCGTATGCTAACTTGAGCGTATGCTGACTTGAGCGTAGCCTGACTTGAGCGTAGCTTGACTTGAGCGTATGCTGACTTGAGCGTATGCTGACTTGAGCGTAGCTTGACTTGAGCGTAGCCTGACTTGAGCGTATGCTGACTTGAGCGTAGCCTGACTTGAGCGTATGCTGACTTGAGCGTAGCTTGACTTGAGCGTAGCTTGACTTGAGCGTATGCTGACTTGAGCGTATGCTGACTTGAGCGTAGCTTGACTTGAGCGTAGTTTGACTTGAGCATAGCCTGACTTGAGGGGTCTTCTATAGCCCTGTATATTGATATTTTATTAGATATTTAACGTCCATTTTATATTCTTACGCCTTTTGGCATAAACTTGATATAATCATGATATGTTAATATTTCTGTTAAATGTAGATTGTTACGTGGGATGTACCATGTGTCGTGAATTGAGTTATAGATACCCCGATTGACTGGAATTAAACCCTGAGAGTTGTAGACTCGACCCCACTGAATACTAGTTGACTTTTATGCCTTGTCACCATTGATAATGATTGTGACCTTGACTAATAATTGATCATGCGTTCCTAATTGGAACTAAGAGACTGGCTAGTCGTCTTATTGAATTGAATAAATGAGACACATTCGTATTAATTATGAACTATTGTAATCGACTGGCTGATCTCGAATGTTGGCATACAGGCACATGCAGGCTTCAATTTATTTATTTACTTTTTACAAAGAAGCATGTGTACTTTATGGTCAAGGCATGATTACTCCGTGGTTAGTTTTGATTGTTGCATTACGCTATGTAAGACCTACAACCTGACCGCACTGGTATCATTGTAGAGTTGTGCATATCGTACCCCGTACGAAAGTACTCATTCTGAATGACCATGATCCACGGCATGGTACTTCACTCAACGTAGAGACTATTAAGTTAAATAAAATAATGATTGCATAGAGAGAATGGATTCCCGAGTTTTACATGGCAGCCTTCTTGGGACTAGTAGTGCCCGACAGGCCGATTGGTCCCCACAGATACTGCAAATCTGCCACACGGACAGGGAGCGGTATCTGGTTATATTATCTATTGAATATTGTATATTAATGACGGGCGTCCCGCTGGGACTCGTCTAATTCATGATTGGCGTAATTGATTGACTGGGTAAACTAGCCTTGCTTGCGTATAGTAAGAACTGAGAAATCCTTTATTGCATAATTCCAGGATAACTTGGGACTCACAATAGCAAGCCGTAGTAGTTGCCTGGCCGTTTAAATTGATTTGTTTGTGTACTGTACCTACTCTGTTACTTAACTGAGATGATCAGAATGTCAGGACATGACGGGCCAACTTCTGTCCTTGTTTGGTTGGGAGGTTGGTTCGAAGTGTCGTGATGTTGTGTGAGTCCTAGTAGATAGCAGAGATCTATTATCATATTTCCTTATTACTGGCTTCATTTCGCATATCGTGCTCTCTTACGGTACTTGCTATTAGAGGTCTAACCTCTCTGGTTTTGCATGGCCAGATTTATAGCCGGTCCCCGAGGATCTAGCTTACTTCTACCTCCAAGATGGTCAACACTAGAGGGATGATCGCAGGAGGACTCGAGTGGATTTCTTACCTCCCCGCCCATTTTGTTATCTACTTTATACTTTGCCGTTTAGCACCGACATGTTAGTCGAATTGTCTTGTACCTACTTTGCATAATTGTAACTAAGTCAGGCTGCAGCTGCTAACAATTATGTATACTTACTACATCATTTAGCTGTATTTTGTAAAGCCAGATATCAAAAACATTTTGACTGAACGTTTGGGACGCCTTACTGCTTTATCTCACATGTTCTCTATTTCTCTTTCTTGTTTGAATGATTGAGACAATAGAAGTAAAGCGACCATAGGAAGACTTTTATGTAGTATGCACCCCCTCGTCTTGTAGACAGCATTGATCGTATTATACGGTATTCATCTACCCGTAATACGTAGCTGGCTGAGTCATTTCCTCGCTCTCCGGTATTCTGGTTCTGGGGCGTGACAAGGTTTTAGTGGTGGCCCATGCAGGTCTGATTTCAGACTTGTGGGGTGTTTTGATTTATAGGATGTCTCAATCACACATGTTTCCCCTTGATCTCATGATTCGTTACTCTCAATTCTAGCTTGACATTCCAATATCCTTTGACTTCATTGATCCTTCATGTCCGGTCGTTTGATTGTTCTTTTGTCCCTTTTCTTAGGGGCACTTCGCCCGCATCTGCCAGGACTGGACAACAAAAACAACAAGAGCAATACGGACAACCTGACCATGTTGGTCAGCAACAAGGGCCGGTACTAACTCAAGAGACCATCCAAGAAGAAGTAATAGTGGAAGCAGCAGCTGGACCACAGTATCCGGATGTTCCACCACCACCAACAGTTCCACCTACCCCTGTGGAAGTAGACACACCAGCCCTTCTGGAGATCATGAGAGGAATGATGGCTACTCAGCAACATCAGATGTTAGCCCAGCAGCGTATGCATACTCAATTACAAGAGCAGAATGTACTACTCAACCAAGTGTTGCAGACAGCTTTGGAAAGAGGGACAAGGCCGGATTCTGGAGCATCAACCAGATTTTACAAGTTCAACCTCCGCCGTTTTGAAAGAACGGAGGATGCCATCTCAGCAGATGCATGGCTTAAGGATATTGAGGCTATCCTGACAGCAGCTAAGGTGCCGGCCGAAGAACGTGTGGATCAGGTGAAGTTGTTACTTCAGGATCTCGCACGTGATTGGTGGAAATCAGAGGAGATAGGCATCAGACGTCCTGTGGCTTGGAACAATTTTACAGCAAGATTCAAGACAAAGTACTATTGAGTTATGGCGCAGTTTGAGCTACAACAGAAGTTTATCAACCTCGAGCAGGCCGACAAGACGGTAGATGCTTATGCAGCAGAGTTCTGCAGATTGAGTAAGTTTGCCCCAGAGATGGTAGCGACGGAGCGCCAGAGGGCTATGAGGTTTCAGCAAGGGTTTCATCTGGAGCTCTTGCAATTGATAGAGGGACATAATTACCAGACTTTTGATGAGATATTGACAACAACTCGAAGGCATGAGATTACCATTCTGAGGATCACAGTAAGGACTGGGGGTCAGAAGAGATCTCACAGTCAGATTGAAGGAGGAGGGGAGCAGCGCCCCGAACAACAGCACCATCCCTTGGCATTCGCATTCACGATGTGGCAATGCGAGGGCCAGCACCACCACCCAGGCAGCAGCAGCAAACAGAAGAAGAACCAGCAACCCCCAGCAGGCTGTACTTATTGTGGAAAGGTGGGGCACACTAGAGATGTGTGTCGGGCATTGAACGGACTGTGTTTGATATGTGGAAATCCAGACCATCGGGTTACCACATGCCCCATGAATTCGAGGTCAGGAGGACCAGTGTAGCAGTTTTCTGCTCTGCCAGCACCAGGGGCAAGCCAGTATCGAGGCCCGGCAGTGGCAGTGAGACCATTGGCCCAACGTCCGTTAATGCCACAGGCTCAGATGTTTCGGCAGCAGGGACCGCCGATACAGCAATACCAGCATAGACCACCCCAGCATCATCAAGGAAGGGGCCAGCAGCAGCACCAGGCTAGGCCACAACATGGGAACCAGCAAGGTGGTCGAGGACAGGCATTTACTCTGTCCTTGGAGGAGGCATTAGCATCGGGAGATGTTGTGGCAGGTAACATTCTCGTCGCCTCATATCCCGCAGTAGCATTGTTTGATTCAGGAGCATCACACTCATTTATATCTGTACAATTTGCGATACGGCTAGGAATGGAGCTCGAGACATTGCCAGGGAGGTTGAATATACTCACTGTCAATAGGCTCATAGGAGTTAGTAGAGTTATTCTAGCGTGTAGTGTTGTAGTTTGCGGGCATTCCTTACCCGCCCAGTTGATAGAATTTTCTGTTGAAAATTTTGACGTTATCTTAGGCATGGACTGGCTGAAAGACAGTCATGCAACAATAGATTGTCGTAGTGGGAGTGTATCTTTTGATATTCCAGGCATGAAGAAATTCACCTTAGTCAGATCAGAGGCAACTCAGTAAGAGCAGGGAGTAATAACGGCAATGGAAGAAGTTCAAGTTCCGAAGGTAGTTGAAGAATTTCTAGACGTATTTCCCGAAGAGCTTTCAGGTCTACCACCGGTTAGAGATATTGAGTTCAGCATAGAATTGGCACCTGGAACTAAACCGATATCAGATCGAGTTTACAGAATGGCAGATTCGGAGCAGGCCAAGGTGTATCAGCACATAGAGGAATTGAAGGAGAAGAAGTTTATCCAAGCTAGTATATCACCATGGGCAGCACCAGTGGTACTTGTGGGGAAGAAGGATGGATCATCCAGATTATGTATCGATTACAGGAAGCTTAACGCGGCGACAGTAAAGAACAAGTACCCACTACCAAGGATCGATGACTTGTTTGATCAGTTGAGCAGGGCTAGAGTTTTCTCCAAGATAGATCTTCGTTCAGGGTACCATCAAGTGAGGGTTCGAAAGGAAGACATTTCCAAGACAGCATTCAGGTCGAAGTATGGACATTATGAATTCTTAGTAAAGCCGTTTGGTTTGACCAATGCTCCAGCTATATTCATGAATTTGATGAACCGTATCTTTATGCCATATTTAGATCAGTTTGTCGTGGTGTTTCTCGACGACATTCTCGTATACTCTGCTAGTGAAGAGGAGCATGAAGACCACCTCAGGAAAGTGTTGCAGGTACTGAGAGAGAACCAGTTGTATGCCAAGCTCAGCAAGTGTGAGTTCTGGATGGACCATATTTCATTTCTGGGTCACATCATATCAGGAGCTGGAGTAGCAGTGGATCCCAAGAAGGTAGAAGCAGTAGAGAGTTGGCCAGTACCCAAGACCGTAGCTGATGTATGGAGTTTCTTGGGATTGGCAGGATATTACAGAAGGTTTGTATCAGGTTTTGCAAGACTTTCAGCACCCATGACCCGCTTGACACGAAAGGATGTACCATTCGTCTGGTCGGCAGAATACTAGGCATCATTTGAGAATCTGAAGCAGAAGTTGATATCAGCACCTATCCTTACATTGCCAGTTGGGCCCGGAGGTTTTACAGTATATTGTGATGCGTCAGGTAAAGGACTTGGATGTGTCCTTATGCAACATGGGAAGGTAATAGCGTATGCATCTAGGCAGCTTCGGAACCATGAGAAGAATTATCTAACTCATGATTTGGAGTTGGCGGCAGTAGTATTTGCTTTGAAGCTATGGAGGCATTACTTATATGGTGATCGAGTGGATATGTACACAGACCACAAAAGTCTGAAGTACATCTTTACTCAGAAGGAGCTGAACATGAGGCAGAGAAGATGGTTAGAGCTGATCAAGGATTATGACGTGGAGCTTCAGTATCATCCAGGCAAGGCTAATGTGGTAGCAGACGCTCTCAGCAGAAGAGGCGGCGCATTTATATTGACAACGCAGAAGCACATCTTAGAAGACCTTCAAGAGATGGGCATCGAAGTTATACTTCCTAATGATATAGGAATTCTGGCGAGTCTACAAGTTCAATCTGACTTGGTAGGCAGGATCAAGACAGCCCAGGCATAGGACCCAAGGATTCAGAAGCTTAGGGCAGAATGTGAGTCAGGGCTCAGAAAAGAGATGCAAATCTACGAAGATGGTACGCTTAGGTTCAGATCACGTCTATGTGTACCTAGTGGAGATATCAGACAGGAAGTTATAACAAAAGCTCACAATTTTCAGTATTCTATACATCCTGGAGGGACCAAGATGTACCAAGATATCAAGCAGCACTTCTGGTGGAACGGGATGAAGAGGGAGATAGCTAGGTTTGTTTCCCGTTGCTTGATATGTCAGCAGGTAAAGGCAGAGCAGCAGAGGCCAGCTGGATTATTACAACCGTTTTCTATCCCGAAATGGAAGTGGGAACACATCATAATGGACTTTGCGACCGATTTACCGAGATCTCCAAGTGGTAAAGATGCTATTTGGGTGATAGTAGATCGGCTTACAAAGGTAGCACACTTTCTTCCTTTCAGAGTAGGACAATCTACAGAAAAGTTGGCAGAGTTGTACATGCAGCAGATAGTCAGGCAGCATGGAGTCTCCGTCAGTATTGTGTCAGACAGAGATACCCGTTTTACGTCACATTTTTGGAAGAGCTTACATCGTAGTTTGGGCACCAAGTTAAAATTTAGTACGGCTTACCATCCATAGACGGACGGCCAATCAGAAAGGACAATTCAGACTTTGGAAGATATATTGCGAGCTTGCACCCTAAATTTTGGAGGATCTTGGGAAAGCCACCTGCACTTAGTTGAGTTTTCATATAACAACAGTTATCAAGCCAGTATCCAGATGGCGCCATTTGAGGCACTATATGGTAAGAAGTGTAGGTCGCCACTAGCATGGAATGATATCGGGGACAGAAAGATGTTAGGCCCGGAAATGATTGTTCAGACCGTTGAATTGGTTAAAGGAATTAGAGAGCGACTTCGAGTTGCACATGATCGACATCGCCATTGGGCGGACCAGCATCGTAGGCCGCTAGAATTTTCTATTGGAGACCACGTATTCTTACGGATCTCACCTACCCGTGGGGTCATTAGATTTGGCGTTCGCGGGAAGTTGAGTCCGCGATACGTAGGACCATTCGTTATCCTTGATAGGGTAGGCGATGTTGCTTATCGTTTGTCCCTTCCACCTTCGTTACGAGAGGTGCATGACGTGTTTCATGTATCTCAGTTGCGAAGGTATGTATCGGACCCAAGCCATATCCTTGATCATTCTGAGTTGGTTGTTGGTACCAACTTGTCTTACGAGGAACATCCTGTGTCCATTTTGGACCGAAGAGAGAAGATACTCAAGAACCGAATAATTAGTCTTGTCCGAGTTGCTTGGAGT
Source organism: Iris pallida (assembly GCA_029216955.1). NCBI lineage: Eukaryota > Viridiplantae > Streptophyta > Magnoliopsida > Asparagales > Iridaceae > Iris > Iris pallida. The sequence continues at coordinate 6,024,898 of JANAVB010029816.1, read as the reverse complement.
CATCACTCATTAGGAGAGTCAACGTGGAAACGTGAGGATGATATCCGATCACGGTATCCACATCTGTTTGACTCACAAGGTATATTTCTTCCGGTGTACCTTGATTGTCTTAACTCCGTATGCTAGTCGCCCTATGAGTAGAAATTACTTGATATCGTAGACTGTTAAATATAGATATGTTACTTGCTATGGACATTGTAAAATGATTGCTTGCTTAAATTGCTTGTACTAGTTTGGCCTTGATATTCCTATCCTGCTTGGATTTGAAATTTCGAGGACGAAATTTTTCTAAGGAAGGTAGAGATGTCACTCCCCGTTCCCTGAATACGTATTTTTAATACATGTACTGCTTTAATATATTTATTTAAATATTTATCATGTATTGTTTTGTATTTAAATTCATGTTAATTAATTTCCTGCAATTAATTTTCTGTATTTTACTTTCTGCTTTTATTCTCTGCTTTAGCTTACTTTAGGTTTGGCCTAGGTTGGTTTATTTTTGGGTTATGGTGGTTCATTATGAATCGAACCCACATCCTCATTTAAAGCCCCAATCCTTTCTCTCTCTCTTCATTACTTCTCATTTACTTTTCTTCTTCTTCCTCATAACTCTCTCCACCTACCAAACCCATAGGCAAGTACATCTTGCTTCCACATGAAAATCCATTTTTATGGTTCCATTCTCTTTCCCTTGGGATTCTAAGACACATTAGAACTTGTCATTTTCTATTTTGAGGCTTTAATTTTTGTAGATCTAGAAATTAGTTATTTTTGGATTTTGGTGGTGTTGATCTATCAAACTTCTTTGTTTTCAAGTTTTGATGGTTCCATGTTGTAGAGAATTTTATTCTACCCAATTTTGACCTTTGAAAAGTTGGATTTGGACTTATTTTGACCAAGTTATGGACTTTTGAAGCTTTGGGTTCAAACCATGGAGTTCTTGCTGATTTTGGAGAAGACAGTTAGCAGTGTACGCGAGCTTTTTAGCTTGCGCCGCTGAGCTGCGTGCGCTCTTTAGCGCAGCGCAGTCTGACTTGCATACGCTGCCTCTTGGAGGCGTATATCTTGCATACGCTGCCTTGATGAGGAGTCGTATGGAGTACATACGCTGCCTTGAAGAGGTGTCGTATGGAGTCCATACGCTGCCTCTTGAAGACGTATGTCTTGCATACGCTTGACTTGAGCGTAGCCTGACTTGAGCGTAGCTTGACTTGAGCGTATGCTGACTTGAGCGTATGCTGACTTGAGCGTAGCCTGACTTGAGCGTAGCTTGACTTGAGCGTATGCTGACTTGAGCGTATGCTGACTTGAGCGTAGCTTGACTTGAGCGTAGCCTGACTTGAGCGTATGCTGACTTGAGCGTAGCCTGACTTGAGCGTATGCTGACTTGAACGTATGCTGACTTGAGCGTAGCTTGACTTGAGCGTAGCTTGACTTGAGCGTAGCCTGACTTGAGCGTATGCTGACTTGAGCGTATGCTGACTTGAGCGTAGCTTGACTTGAGCGTAGTTTGACTTGAGCGTAGCCTGACTTGAGGGGTCTTCTATAGCCCTGTATATTGATATTTTATTAGATATTTAACGTCCATTTTATATCCTTACGCCTTTTGGCATAAACTTGATATAATCATGATATGTTAATATTTCTGTTAAATATAGATTGTTACGTGGGATGTACCATGTGTCGTGAATTGAGTTATAGATACCCCGATTGACTGGAATTAAACCCTGAGAGTTGTAGACTCGACCCCACTGAATACTAGTTGACTTTCATGCCTTGTCACCATTTATAATGATTGTGACCTTGACTAATAATTGATCATGCGTTCCTAATTGGAACTAAGAGACTAGCTAGTCGTCTTATTGAATTGAATAAATGAGACACATTCGTATTAATTATGAACTATTGTAATCGACTGGCTGATCTCGAATGTTGGCATACAGGCACATGCAGGCTTCAATTTATTTATTTACTTTTTACAAAGAAGCATGTGTACTTTATGGTCAAGGCATGATTACTCCGTGGTTAGTTTTGATTGTTGCATTACGCTATGTAAGACCTACAACCTGACCGCACTGGTATCATTATAGAGTTGTGCATATCGTACCCCGTACGAAAGTACTCATTCTGAATGACCATGATCCACGGCATGGTACTTCACTCAACGTAGAGACTATTAAGTTAAATAAAATAATGATTGCATGGAGAGAATGGATTCCCGAGTTCTTACATGGCAGCCCTCTTGGGACTAGTAGTGCCCGACAGGCCGGTTGGTCCCCACAGATAATGCAAATCTGCCACACGGGCAGGGAGCGGTATCTGGTTATATTATCTATTGAATATTGTATATTAATGACGGGCGTCCCGCTGGGACTCATCTAATTCATGATTGGCACAATTGATTGACTGGGTAAACTAGCCTTGCTTGTGCATAGTAAGAACTGAGAAATCCTTTATTGCATAATTTCAGGATAACTTGGAACTCACAATAGCAAGCCGTAGTAGTTGCCTGGCCATTTAAATTGATTTGTTTGTGTACTGTACCTACTCTGTTACTTAACTGAGATGATCAGAATGTCAGGACATGACGGGCCAACTTCTGTCCTTGTTTGGTTGGGAGGTTGGTTCGAAGTGTCGTGATGTTGTGTGAGTCCTAGTAGATAGCAGAGATCTATTATCATATTCCCTTATTACTGGCTTTATTCTTCATATCGTGCTCCCTTGCGGTACTTGCTATTAGAGGTCTAACCTCTCTGGTTTTGCATGGCCAGATTTAGAGCCGGTCCTCGAGGATCCAGCTTACTTCTACCTCCAAGATGGTCAACACTAGAGGGATGATCGCAGGAGGACTCGAGTGGGTTTTTTACCTCCCCGTCCGTTTTGTTATCTACTTTATACTTTGCCGTTTGGCACCGACATGTTTGTCGGATTGTCTTGTACCTACTTTGCATAATTGTAACTAAGTCAGGCTGTAGCTGCTAACAATTGTGTATACTTACTACATCATCTGGCTGTATTTTGTAAAGCCAGATATCAAGAACATTTTGACTGAGCGTTTGGGATGCCTTACTGCTTTATCTCATATGTTCTCTATTTCTGTTTCTTGTTTGAATGATTGAGACAATAGAAGTAAAGCGACCATAGGGAGACTTTCATGTAGTATGCACCCCCTCGTCTTGTAGACAGCATTGATCGTATTATACGGTATTCATCTACCCGTAATACGTAGATGGCTGAGTCATTCCCCCGCTCTCCAGTATTCTGGTTCTGGGGCGTGATAAGAAGTACTCACTTCATTAGCATAGGTATCAGGATTTTTTATCCTGGAAATTCGCCTCTGATGCAGGTTGATCTTCGGCATTGGCTGCTTGCATTTCATAGAAGCTGGTCTATTGAGATAAGTCCGTAGATCAGCAAATTCACCCCCAGGGGTTTCTGTCTGAGACACCAATAATTTTTCCTGTTTTGAGCGGGATATCCGGAGAGTTGGGAGATCTTGGAGTTCCGCTACCGGAGTAGGCAGAATACCTCTTTGATCAGTATATTTCCCTTTGGCAGGGAGAGAAGAGCTCTTGTTTGAGAGAGTTCTTGTACTGATTGGTGCCAAGGCACGTTCAGATGGATCTTCTACGGTAAAAACCGGAGAAGACTGAGAAAAGACCAAAGGACCTTTTCCCTTGTTTTGTGAAGAATGGTTGGCTAAAAAGCATTTCCCTCTGTTATCTTCCAAGTCGTGGAACGAGGAAGTTCGAGAAAAGACCAACGGGCCTTTTCCTTTGTTCTAAGGAGGAGGAGGAACAGTCAACAGACTACCCCCAGTGGATTGCGCTAGAGCAACAGGGTGCTTGGGAAGAGGAGCAGAGTTTTTCCCTTTGCTGTGAGAAGAAGGGAGATTAGCCAAAGGACTATCCCTATTAGACTGTACTGGAACAGCTTGCGCAGAGGTTAAAGTGGCAATAGGCGCATTGGCGGATTGCGCTTGGGAAGCTTTGACAGATGGCCTTTTGGCCACAAAAACTGTAGTTTGTGCAGCAGGAGTCTTGGCTTCAGAATGTTTAAGTTGCACTCTGGTTGCAGGAATAGTGGATTGCGCATGAGAAAAGGAGGTCGCCAACTGCGCCAGGGGGAGAGGAGTCTTGCACTTTGCCAGAGTAGCATAGGAAGTAGGGTGTGCTGTGACAGAAAGAGCAGTATGTTGCGCAAGGGTAGAAGTTGCTACTGGTTCTTTGGCAGCAGAGACAGCAGATTGCGCAGATGATTGCGCAGAGGACGGCGCAGAGGACGGAGCAGAGGACTTTGGAGTCCACACTGAACGGACCTTGCTCTTGGAAGAGGTTACAGTACGACGAGTAGCCCCAGAGTTGATAATCGTCTCGTAGGCAGTCTGGTTGACCTTCACAACCAGCATCTTCTGCGTCTTTTTGATAGACGCAACGTCACATTGAGTTGTCACTTCCTCGTCGGAGGAGAAAGTCGTCCCCAGCAGAGTCGCCATTTTGTTTGCAAAAATAAAAGTCTATTATTTCACAAACTTTGTAAGAAGATTACAATTGAATTCTGGAAAAGTACAACTATAGGAATCCGATCTGAAGACGATCGCTTTATCCCTTGGACGATGTAAACTTTGAAGACGATAGCATCTGAAGAATGCAGCAGCACTTGGACAAGAAATTCTGATCTCTGATGATAATAATGATCTGATCCCCTTAATGAAGGACTTGAAACTCTATTTATAGAGTTCTGGAAATAACTAATTTGTAGTTATTCTGGATTGCGCATGATGAACTGCGCTAGCAACAGATTGTGCAAACAACGAACTGCGCTGGCAGTTACTCGATCGTGGGCCAACTGTATTAGACGCGTGACATTATTTGATTGAAATACGCATGGTCGTGTACATGAGGTTGCCACATGGCGAGCAATTGATGGCATTTAAGCCACGTAATAATTGTCAGTTATCTTGATGGATTGCGCCACTTGAAAAGTGCTAGCATCAGACTGCGCTGAGACTCAGGCTTGGTCAACTGCACAGAAGTTGAGCTGTCATACTGCACTGGCTGTACAGCTGTCCTCGAGCGCTGTGCTGCACAAGAAACTAAAGGACTCCTCGTTTATCGGGCTGTCAGCTGTCAGAAGATCGGATTTTTGTCAGGTAATGATGGCATTGCCACATCAGCATAGCGCGCTTGAGTGGTAGCGCAGATCAGCTTGCGCATTTGGATAGTAGCGCAATCTGCCTCCTGCGCAGTCCATTTGAAGAGTGCGCAATTTAATTTCCTCTGCTTATTTGATAAATACAACTTGATTTTTAGGACCTACAAAAACAAAAGTCTTTTATTTGATTTTTGTTTGGACTGTCCCCAGTAGAGTTGCCATTTTGTTTGCAAAAATAAAAGTTTTTTATTTCACAAACTTTGTAAGAAGATTACAATTAAATTCTGGGAAAGTACAACTATAGGAATCCGATCTGAAGACGATCGCTTTATCCCTTGGACGATGTGAACTTTGAAGACGATAGCCTCTGAAGAATGCAACAAGGTCCGGGTGGATCCACATAATCTCGCCGTTATCAATAGATAGGGGAACGAGACCTTCACTCCGTGGAGGAGGGAGATTCTCGATCTCAAGGGTGGCCTTGGGGATAGGGATGACACCATGCTGTACCATCTGTGGAGGAAAGTTATCGAACTGTACTGAGACCATGTTCGCGGTAATAGTCTTCTCATCTTGTTGAAGGGTGACAACACCAGCATTGACTAACTCTTGAATCTTGCCTTTGAGCACATAACATACTCGAGTGGGATGATCAATGAACCTGTGATAAACACAATATTTGGGATGATCAGTCTTACCAACCTCGTCAGGCTTCTTCGGGTCTGGAAGTTGGAGCTTATTGCTTTTGATCAAGCAATCGAATAGGCTTACGGTATCGTTCTCGTCAAAGGAGTACTCTACTTTCGGACGAGTTTCCCTGGATGGAGGGGCAGAAGGAGTAGAAGTAGACGTAGGTGGAGCTACGTTGATAGCCAGAGATTCTTTGTTCTTCAAATTGATGTTCAAAGTTTCTTTACCCTTGCGGTTGTCCTGGCGATTACCGCTACTAGCTGTCGAATGTTCATCCCGGTCGGGGTTAGACATGTGTACCCCCAACTGCTTGAACTTGTCAGCACTAACTTCAGCTGCTTTAGCATTAACAATGAATGATGGCCAGTCTTGAAATTGAGTTGACCCCGTCCACATGCTGATGATAGGCAAAAGATTTGCCTTACAAGTATCTATAGTGACAGCAGCCGGAGTTCCAGGAGGCATCTTTAATGCTTTTCGACGGAATCTTTCAATAAAACTCTCAGCAGTTTCATTATGTCTTTATTTGATCTTGTTGAGGGCCGACATGGTCATGTCGTTGATTCCCTCGTAGAATTGCTCCAAGAAGATTTGTTTCAAACCCGAGAAAGAGGTGATACAGCCATCAGGCAAGCTCCTATACCAATCGTATGCTACACTGGCTAAACAGCCGACGAATACTCTAGTAAGAAGAGCGTCATTTGGCTGAAGTTGAACAGTCATTACTTCAAGAATCTTTTGAAGGAGTATTTCGACACACCCGATCCCGAAGTCGAGACACAATGGGGCATGGGAATCTTCTCCAAGATCCCTCTGGTCATCTCCCTATTTCTTATTCAGAAGATGATTCCTTCTCTGATTATGATGCATACAGCGAAAGTTCTAAACAGACAGTGTCTTCTACTGTACCTAGAGAAGTGACAGCTTATGTTGTCACTGAAGACCCAGACGCTTCTAGTTCAGCAAATCAAGAACAACGAATAGCTGTACTGGAGGATAAGCTGAAGACCATGGCTGAAATGGTTGTAAGTATGCATTCTATCATCGTGGCCCAACATACAGTACCATCGACCGTACCTGCTGTAAACCCTGAGATTATTGCATCGTCGGTACCTGTCAATGCAAGTCTGGGGGTAGTATCTCCTCAAATACCCCCTATACAAATTCAACACACACTCAGTCAGTCAGGAGCTGGGGGTAGCACTTACCATGCTGTTCCTCCTCCTAACACTCAGCCTGCTCCTTCTTCATCATTGGAGGATGCTAATGAAGCTGTCAAACTCTTGCGCACTCAATTTGAGGCTTTTAAAGAGAAGGACAATTTACAAAGATTGGGGATCAAACAACCCTATCCGGTTGAATGGAAGGAAGTTCCATTCCCTCCTAAATACAAAATCCCTACAATTTCGATGTTTGACGGTAGCACTTCTTCGAGTCAGTTCATTAACCACTTTGAAGTAATGACTGTTCAACTTCAGCCAAATGACGCTCTTCTTACTAGAGTATTCACCGGCTGTTTAGCCGGTATTGCATACGATTGGTATAGGAGCTTGTCTGATGGCTGTATCACCTCTTTTTCGGGTTTGAAACAAATCTTCTTGGAGCGATTCTACGAGGGAATCAACGACATGACCATGTCGGCCCTCAACAAGATCAAACAAAGACATAATGAAACTGCTGAGAGTTTCATTGAAAGATTCCGTCGAGAAGCATTAAAGATGCCTCCTGGAACTCCGACTGCTGTCACTATAGATACTTGCAAGGCAAATCTTTTGCCTATCATCAGCATATGGACGGGGTCAACTCAATTTCAAGACTGGCCATCATTCATTGTTAATGCTAAAGCAGCTGAAGTTAGTGCTGACAAGTTCAAGCAGTTGGGGGTACACATGTCTAACTCCGACCGGGATGAACACCCGACAGCTAGTAGCGGTAATCGCCAGAACAACCGCAAGGGTAAAGAAACTTTGAACATCAATTTGAAGAACAAAGAATCTCTGGCTGTCAACGTAGCTCCACCTACGTCTACTTCTACTCCTTCTGCCCCTCCACCCAGGGAAACTCATCCGAAAGTAGAGTACTCCTTTGACGAGAACGACACCGTGAGCATATTCGATTGCTTGATCAAAAGCAATAAGCTCCAACTTCCAGACCCAAAGAAGCCTGACGAGGTTGGTAAGACCGATCATCCCAAATATTATGTTTATCACAAGTTTATTGGTCATCCCACTCGAGCATGTTATGTGCTCAAAGGCAAGATTCAAGAGTTAGTCAATGCTGGTGTTGTCACCCTTCAACAAGATGAGAAGACTGTTACCGCGAACATGGTCTCAATACAGTTTGGTAACTTCCCTCCTTAGATGGTACAACATGGTGTCATCCCTATCCCCAAGGCCACCCTTGAGATCGAGAATCTCCCTCCTCCACGGAGTGAAGGTCTCGTTCCCCTATCTCTTGATAACGGCAAGATTATGTGGATCCACCCGGACCTTGTTGCAGACTTCAAGGGCAGAACAAAGATCTGCAATATGATGTCTTTTGACCTCATAGTTGAAGAGGAAATCTTGCTGGGTACCAGGTCAGGGAAAGCCTATCTACGAGAATTTCTCGAAACTCAAGAAAACCTTGCTTCTTCTTCTGAGACCGCTCCAGTGCAACCTGCTTCTACTGAGGGCATCCCTGCTGTGTCTTCACCGGTTTTAGAACCCATTCCCTCTAAGCCGACAGCAGCCGACAAAGGCAAACAACAAGTCCGCTTTGACAAGCCTTTGAAGAAGTCATCCCCTTCTGGACTTGAGAAACCATACAATTTTGATATTTTGGCTCAACTAGCTAATACACCGGCTAGGCTGTCGATCTTTGAGCTCTTACGCCTCTCCAAAGAGACTCGAGAAACCCTGAGTGAAGCTTTCATGTAGACGAAAACCTGCTTAACTTTTCTAAAGAAGCCCGAATCAGAGCCTGTCTCTTGCCTCCACTGTCACAGTGTGTTGGAGTTAATCCCAAATATTACCTTCACACAGGATGATATGCTGATGAAAGATAATAGGCATGACCGTCCTCTATACTATACAGGATACATCGACACGATGAAGGACGATCGTATTCTGATAGATCCCGGGTCAGCACTCAGTATCATGCCGAGGACAATGCTAGACGCACTGAAGATCCCAGTACATAGTCTTTCTAGCACAATCACCACCATCTTGGGGTTCAACCAGGGAAGAAGTGAGCCTCTGGGCAAGATTCGCCTAAAACTCCAAATAGGCAATCTCCGCACGAAGGTGACCTTCTATATTATAGATAACCATGGTTGTTCTTACAATGCTCTTTAGATTCTGAAGAAGACCAAGAAGCAGGGCCCAATGACACCCTCATCATACATGTTAAAGGGCGTATTTCTCATCCTCAGTCCTCCAAACCATTGGCTATTCACTTGCCAGTCCGGAAGCAACCAACCGATGGTGGTCAAGATCAAAGGGAGCTCACCTCTTCTGGGCCACTTGTTATCGACCTACATCGTAACAAGGATAAAAGGCAGCTCATCTCTTCTGAGCCACTTGTTATTGATTTATCTCGTAACAAGGATAAAAGGGAGCTCATCTCCTCTGAGCCACTTGTTATTGACCTTCGTCGTAGCAAGCCTCATCCACGTTCTTCTTCTCCCCCTCTTGTAATCAATCTGACCAAGCCTGCTAAGGCTAAAGGTCCTGTTGTAAATACAGATGTACAAATCAATGAAAAAGCATCTCCTTTTCAGTATACTGATGTCATACTTTGTTGTCCCTCCTCGGAAGAGAGACGAGAGTCCAATACTTTTTAGTAAAAGACCAGAACAGAAATTTAGCTATACAGATGATAGCAAAAGTAATGATACAGGACGTCTCCAACTACGCCGTTATAGCCAACAATCAAAAGACATTATCCGAAAGAAGGGTTATGACTTCAAAAATGGCCTCAACTATGGTAAGGGTAGACGAACTCCTATCCGTACAGTTGTTCCGGAGGGAAAATCAGAGATGCACTACAGCAGGACGAAAAGAGGTCTCGGATATGCTTCACCTCCGGTATTATCTCCAGCAGCCTCCGAGTCTGATAGTGAGGAGCGCTCTAATTCTTCTGATTCCAGATCTTGGGATTCTGACACCAGTGTTGGCCAAGTTCATCGATTGATTGTATCTTCTAACATGGTCTTCGCTGAACTTCTAGAAGGTTATGACGAAGATATCGAAGAAAATTCCGAAACAGATCCTTGGGCTCAACGAATGGACACCCAATGGGAACTCCGATTTGAACAACGAGAACCTCCTACCGAAGATCAATTGGTCCAAATTGACGTAGAAGAAAAAGGGGCACCTCGTCCAATATTCATCAGTAAGAATCTTCCCGAGACGGATAGGCAAGAATTAATTCTTCTTATTCGAGAATACATTGATGTCTTCGCCTGGATTTATGAAGACATGCCAGGTTTAGATCCTAAAGTTGCTACTCATAAACTGAATATTTTGCCTAATGCAAAGCCAGTTAAACAGCAGCAGAGGCGGTTTAAGCCAGAAATGATGGACGCAATTGATGATGAAGTCAAAAAGCTCATAGCTTGTGGCTTTATTCGAGAAGAACAACATCCAGATTGGGTAGCCAACGTTGTCCCAGTCTTGAAGAAAACTGGCAAAGTTTGAGTTTGCATCGACTTCCGGGATCTTAATGAAGCCTGTCCAAAAGATGAGTTTCCTCTCCCTATCACAGATGTCATGATTGACAACACTTGCGGGTTCGAAAGGATATCCTTTATGGATGGATTCTCCGGATACAATCAGATTCGGATGAATCCTGAAGATGAAAAACACACTTCTTTCCGTACTCCTCGCGGAGTCTACTGCTACACAGTGATGCCATTTGGTCTCAAGAACGCTGGTGCAACTTACCAACAAGCTATGAGTACCATCTTTCGAGATCATCTGCGCAAGACTGTCGAATGCTATGTCGACGATATTGCTGTCAAGAGCCGTCTAAAGGAAGATCACATCCAAGATTTAAGAACTATCTTCAATCTAATGCGCCAACATCAGCTGAAAATGAATCCCACCAAATCATTCTTGGGTGTCTCTAGTGGTAAATTTCTCGGCTTCGTCATTACCTCTAAAGGTATACACGTGGATCCCGAGAAGATCAAAGCCATTCAAGAGATGCGTCCTCCACGCAACTTAAAAGAGCTACGAGGATTCCAAAGTCAACTTGCGTACATCAGGAGATTCATTTCAAATTTGTCTGGACGCTGCAGACCATTTACCCAGTTAATGAAGAAGGGTGTATCTTTCATTTGGACTGAAGAATGTCAACGAGCATTTGACGACATAAAACAATATCTTATGAACCCACCAGTCTTGGTGCCATCAATCTCGGGCATACCATTCTTAATGTATGTCCGTGCTATGGACCATTCATTGGGTGCTTTACTTGTCCAGAAGAACAAAGAAGGCCATGAACAAGCCATCTACTATCTTAGTCGTACTATGATTGGTGCTGAACACCGTTATAGTTCGGTTGAAAAAAAATGCTTAGCTCTTATGTTTGCTGTTCAAAAGACAAGGCAATATATCATCGGACAAACTATTCATGTCATATCCCGAGTTAATCCTCTTCGGGTATTAATGAAGAAACCCAGCACACTCAATTCTCGGTTAGCTACATGGGCCATTCTGTTAACCCAATATGACATGGTATATGTTCCACAAAAGTCTGTTAAGGGTCAAGCACTGGCGGACTTCTTAGCGGCTCATCCTATTCCAAAAACATCTAAATTTTACGATGAAATTCCAGACGAGACATTGGAATCAAATATGATCTCCAAAGAATTTCCTACTTGGTGTCTATTCTTTGACTGTGCATCCAGGATCGGGCCGAATGGTGCCATTGTCGCAGGAGTTGGGGTTGTTCTTGTTTCTCCAGACGGGTCAACTATCCAAAGAGCCTATTCCCTAGATGAACCCTGCTCCAACAACGTAGCAGAATACAATGCTCTACTCATTGGCCTTCAATTAGCTAAACAACTAGACGTCGAATATCTTGAAGTCTATGGCGACTCTAAGCTGGTTGTTAACCAGGTTAGAGGAACCTATGAAGTTCGTCATCAAGATCTAGTGCCTTATCATGAAGCGGCAATCAATATGGCTACATCATTTAAAGCCTTTTTCATCGAATATGTTCGCCGAGCTTACAATATTGAGGCAGATGCTTTGGCTAATCTTGCAGCAGTCTTAGCCATACCTGTCAAAAGACAACATGTGGTGGTTGTCTCTAATCGAAAATTATTTTGCATCGAAAACAATCGCAATATTGAGTTCAGTAATTTTACTGAGGCCAATGTTATCAGTAAAGATTAGAGAGCTCCCTTCATCGACTTCGTGGTCCATGATATACTTTCTGAAGATCCCAAGGAGGCTACGAGTATTCGTCGACGGTCTCTGCGATTCTACTACAATCAGACTACTAAGACTCTCTACCGGCGGATCTATGATGGTCTTCTCTTACGCTGTCTTGCTGGTGATGAAGCAAAGCAAGTGTTACGTGAAGCTCACGATGGTGTTTACGGAGCACATCAACCTGGCCCTAAACTACAAGACCGTATCCGACACATGGGTTACTACTGGCCCTCTATGGTATCGGATGCCATCGAATATGCAAGGAAATGTCGAGCTTGTCAAATCCACGCAGATTTCATTCATCAACCGTCGAAATTTCTGCATCCAACTGCTGCTTCCTGGCCTTTTGAAGCTTGGGGCATGGATATTATAGGTCCTATCAATCCTTCTTCTTCTAAAGGACATCAGTTCATACTAGCTATAACCGATTACTTCTCCAAATGGGCTGAAGCTATACCTCTGGCTGAAGTTAAGACCAGTAGCGTCATCAACGTTGTCAAACACCATGTCATCTATAGATTTGGTGTACCTCGAAGGATCATTCACGACAATGGACCACAGTTCATTAGCCAGAAGTTTACCAGGTTTTGTGACGATCATCGGATTGACAATGTCGCTTCGACAGCTTACAATCCTGCTGCTAATCGTTTAGCTGAAGCATTTAACAAGTCTATTATCAAACTCCTTAAGAAGTTTGTATCTACTAACAAAAGGAATTAGAGTGAGAAACTTGGAGAATGTTTATGGGCCTACCGCACTACGGTCCATAACCCTACAGGTTGTACACCTTTTTCTCTTGTGTATGGTTGTGAAGCAGTTTTACCTTTGGAACTTCAGATCCCATCCCTGCGGATTGCCATTGCCAACGTGCTCACTACAGAGAATAACGACCTCCTTCGACTTCAAGAATTAGAAGCGCTCGACAAAAAACGGTTATTGGCTCAACAGCATATTGAGTTATATCAAGCCCGAATCTCAAAAGCTTTTAATCGCAAAGTTAAGGTCAGAGCTTTTCAGAAAGGAGAACTGGTTCTAACCGTCAGACGTCCTATGACCATGACTCATATGAGCAAGGGCAAATTCGACACGAAGTGGGAAGGTTCATATATTGTGAGCAAAGTCTTCTCAAATGGAGCCTATCAACTTACAGAGTTGGACGGTCGAGTTGCAATGATGCCTATCAATGGCAAATTCCTTAAAAAGTACTATGTATGAATGTAAAAGGAATTTCTTGTGAATACGACAAAACAGTTCATAAATAAAATTTTATTTTATTTCATCATAAATGGTGTTACAAGATTTCATGGACGAGAATCACTATCATCCTTCTTGAAGACAGGACGAGGACCACTACCGTCCTTTTCAAAATGTAATCGATAAAAGAGCCGAGAACATCCTTGCTCGAACCCACCAGAAATTTGCAAGCGGCCATCCTCATGGCTTCCTCCTCGTCCGTCGTTCCTGGTTCAAGTAAGAAGTCCAAGATATCCCGCGGTGGCTTGGGTGCAGACGAACCTTCGCCCGCTTCCGTTTGCTTTGGCTGGTTTACTTCGGCTGGAGGTTCCTCCGTGATTTCTTCAACCTTCGGGACAATCTCAGCCTTCTTGGATGCATCTTCAGACGATATTTTTGTGTTGAAGAGTGAAAGTGATCATTCCATTTCAATTTATGTTCTATTTATAGGCAGAAATTCTTAAAACATCGAAGCGACACGTTCTTCGCAACATTTATTACATTCATTCGACGGTTTATCCGTTCATTACTTCTATCTGACGGTTCGCCCGTTCATTTCATTCATCCGACGGTTCACCTGTTCATTACATCCATCCGACGGTTCATCCGTTCATTCCATCCATTCGATGGTTCATCCGTTCATTCAATTCATCTGACGGTTCACCCGTTCATTCCGACGGTTCATCCGTTCATACATTTTGACGATTCATCCGTTCATTCATATCAACAACTTGTCACATAGTTATTTCTGATTAAGTTGTCTACCGAAATAATGATATTCAACGAATTATATTCTGCCATGTCCACATTACCTCTGAGCAGATATGATGAATATAATTATTTTCTAAATCAAGAAATATATCATGTCTTGAACCTCTGAATATATTTTTCATCGCTATTATTTATATCCTTAATGGGATATGCAAAAATAATAGAGCCATAAAAATAATGTCTTTTCATTGATCAAAATATAAGGCATTACAAAAAGATATATCATAAAGAAGGAAAAAGTACAAAAGGTCTTCTTTCACTCAATTGGTGGGGTCATCAAACTAGCTATCTGCTGCTTCAATGCTTGAAGTCGTCCTTTACGCGAATCCAACACCCGTCTTCTAGCTTCCGCCATTCCAGATTCATCATCAAAGGATGGCAAGGTCACTAGGCGGCGAGCGATTTCATCTTGATGGGAAGTGACAAACTCATTCTTCTCGTGGGTTAGAATGTCTAGTTGCTGAACGGCAGCTTCATGCTGTGTCGTCTCTTCATCAAGAGCAAGCTGAACGATTTTCAACTCTTCCTGAAGACGAACAAACTCTGCTTTCAGCTCAGCAACCTTCTTTTCTTTTTCTCCAGCAGAGTCGCCATTTTGTTTGCAAAAACAAAAGTATTTTATTTTACAAACTTTGTAAGAAGATTACAATTGAATTCTGGGAAAGTACAACTATAGGAATCCGATCTGGAGATAATCGTTTTATCCCTTGGACGATGTAAACTTTGAAGACGATAGCCTCTGAAGAATGCAACAGCACTTGGACAAGAACTTCTGATCTCTGATGATAATAATGATCTGATTCCCTTAATGAAGGACTTGAAACTCTATTTATAGAGTTCTAGAAATAAATAATTTGTAGTTATTCTGGATTGCGCATGATGAACTGCGCTAGCAACAGATTACGCAAACAGCGAACTTCGCTGGCAGTTACTCGATCGTGGGCCAACTGTATTAGACGCGTGGCATTATTTGATTGAAATGCGCATGGTCGTGTACAGGCGGTTGCCACGTGGCGAGCAATTGATGGCATATAAGCCACGTAATAAATGTCAGTTATCTTGATGGATTGTGCCACTTGAAAAGTGCTAGCATCAGACTGTGCTGAGACTCGGGCTTGGTCAAACTGCGCAGAAGTTGAGCTGTCATACTGCGCTGGCTGTACAGCTGTCCTCGAGCGCTGTGCTGCACAAGAAACGAAAGGACTCCTCGTTTATCGGGCTTTCAGCTGTCAGAAGATCGGATTCCTATAGTTGTACTTTTCCAGAATTCAATTGTAATCTTCTTACAAAGTTTGTGAAATAAAAGACTTTTGTTTTTGCAAACAGTTGGGATACGCATTTGCCGCTTGCAGAGTTTGCTTATAACAGCAGTTATCAGTCGAGCATTCAGATAGCTCCATATGAAGCGCTCAACGTGAGGAAGTGTCGTTCACCAATATACTAGGACGAAGTCGGAGAGCGACAAGCGCTTGGACCGAAACTGGTGGAGCAGGCCGTCGAGAAGGTCCGCTTGATTCGAGATAGACTTCGTATCGCGCAAAGTCGACAAAAGAGCTACGCAGATCTTCGCCGACGACCGCTAGAATTTCTGGTCGGGGACCACGTATTTCTGAAAGTAACGCCCATGCGTGGTATAATGCGGTTCGGCGTTAAAGGCAAGTTGAGCCCGAGATTTTTAGGCCCCTTCGAGATCATCAAGCGAGTTGCAACGGTTTCTTATCGGATCGCACTACCTCCTGCCTTAGCTGATGTGCACGATGTTTTCCATATCTCACAACTTTAAAAATACGTGCACGATCCAAGTCACAAGCTTAGTTTCGATCAGTTGGAGCTACGTACTGACTTGTCTTACTCGGAGGAGCCTATTCAAATTTTGGACCGTAAGGAGAAGGTGTTACGAAATCGGTCGATGTCTTTGGTCCGCGTGCTTTGGCGAAAATATTCAGTTGAAGAATCGACGTGGGAAATGGAGGCGGAGATGAAGGAGAAGTACCCTTCGTTGTTTGCCTAATTTAAGGTCGGACCCTTGTTCTTAAGTTTCGGGATGAAACTTTTTCTTAGTGGTATATTATGTAGTACCCCGCTTCGATAGGCGACGGACTTCATAATATGCTAGCGCCGAGTCAGATCGATCGGGAACTTAGATGGCCATCTGACTCGATCACTGAGCTTGGTAAACGATAACACCTTGCGGCATCGATCAAATCGATTTGGACGGATGTTACGAGAATCGATCCAACTAATGGAACGACTTCTGTTGGAATATGTCCTAGATGCAGCGGGCTGCGTCTCGGCGAGTGAGCTCTATATAAGAGTTCCTTCGACGGGACCGGACCGTTGTATGGTTTTCTTGGAGCTGTTGCCGCTTGGTTTTGATGAAGTGCTTTCGCGTCGTTTTTTGAATACAATTTACGAATTTCGAAATAAAGGAAAAAGAAGGAATCCTAACAAAGTGTTGGAGCCATTGCAAGAGCTCGCGTAACTAAAGCTTGAACGTTGCGAAACGCTTCGACGGTCGGCACGATCAAAGAAATCGGTGGGTGATTCGGCCCTTCTTTTCGACTCTGTCCCGCAAACGAATTTTCTTTGCCTCTAATTCATTCAAATCGACGATGCCAAGTTAAATGCATGCCAATCCACTAAGGTCAAGAACTCGGGAAAAATGTATCGATTTAGAGTAATCTACTCTGAAAATACAAGTTTCTCACATAAACGAGAAAGTTTAAGGTTCTAGTAAAAAGATAGACTATTTCACGTGCTGCAAAATAATATGAAATGCCGATCGTGGGTTATGATGCCTCGGGCAATTTGGTGTCTACGGGACGCTAAATCGGGAGTACGACATTGGGAAAAATGAATCGTTGCATGAGTTGGGAGAAATGATAATGTCGTTCGATACTGTCCGCGCTATACAAATATGTTGCATATATATTAAACTGTTTACGTATTGGCATGGTCATGGACAGCTTGTGCACAAGTTTATTTTTCTCGAAACGGTGTCCGGGGCATCGGAACCGATTCGTCCTAGGAAAAATAATTTATCGTGCTTTGGCGCGAGGCATGCGGGACCTTCAGTAAGGCTTGCAACCTAGGCTAAAAGGGTAGTGTCGCATGCCAATTTCGATTAAGTCCCAAGTGGTGTGTAACACCAATGACCACATGTAAGATAGTAGCATGCTCATCTATTGTCTTATGCAGGTATAATTACTATCTCTGTTTTATGCAGGGACGAGCACGGTCGTGGTAAGAAATGTGATAAATTGCTATGTTTTACCGTATGCTTTATTTCATCAAAGATGGCTATCGATATGAACTGAATTCATTTAGTTCTAAATAGAAAGATAACTCTAAAGCATGTCTATCTTAACAATCAGAGTCGGTTTAGACGAGCGGGTTCGTCTCGTCCACTTAGCAAGTGTGCTAATCCCCTTCTCCAAATTCTTCAGGTGCGACGGGCGCTCTAAACTGAAGCTGAAGTGCGGAGAGGCGTTTTGAAGCTCTTCCTATGCTGAAATATTTTGAAGCCAATTCAATCGACCGCTTATGTATAAAGGGACGAATGTATGGAACGACAAGTGTTAGTTCAGGCAGCTTGTCGAGTGTATTTTTTTCTGTTTTCAATCAATGTAGCTGCAACGGCATCCAATGAAATTACGACTTGCACTTCGTTCCAAGCTATGAATGAAAAACAAATTTCTATCTTCCTATACTGCGTCTTATATTCTGATGTGATTTGTGAAGTTTCAACTTGGCGTATTAATATGAAAATCAACGTAACGTTCTTGCCTTGTACGAGTGCAATTGCAGACTCGTACGACATCACGCCTTAGCGAGGACGATCGAATCGGCAAAACAACACCGGGGACGAACGGTTTGTCGACTCGGGGCGTGACAAGGGCCCTTTCGGCTTGTACTCAAACAAATCTCTACTTTAGAACTTTAAAATTTTTTTTTTTTTTACTAAATCAATAAACTGTTTGCTTTAGCCTAAATTGAAAATATTGAGTAACGGAAACTAGAATTGACAAGCAATATTACTATAATCTTTCTTATAGAAAGTGTCAATTCCTAGAAACAGTCTAACTAAGATTTGTTGAACAATAAGCTACTTAAATGAGGACAATTATATAAGAACAATTGTCCAATGAATAACATGTGACAATGATCAAGCAGTGTGAATATTCTAAAAACAATTGCTAAGAGTAGAAAGAAATTTTATTGGTAATAATAATTTTTTAACAATACTACAATTGTTTAAGAAAACGTTAACAATAGCAAGTTGTTAAAAGAACCAAAGTTGTCAATAAATTTAACCAAAATTGTATGCTGCCAAGTTGTGAACAGAACCAAATTATTCAACAAGTTTAACCAATAGCAAGTTGCTAACAGAAGCACATTACATTTGCTTACAAATTTGTGAAGAGAACCAAATTATTCAACTAATGTAACACTTTAACAGAACCAAGTTGTTAATAGAGTAGCAAATTGTAACACTTTTGGTAAATTTAACAGGAGCAGTTGTCTAACAAAAAGTAAAAGAACAGAAAATCAAATTTATGTAGGTAAACTCTTGTTAACAGTATCGGTTGTATGACAATAATTAGAAGCAAAAATTAACAATAGGGAAAATGTGTTAACAATAACTTGACTAAAATAAATGTGGTAAGTAAGTAATATTTTTAACAGTAAGTTAACTTAGAAAGATGTTAACAATAAGTAAATTATTAACAGTAACTAATATGTTAACAGTAGGTAGACATAACTCTTAGATTGGTAGAATTTTTTTCAATTTTTTTCTTTTTAATATCGCAACAAAATAAAATATTAAATTGCTACCGGCCTCCGGAAAAGTCGCGCACGTAGCATTGTCCTAAAATTTAATCCGAATTTATGTGCAGACTTTATCCGAACGCTCTTAGTGGTAAAATTTTCGCTCCACCGGAATCTTCTTGCCGCACACGACGTAAAAAGAGTGACCATCGACTTAGCTCTGCCCAGAGCAACAACAAGAAAGAACAGCAGCGTTTCGAAAAAGATGAGATTTTGAGAGAGGTTTTGTACGAAATTATTTTCTGTGTTTTTTGAGAATGAAAAAGGGCTCAATATATAGGCAGATTTGATCTTTGAAATGGACAGGAATTATTATCAATAAAGACTGAACGTTACAAAACGTTTAAAGCACAGAACATGAAAAACATGTGGTTCATTGAATCTGGACAGAATTAAATAGTCCGAACGTTACAAAATTAATTGGTTGTAACGGTCAGAAAAATAAAGAGAGAAGCAAAAAGGTTTTTAGGGTCTCAGTCCAAACCGAAGTGAAAATCTAATCGACATTCGGCACCCGCAGATACGGGCACGTATCCGCACCTATTACGCGCGCCGAATCAAACCGAACCAATCCCAGCCTACCGATAGCGCCGGCGCTCGCGTGTGGCCTACAGGGCACCTACACAAGACTTCAAAGGAACAACATGAAAAAGTTATTATATATGCACTACATTGCAATCACATAGCCGGTGTGGGACTATTCATGGGAATATGGACTTTTGAGTTTTTGCTCTATAGGCAGCAGTAGAGCTTTGCTCTGACACGGGAATATATATATATATATATATATATATATATATATATATATATATATATATATATGTGTGTGTGTGTGTGTGTGTGAGTGTGTGTGAGGAGGGATCCGTATATCCTTATTTTTTGTATCCCTAAACATTTTCATGTTATCCATCGTTGGATGATCTTTAAGTTATCTAATCTTGACCGTTGATTTTAATGGTTCAATCAACGGTTAAGATTATATGACTTAAACATCATCCAACGATGGATAGCATGGAGATGTTTGGGGATGCAAAAAATGAGAGGATGCAGATCACTCCTCTCTCTCTCTCTCTCTCTCTCTCTCTCTCTCTCTCTCTCTCTCTCTCTCTCTCTCTCTCTCTCTCTCTCTATATATATATATATATATATATATATATATATATATATATAATTTAAAAAGAGTCGAACCTACGACAGACTTGAGACTTGGTTGCCAGAAAAAATGGCAATACTCTACGGGCTTGTTTGGTAAAATAAATTTTCATTTGGAATTGGATTAGAAAATCCAAAATTCAAATCCAAATCCTTATGAATTTTCAAATCCAAATTCAAATCAAATTTCAACTACAACCAAACATAGGATTTGGTAAACTCTATAATTATGATTAATAATTATGATAATAAAATATTAATTAATAAAATAATAAATTATTAATTAGTTGTTATAATTTCAATTATAGTTATGATTAATAATTAAATTATTATTTTAATTATGATAATATTTATGTTTAATAAACTAATAATTAAGATTATAATGATGGTTATAATGACAATTAATAAATTATTTATTAAAATTTTAATAATATGTTAGTTTTCAAATTATTAACTATGATGATAATTATGATTAATATATTATTAATTAAGATTGTAATAAAATAGTAATTTATAATTTATAATTAAATTATAATTAAGACTAATAAATTATTAATTAAGATTAAATATTTATCTATCAATTATTAATTAAAATTATAGTTATGATTAATAAACAAAATAAATTATTAATTAAGATGATTATAAAATATTAAAATATAATTATAAATTAATAAATTATTAATCAAAGATTATAGTTATGATTAATAAATTAATGATTAAGATTATGATAAAATATTAATTAATATATTTAATAATTAATAATTAATTATTAAGTGATCAACACTTATATTAAATAAGAATTAAAAAAATCATATATAAAATAATAACTAATTATTACTTAATTTTTAATTTTTATTATTTATTTATTTATTTATTTATTTATTTATTTATTAGTATTATATTTAATAAAACAATAAAATTATTTTAAAAAAAATCTAACTTTCTTGTTTCCAAATCCAATATTTGCATTTGGTATCCACTTTCCATAACCAAATCCAACTCCAACCAATCATAGGATTTCATAAATTTGGCTCCAAATCCATAAAATCATAAATTCCAACTCCAGATACGATTTACCAAACATGTCCTAAGAGGCTAAGATGTTAGAAAAAGATAAGTATAGGATATATTTACTATGGTCCTATGGCCAGCCTGAGGGCTGGATTGTGGTATTCGAAACTAATTTTTATTGTCCGTTAATTTTTATTGTGGATCGAATCTAGATGGTCATTCATAACCCCGATCTATTGGAGGGTAACACTAGTCATAAGAAGAGAGGAGTTGGTCAAGTTTGGAATCTTGTCTGGCTTTTTTGGACCGGTCTGATATTTACATGTTATAAGTTCCTCTTGACATCTAATCTATGTTAAAAGGTTACTAAAAAGATCTCCGTTCATGGGACCGTTATTAATTTCTATGGGGATGGCAAGATCGGCTGTGGTTGTTGAAGCAAGCAGTGGTCATTGAGTTGGAGACGTGGATGGAGTTGGATCAAGCATTACGTACGTACAAAAAGAACATGCTACTTAGTAATGGAACCGGATCCAAGTAGGACTGTAGGAACATCGGCGAGCTGGTCAAGGAGACCTAAGGGTCGCATCATTTTTGAGGAACGACCAATCTCCCTCCCAAAGTCGAGGGCAACGAGATGGCACACAGTGCATCATTTGAGGAACGACCAATCTCCCTCCCAAAGTCGAGGGCAACGAGATGGCACAGTGCATCCGATTCTTTTTCCAACCACATCTCCATGAGTTCAACGGTTGAGACAAGAAGAATACACTGCGTTCCGTATATCCAATAATTTTTAAGAAATTTTGAGTGGCACCTCACTTTATTTTATTATATTTAAGGTACATTCTATAAGTTTGTACAAATGTAAGTTATCCTCCACTTTTGATAGATTCCATCCATTTTTAACGGTCAACTCCTTTGACTCATTTTTTTTGACGAGAATGCCCTCTTCTCTACCCCGAGTCCCCTCTCCATGACATCCCCGCTGCGCGCGTGCCTCCGCCGGCTGCCGTCCACAGCGTCGCAATCGGCAGGCTGGCCGCCACCCAGAAGGGAGTCTTCGTGTCCTGTTGCGCCGGCAACGCCGGCCCCGGCGCCGCCACCCTCTCCAAACGTCGCCCCGTGGATCGCCACCGTCGGCGTCGGGACCCTCGACCGCGACTTCCACGCCTACGTCTCCCTCGGCAACGGCAGGAGCTACCCCGACGTCTCCCTCTACTCCGGCAAGCCCCTTCCGTCGGCGCCGCTCCCCCTCGTATACGCCGGCAACGCCACCAACTCCACCAACGGCAATCTCTGCCTGACCGGAACGCTGGCGCCGGAGAAGGTAGCGGAAAAGATAGTCCTCTGCGACCGCGGGCTGAGCTCCATGATGCAGAAGGGGCAGACCGTCAAGAGCGCCAGCGGCTACGGCATAGTGCTCGCCAACACCGCCGCCAACGGCGAGGAGCTCGATGCTGCCGCCGCCGAAGGCTTGGGGGGGGGAGGGGAGGCGGGGGGCGGGCAGAGGCGAGGAGGGGAGGTGGGGAGGGGGGAGCGGGAGCGGAGGCGGTAGCCGGGAGGGGGGGTGTGGAGGGGGGAAGAGGAAAGAAGAAAGAGGAAGGAGCAGGAGCATTTTGGTCTAAGAAATTTATTTTTTTTACGGTTAACGTCCAAAGTGGGAGATAACTTACATTTGTACAAACTTGTAGGATGTATTTTAAATATAATAAAATAAAGTGGGATGCCACTCAAAATTTTTTATAATTTTTTCAAGGTCACCACCTAGCTAGCACCCTCTCAAATCGGAATCTAGAGAACTTAATGAAAAAGTGTACGTTCTCATGTGAGAACACCAGCTCCGTAGTCCCCATCGCAAAGCCGAAACAAACGGGTACGATATATGGAGGAAGGTCGACGATATACATCACCAACGTATGTCGTGTCATTTTGCCACCAAAATAGCGAAATATGCACCGGAGATGCCACTCGTGCACATGCCAATTGAAATGAAAATGACTTAATGGTAAGGATATACTTGTCTGGATCTGAAAGTCGAGGAGGAGAAACAGTTCCAGAGTCCAAGTCGAAATCTAAAAAACCTAAAAATAGAATTTGGAGCTTATTAGTTATTAAGCTAATAATCCAACTTGAAGAAAATTATTATTAATATATATAACTGTAATTTACTTCACATTAATTCTATACTAAACCACAGTATTTTATTTCCATTCTCATCCAAACACCCACATTCATCCATATTCTTATATGTTCATGCCTTCAGACCTTTCCTCTAACAATCTCCACTTCTTATTTGTTTGCCACATGCTCTGTGCTTATACATGCAAACCAAAATAGCTACTCTCCTTACGATCCCTTAGGGGCGTTAGGTATGCGATAATTTTTTTTATTTTTTTAAAAAAATTAAGATGAAAATCTATTACCATATTTATTTTGACCATAAAAAATTTATTTTCAAAAATTAAAAATATTCGGATAAATAGTTTACTCATAAAACATATGAAAATCTCATCCGTTAAAAATATGTGGGTATATCTTTTTTGTCCAGACAAAAAAAAAAGATATACTTAAATTTTTTTCTTCTTTTTTGATCAATTTTTAACGTTATTTTTATTTTTTTCGTTTTTATCGTTTTTGTCGTTTCTTGTCACTTTTTAGTCACTTGTCCTTTGTTGTTCTTTATGTTGTTTTTGTCGTAGTTTTTTTTTTTGTCTTTTTTGGACTTTTTGTCGTTTGTTATCATTTTTTGTCCTTTTCTTGTCGATTTTTGTCTTTTTTATCGGTTTTGTCGGTTTTTGTCCTTCTTGTAGTTGTTTTTTGTCATTTACTGGACTTTTTTGTCGTCTTTTGTCATTTTGCTGTTTTTTTTTTGTAATTTATTGTCCTTTTTATCAATTTTGCAATATTATTTTTCTCATTTTTAGGACTTTTTTGTCGCCTTTTGTTGTTTTTATCTTTTTTGGCGCTTTTTGGTCGTTTTTTTTTTTATCGTTTTGTCCTCTTTTTTTGGTCATTTTTGTCCCTTTTGTTATTTTTAGTTTTTGTCATTTTTCTTTTTGTCGCTTTTTGGTAATTTATTATTTTTTCTTATCGTTTTTTTGGTTTTTTTATTTTGTTCTTTTTGTCTTTATTTTCTTCTTTTTGTCGTTTTTAGTAGTTTTTGGTTTTTATTGTCCTTTTTTGTTTTTTATCGTTTTTTGTTAATTTTTTGCTTTTTGTCGGGTTTTTTTAATTTTTTCTTTTTGTCTTTTTTGGAATTTTTTGTCGTTTTATTTGATTTTTTGTTTTTATTTTTTTTTGTCGTTTTTTTTCTTTTAACATTTTTTGTCGTTTTTACTTCTTCTTTTTTTTTCTTTTTTGACATTATTTCTTTCCTGGATTTATTTTTTTTTTTATCATTTTTTTCAGGAGTATTTATATGTCACCAAGCATGAAAATATAAATTTTCAAAAAATTTAATTAGTTGAAATTTATTTTCCTAAAATATAGAACATCCGTCTATACGTATTCCGCGTACCAAATGGACCCTTTAAATTCAAACCATTACCTGCTCATATGTGATAACCTACTAACTTAGGAGATTATGGATCACGCACGCTAGATGCTGATGGCAGTTACCAACAATACACTAACAATGACACATGAACATGACTACATGACTACAGAGAAAGCGGAAGAAAACAAATGGCCATACAAGAGGGAGGACGAGCTGGAGTCGCCCGAGCGAGACTAACCCCACTGCTCGATCGGTAGCTCTGGTGGAGGAAGAAGTGGCTATATATCCGCAGTCATCAGCGTCTCCAGGAACGGTCGTAGGCGCACGTCCGACGCCGAGGCGAAGGTTAGGCTCGACAGCCTGCTCGACGAGCTGCCACGACGGTCGTGCTCGGACCTCGTGTCTGACACCGCCGATGACTCTGCTGGGGAGTCGAGCGCGAATCGGAGCGCTTCGCCCAACACTGCCGCCGAGCCACGAGGGATGGGTGGATGGGAATGGTGGTTAGATTAGGGTTTGATCCAGGGAGAAGGGATTGGAGGCTACTTGTAAGGAGAGAGGACTCGCAACCAGCGGGGAGGAGTCTACGTTGTCAGCGTGTCAACCGATGCTTATCGGTACAGACGGGACAACATCTGTATCCGTATTCGAATTTTTTTTTAATATCCGAATTCGATCCAATATCCGAACGGATCTCTCTTTTGACATTTCGAATTCGTATCCGTCTTGTTTAACGGATATTAGATAATATCAGATCTGATTAGCTAAAAAATTCGAATGCTATTATTTGAATATCCGAAATCCGAAATATTAAAAATTTAGTATGATACGAATATCCGAAAATCAAATTCAATTGCGCTATTTGAGCCATTTCGTCTTCTGTTAAAAATACCAAGAATGCTCAATTGACTTGCTCTATATATAATGCTTTATTTGAGTTCTTTCATCTTCTGTTGAAAATCATTTTTATTAATTATATATATTACATATACATTATACTATAATATATATAAAATTTTGGATATCCGAATTCGATATCCGAATATCCAAATTTGCAATTTGAAGTCGGATCGAATATTAACGAATTCGAATACCTTAATATCCGAATTCGTATCCGAAAAAAGATAATAGTCGAAAAATATTCGAATATCCGAATCCGATATCCGAAATTTTGAATAATATCCGAAAGTTCGCTCCGAAATCGAATCAATTCAAATTTTTGACTCCCGCAGGCTGTAGGGAAGGGAAGGAATAGTTTTGTACTGTTTTGGTTTTGGGAACCAATGAAATGGACTCAACCAAAAGGAAGTAGGAAGAGGCTTGAGCCTACGGGCTTTGGGTTTATAAATAAAGAAATTTTAATACCCAGTAGCAAACAATTTCTATTAATATTAGCATTAGCAATAACCTATGACATAATTATAGTCGCTAATAATAACAAGTAAATAAATAAGGGGTGCTAAGTTGGGACTTAACAGATTCATCAAACCATATATATATATATATATATATATATATATATATATATATAGCAAATGACCTCTAGCCTAGTGGTTAAGAGAGATGCATGTGGCCCAAGTGGTCGGGAGTTCGAGCCTCAGTGGAGGCGAGTTCGCCACAAGTACCCATTGCTTCAAAAAAAATAAAAAATAAAAAAAATAGAATATATATATATATATATATATATATATAAAAAGAAATTTCTAATTTTCGTTAACAATTATGATACTAGCTATAAATAATTTAAAAGAAAAAGAGGGGGTTTACATATCCTCATCCAACCATCTACTTGCCAACCAAGAACCAGTCCGATGGGGTCATCCAGAGGAGGAGGGTCCACCCGGAGAGAAGGAGCGCCACCATCGTCATCCAAACTTATCTAAGCTTTTAATCGTGAAACGTACATGAATGAGACATACACGTGTCATATTTCTAACCGTATTTTATCTTCTTGTCTTCGGCTAGGAGATCTTTCTTCTTGGTGTCTTCCTACTTAAATGTCCACGATGCGCAACGACTTTCCCCAAAATGACAAGTTATGTCTTGATTTCTTCGCAACTCTGAAGCGAGGTCTTATGCTCCTTGTGAGTCATAGCCTAGACCTTCGCACAAGTCCTTAATATCTGCATGTTGTGCCTCCGAAGGCTTATTTTCAGGGACGGACGCAGAAATTGAAGAGAGAGGGAGGTCAACCTCAACCGTAAAGAAAGTCCAAATTTATAGAAACCTAATATATGTACATCTCTATCGAGCACAACACTAGTTTTACAATTAGCAATATAACAAGTTCATGGGTGCAAATTTAAAATAAACCATCTACTTTGTTCTTCTAATTGCATTTTATATTTAATTAGGTTCAAATTTAATATAAAACATAATATATGTAAATATCTATGGACTATGGAGTATCGAGCACGATACTAGTTTTAAAAGTAGCAAAATATCAGGTTCATATATTCCATTCGACTCAAAGATGGCTAGAAAAAAATTAACATAAAAAATAAAAACTAAGACCATGTTTAACAACAATTATATTGAAAAAAAAAGTAGAATATTGAAACTTACATGTTTTTTTTAATATGAATTGTTAGATAGAAGAGCATCAAGCCATCAACAGAGAGCAAAGAAGCACATCATAAGCAATTACCAACTCTTGTTTAATTTTGCAAAAAAAAAATGTTGTTACTTGAGTAAATCAATCGTCATCAAAGGAGGGAAGAGTTTAAGTTAAGAAAATATATTCAGGTTGAAATGTATCAAGATTTTAACATTTTTTTATAACACAGAAATATATCCAGTTTGAATTTTGAAATGTTACTTACTCGGAGTAAAATTATAGGATTGGCCGGGAGGTAGGTTACTCCAAAAAGAATATTCAGTTTGAACATAAAGGAGGATTTCTAACTTCTTAGTTTTTGCTCTCTGTTGAAGAGAAGAAAGGAGATTGATTTACTAGCAGCTAATTGAAAATTGCTATATAGGAAATTGCTCACTGGCTAATAGCATTGTGCTTTGCTAATTGCTATATAGGAAGTTGAGGAGGCACTGTGCACCTGCTTTTCTCTATGTATAATATGCTCTGTTGAAGACTTTTCATTGAAAAGACCCGGATAGGATGTGTACTGAGTACTTTGCTCTGTTGAAGACTCTTCATTGAAGTCTATGATGTAGTGTGCAATTCTGGAGAGTGTGTGCAGTGTAACAAAATGTGCTTTGCTCTGATCCCACTGTCACTTTCGTTTTTCGTTATACGTATTTTTGGTATACGTATATGGATTTCTAACATTTGTCAGGTGAATCGTATTTATATTTGTTTTGCTTAGTCTTGGCTTGATTTATTTTTGATTTGTTCTTGGCTAGTCTTGGATTGGTTCACCTTGATTCTACGTGACATGTTGACCTGGCTTGGTATATATACCAACTGCTTCTCTCTCCTCTCATTATTTTTCATTTACTCCTCTCCTTCTCCATTACTCCACCCACCAACCAACCCAAGGCAAGTATAACTTGCTCCATGAAGAACATGATGGTTCTCCATTTTGATTGTTCTATTCTCTTCCTTGCATGATTCTAAGTATCTTTAGAACTTGAAATTTTTGGTTTTGATGGTTATATTTTTATAGATCTAACTTATAAGCTTTTTCTTGTTTTTCTTGGTTTTGATCTCTAAAAATTTGGTATTTTCAAAAACTAGTGGTTCCATGTTGTAGAGAATTTGATTTCATGTAGTTTTGTTTTTTATTTTGCTTGATTTCGAGTTCGGATGAGGAAGTTATGAACATGGCAAGTTTTTGGATCTTCCATAGCTGAACTTGCTGTTTGGGGACGACGACCCCCATACGCCCGGGAGGCCATGCGCCATGAAGTCCTGGCAACGCATCCTTTTGACTCCGAGCGTGTCATGCGCGCAGATTTCCTATGCGCATGTACTGAAGACGCAACGTGAGTTCTTCCCATGCGAGGATTTGCGCAGAAATTTCCCATGCGCGAATTTGTACAGAAAATTACCTTGCGCGGATTTGTGCAGGAATTTTTCATGCATGGATTTGTGAAGGAATTTTCCATGCGTAGATTTATGCAGAAATTTTTCATGTGCCGAATTTGTCCAAAATTGTCCATGTGCCGGATTTGTCCAGAATTGTCCATGCGCGGATTTGTACTATTTTTGCATGTTTAAGCTGTTTTGTAGCTAAAATCTTGTAAAACTCAAAACATAAAAGTTGTAGATCTTCGTCTTGGCTTCGAGAATCTTTCTATCTCACTTTAACTGGAGTTTATATGTGATTGATAGTTTCAATCACCCATGGATGTTCTTGATTTTCCTTGCATGTTTTTCTGTACTTGGCCTAAATTGCGACGACCCGACTTGATAAGCTTGAACTTGAACTTGAACATGATAATATGATCCCGTCTTGATAATCTTGCTAGTGGTCCATCGAGGCACACTTCTCACAAGTATTCTTGATATGACAAGTAAACCTGACATGACATGTATAACTTTGATTGTTATCACGCCATCTATTCATGTCTTGCTAGTGTAACTCTTATCTTGACTCCATGGTTGATTTTTCTGATTTTGATTGTACAAGCTACATGTCTTGTCTTGTATCATTCTAGTACATAGATTCTTGGTTACCACGGTCAGGAATTCATAATGAATCTGACTAGGTTAAACAAGTAGAATGATCAAGTAGTTCATATAGAGAGATTTCCCAGTTACAGACGATCCCATTATCCCGGCTACACCTGTGGACTTGTAGCCTACCGTCGAGTAGAGCACATTTTCAGCACACTGTTGTGTGTTGTACTTCTTGTATCCTAAGTGCTCAAGTACACCAGAAATTTTGATAACTCTTGTAACTTGATAAGATCTCGTAACTTTCGCCTGGATAGTCTGCAGGATTTGTGACTGCAGAAATATCTTAATTGCATCTTGTTAGTAACTAGGCATGTCATAAACCTAGTTAGCTAATGATAGCAAGCTGTAGGACTTGATTGGTCGTGCTTGAATGATTGTCTCATGATTAACATGAAAATTATATTCCACCTTTTTTTCTTTTCGATGCAAGTAAGTATGTTCATTTTTAACTATTGTCTTTTACGTTATTATAGTTATATTTTCTTGTTTCAATTCTTCTATTCTTTATATGCTAGTTTTAGTTTATAAGTGGAGGCTCTCTTGTGGTACTTGCTCTTTCTGGGGTCTGACCCAGCTGGCTTTGTATGACCAGATTTCGAAGTGATATCCGAGGATCTACCTATCTTCCAGCCAGATGGTGAACACCAGGAGTAACTAAGACAACGAGTGGTTTTCTTATTTTGCTTTTCCACTCTATTGTAACTTATTCTTTGAGGCGTTTAGCTGCACGTGTTAGCTCGTGTGGAAACTTTTTTTTCTGTCTGCCTAAGGGCTGTAACATGGTTAGCAAATCCTAAGGTTGATCATGTATGACTTAACTCTTGCTAGTCTTCGCATTTTGTATGACTATCTTCATGATCATCTGAATATGTAATATTTGGGATGCCTTATTTTTGTATGTCTGATGATCTAACATCTTATAACATCTATTTGCTTGCTTGAGATTGAGACACTAGGCTTGTTCTTGACCATGAGAGACTGATGGATTGTAGATAAACCCTCATGCATCTAGACATTGGTGTCCATATTGCGAAGTGTGTTGCACTCCGATGTACGTAGTTGACTGTGTCTGTCTCCCGCTCTCCAGTATTCTGGTTCTGGGGCATGATATCCCCTGAGTTGGCGTGTACAGAATGTGCTCTGCTCTCTAATTATTTTTTGAAAACTTAGTGGGGTCAGATGACCCCACATGCCCTCTTGTGCGTCCGCCCCTGCTTATTTCTTTTGTCCTTCTTGTTAGTTATGGTCTTCCTCTCCTTAGACGAGGCAAGACTCTCTTGAACATTCTCGGATATCAACATGATATCACTCTGATGCCAACTATTACGAGCTTAGGGCCCGTTTGGTTTGCATAGTTGGATAACGTAACGTATTTGACTTTATATTGTAAATCTAATTTATTTATTTTTTATTTGGCAATTCCTTTATTGATGTAATATAACGAAAATTACAAGCTTTACTATAATACGACACTTTCATTTAGAACCAATTACACCATATAACTTATTTAATCCAGATTACAATACAACTTTAAGCACACAAAATTATTTTCTTTTTAATATTTCTTGTTTTTAAAAAATATTTGTAATATTTTATTTTTAAATATTTTTAAAAGTTTTAAAATATTTAGTTTGTATTTTGTATTGTTATTTTCATTCTGTTTTTATTTTATTTTGTACCTTTTCTTTCTTTTAAATTAAAAAATATATTTTTCTTAAAAAAATTCAATTTTTTTTATTTTTTAGTTTTAAATGTTTAAATTTTCTAAATGTTTAAAAAAAAACTTTTAGATGTTAATTTTTTAAGTTTTGAAAAATAAATATTTTTTTTCCTTATTTTTATTTTATTTTGTTTATTATTAGTTGTACTCTTTTTAAAAAAAATTCTTACATTACAAACCCCAATTACAATCCAAGGTAAACCAAACATTTGAATTCAATTGATATTACATTACAAGTTCCAATCAAACATGGTAGTGTAATTATAATTCAGTTACATTACAAACTCAATTTCATAATACAATAACACAACCTTAGTATTCTGATTACACTTCGATTTGTGCTGTGCACGAACTTCCTCTTCAAATATTCGTGCAAGTCTTTTTCAAACGCTTAGCTAGATCGCTAATACGAGAATGAGTAAATGTGGAACAAAATAGAAAGAGATATGATAGTTGAAAACTTTCAATATGCTAGAAAAGAATACAACTTTTGTATTGTGAGGAACATATGTAATAACTATAATTATGCCAAGTGTCCACCATTTAAAGGTTGAAACCTTCTAAGATCTCGATATTTACAATACAAATATAAAATTATTTACAACCGTACAAAATGTTTTGTCCTATAAAAGATAGGATTCCTCATGCAAAGAATTATATTACAAAAAAATATAAGAAAAATTCCAAGAAGCTTTTCAAAGAACATTCAAGGAATCCAAAGATTGTATGCAATTCTTAAGTAGGCTTGGTAGATTACTCAAAGTTCTCGTTGGAACAAAAAATATTGTCATTGACATACTGTTTGTTATCGGTTAGCTATATTTACTTTCCTTAGGATTTCTTGATCTACTTTACAAAGCTTTGTTTGGTTGCGAAGAAAGTAATTTTAGGTAAAATGCTACTAACAAAAACTGTGGAATATAACTTCAAAGTTCAAATAAATAAGGTGAAAATATATATTAATAAATTCTTATAGCAAAAGCAAAGTAAAAGGAGTTTGAGAATGTAAACAGTTGTTTAGTTTTATGATATCGTATAATATTCAAATTTTATATTTATGTCTTCGTATTGTCCAAAATTGGAATTGAATTTCGCCATGAGAGTTAGGTTGGACTAACAGTTCAGAATTGAGACATAAATACAAATTTGTATATTATACTATATTTGAACTAAACGTATATTTTGAATGTTATGGAGACATAAAAAATCTAACGCTGAGTCCAACCCAATCGTAAGAACTAGATGCGGCCAACTTACGGAGAGCTAAACATCTCAAATTGGAATTGAGCTAAACGTATATTTATGTAATGTATTTTTGTGTGGCGTTATAAACATTTCAAATCGGTAGATTTTGAGTGATTTTATTATTTTATTCCATTTATATCCTCACTAAAAGTATATAATTATAACTACTACTACCTTTTCCTATTTAGCTTTATTCATGTAAAATACTTTCAGAACTGCTCGTTACTAAATTACCAAGCATAGATTGTACTAGTTTAAAAGTCGCTACTTAAAATTCACACAAAATCAAACTCCTCATAACCGCTGATAACTGGTACTCTAAAATACCTCGTAACCGCTACCCATATAATTGCCAAGCCGGCCCTAAACCCTTTATTTAAGGGAATTGATAAAGGCACTTCACAATTTGATCAGGGCTAGCCCATTTGTAAGTTTGTATTATTTACAAGTTTGCCATTGAAAAAATTTATTAGGGCTAGCCCATTAGGTAGTATAAAAGTCAATTGTTTTATTTCTCTTCTCTTTCTCTTATTCCTCTCAAATTTTCTTCTAAACCCTAGATTGAGATTCCTCTTGTCCCTACAAAAATCTTCCTGTTTTGTAACCCTAGAGTAGTGGAATCCTGAGCGTACATCTCGCATGCTGTCACGCGCGCGCGCGAAGAAAGATTGGAAGTCCGGTTTGTATGTGGACTGCCAGGAAACTTGGCAGTCCATCACAGAACTTGCTGTGAGCATGGACTGCCCAGGAACTGGGCAGTCCACATACAAACAAGGACTGCCCAATTTTCTGGCAGTCCAACAAACTGAATGGACTGCCAGAAAACTGGGCAGTCCTAAGTCACAACATGTGAAACAAAGGACTGCCCATTTTTCTGGCAGTCCTTACTATATGTAGGACTGTCCAATTTTCTGGCAGTCCCGAATACAGTAAGGACTGCCAGAAAAATGGGCAGTCCTTTGTTTAACATGTTGTGACTTAGGACTGCCCAGTTTTCTGGCAGTCCATTCAGTTTGTAGGACTGCCAGAAAATTAGGCAGTTCTGGTCGACGCACAGTTTTCTCGTTCGTGCATACTTGTGTTTAATTTAAATGGGTAATTTTCCACTCCGAATGTAGTTTAATTCAAATGGGCTATAGACAATTGAAATAAACAATATAATGGATGCTTGAATTTTTCAATTTAATTTCTAGGATTTTGGAAACAAATAGAGAAAGAATTTGGGTGCCATCGATCTTCTTGAGAAGAAAATTTGGAAGAGAAGAGGAAGAATAAGAGAACATTTCTAGGGTGGAAGAAATATCTAGGAATTTCAAATTATCTTCTTGCTTGGGGATGGAGAAATGGTGGAGGAGAAGAGGAAGAAGAAGAAGAGAGGAGTTAGGGTTTAGGAAGAGAGAGAAAAAAATTTGCAAATGAAAGAAAAATTTTGGGTTTAGGAAAATTTTACTTTGGGACAGCCCAAAATCAAAAAAATGGGCTGTCCTGAGTAAAACACAAAAAAATCTGGAAAATCTGAGCTAGCCCCAATCCGGGCTAGCCCTGATCAAATTGTGAAGTGCCTTTATCAATTCCCTTATTTAACCACCAACAAAAGATAAGGCTACTCTCTCTCATTTCCACCAATGGCCAAGCTCTCGACTTCACTCTACACCACCACCCTCCTCC
This sequence comes from Iris pallida, assembly GCA_029216955.1. Taxonomy (NCBI): domain Eukaryota; kingdom Viridiplantae; phylum Streptophyta; class Magnoliopsida; order Asparagales; family Iridaceae; genus Iris; species Iris pallida. Next base: position 5,990,864 of record JANAVB010029816.1, on the reverse strand, counting down.
CCCCACCTTCCCGCCAAAACCCACCTCCGCTCTCCCGCCACAATCCCCTCCCCTCTTCCTCCTCTCGCCGGAAGAATATTATCCGCTGCGGCTCCGTCTCCGCCACCACTGCACTGCCCAGCTGGGCCAGCAGCAACCCCCGGCCGGTCCCGTGGGGCTGCGAGATCGAGTCCCTCTCGAGCGCGTCGGATCTGCAGAAGTGGCTGTCGGAGTCGGGCCTCCCCGAGCAGAAGATGGGGATCGAACGGGTGGAGGTGGGGGAGAGGGGCCTCGTCGCCCTCAAGAACATCCGCAAGGGGGAGAAGCTGCTCTTCGTTCCTCCCTCGCTCGTCATATCTGCCGATTCCGTACTATTTTCTAAGCTCAAACTTCATGCTCCAGCCATTTTAAGTACTTACTGATTATGTACTCATTATTATTTTATTTTTATTTTTTTTTTTGAGAGAGAGAGAGAGAGAAAGGATGGGATCAAGGAGATCCCAGCCAAGTTTTATCAAAATTGAAGCAACTTATATAGCGAGTACATAGGATAATATATCATCTACATAAACATCATGTTGTAACATATTAGGCTACTTGATACACTCAATTATTCAAAATTTTCAACTTGAAAGCTTAAACTTTAATCGGAAATTCTTTTTTGCCCGCGGGAGGTGACCGTGCGCGTGCCCACGTGTCATTGTCTCACCCCCCCCCCCCCCCCCCCCCCCCCCCCAACCGACCCACCCTGCACCACACCTGGCCCACCCCTGTTTTTTCCGCAGCTCCCTCCAATGGAGAGGCGACACGTGGCCCGCGGGCTAGGACTGCAGTCCAAACCCGCGGGCTTACATAGCAATCTACAACTTTAAGGCTAAATTACAACTTGATACCCTCAACTATTCCAAATGTTCAACTTGATACCCTCAACTTTGATAGGCATCAACTTGATACCCTTTCTCGAAACTGTGTTAAACGAATTAGCAAATGACAAAAATACCCTTCACCCCTCCTCTTTCTCTGATGTCGGCAGTCGGAATAGGGGCTGCACATCCGCGAGCAGTCGCCGCCCGCAGTAACAACAAAAGCCGCCGCCGGCAGGGCGCGCGTGTGGTGGTGGAGGGGGGGCGCGGCGGTGGTGGGGAGGTGACGGGGGGGGGGGGGGGTCGCCTGGGCGGGAGGGGGGAGGGGTCGCCGGCATGTGAGGAGGGTGTTCTGTCATGTCCCACCCCAAAATTCGTAGTACTAGGATACGTGAACATGCCAGCTACGTATCAAGTGGACTCCAGTCCAGCTCGAATACGTATAAGTTGTCTACGTCAGGCAGTTATATCTATATATCACTATGATAGTTTTATACCTCAATCCACTGAAGATAAATCCATCGTAAGGCCAAGTGCACTAATGTTGATCATGCATTAACACACTGATCTAACAAACAAACAATAATAGACAATGTATAATAAAGTTGATCAGACTATATTACAATCGTCTGAACAAGCTCATAGAGAATAATAAAGCTCACAAAACTAGACCAAATCAGCAGAATAAAGTAACGTAAAATAAATATAATGCCTGAGGATCATAATAAAGATATCAACATATATATATATATATATATATATATATATATATATATATATATATATATATATATATATATATGAAATTCTGAAGATTCAATCGTCAATCACCATCTAGTCTATAAAACAAACTCAACAATAACATGGAAAGATCACCAGGTCCTCAGGGGACATAGTAAGATACAAAATATACATGTTGAATATAATAGTAAATAAACATGCAACTAAAAGAAAAAATAAACACAACGGAATGACGACATCTAAAAAACACTACGAAGGGAATGACATTGAAGAGGGTGGCATGCCATGAGAATAAGGTATCAGTTGTGGCTACAGATAAATCGGATAATAGTAACCGCAGTCCGGTGAGGCACTAACAGTCATATCACTTGTCTCTATCGTAGTCCGGTGTCACGTCCCGCTCCCGTAGGAGCGATCGTCCTCGCTAAGGTGCGATGCCGCACGAGCCTAGATTGCGCTCGTGCAAGGCAGGTTCCATAACGGCCAATTTGCAGCGGCGGCGACGGGGTCGTCGCACAGAGGTTCCAAGCAGATACATTGAATATGCAGCGGAAATTAGAACAAGCACACATGAGCACAAGTCATTCAAAAGAAACTCTTTTATTGATATTGAATACAAGATTACATTTGTGGGCGCAAGGCCAATTTACAAGTCTCTCGTGCTCACTTTTCTCTCATTCTTACAAGTCACTCTGCTCTCTCTCATCTCTCGATACAATACTTGAATCCAGCGGAAGCTTCGGAAGGCGATGTCCATACATTATGTCCTGTATAAGTCTTCAATCCATGCGGCCGCACGCTTCGAATCGTCAAGGAACTCCGTGCCTCGACGCATCCAAGCGAGCTTCGCGCCACGAGCTTCTACCTGTGCCTGCACATGAACACTGTGTGGGTGTCAGTACTCAACTGTACTGGTGGAGTGAGCTTCTCGTCCACCCATACATAACAGACTTAACGTTAATTTACTTTGTGCAGTTTAAAATCCTTTCGATTGTCTTTCTAGTCTTGCCTTAAGATTTATTTTAGGACGAGGACGTCCGACCAAACCGAGGTGCCAAGACATGTTCGTGCTATAATTCCAACGTGTGTTTCGATCGAGGCAGTGCCTCATCGTGCATGTACTTGACCCAACTTGAACTCGGGACGGCAGGGTCGTGCCATACTCTATTCGCGACTTAGACATATTCGAGACGGTGCTACGCCGAGGAGCAACTTACACGGACTCGGCCGTGCCAAGACCTTTACTTGTTCTATGTGCCTCCAGACCTATTCTCGTGCCAACGACGTCAAGGGGACGACTCGTGCAGGTCGTGCCGCTAGACTTGATTTGTGCCTTAAGACCTTGCTTAGACTTGTATATGCTTCAAAATTGAGGCCGCGCCTCGCAACTTATCAAGACTTTATCCATGCTACCGCCTAGCGGTCTTTCTATTCGACTCATGAACCAACTTAGACAAGACTTGCCAAACCTAGTATCGATCTCGTGGACATCCCGACGCCAAGTATCGTGCTAAGCACGGTGCCTATGCTGCAGCCCAATCTTAGGCCCAGACATTGTGTTACCGACTAGACATGGTTCCAGTTCTAAACCCAATCCAAAGACATACACGCTGCCGCTATTGCCGACACATCTACATGAGTGGTCACTAGCAATGTCAAGCTATCTTGGACTGGCTCGTGGGATATCGGCTCGTCCCTACACGGGTAGCTAGCCCGGAGGCGCCGAAGTCTCCCATGCGGTTATCCAGCATCCTACTTTGAGCCGCAACTCGCTTCCCCCGGGCCGAATGATCCCGGCGCCCCGGCAATCATTCGAGAAGACCACACCTTGTCGATCTATCAAATCCTTCCTTAACATGACCATGCTTTTCTTCTTTTCTATCGAGACTTAACGAGACTCCCAAGCCGCGGGACCGATCTCGTGTGCGGGACTTATCAAGACTTAGCGAGACTCCCAAGCCGCGGGACCGATCTCGTGTGCGGGACTTATCAAGACTTAGCGAGACTCCCAAGCCGCGGGATCGATCTCGGCGACAACCAGTCGCGTGGACTTCCTTTGTTCGTGGCAAGCTTTTCACTAAACCGACCGCAGCTCGTGCCTTAGACAGACCCGGTTCTCTAGGCGACGCTATCGCTCAAGTCATATACTTTATACGACGAGCCTTGTTCTCAAGGGACTACGCGACTTGACAACCACAGATAGAGCGGGACAGTGCTAGAAATGGCTTCGATAGCCCAACGCAACACTTGTCTTAACTTACTCGGGCAACGACTCGACGAGCAAGGGCTACGCCGAGCTACGCATCGAGTGAACGTGCTATGCACGGGGTCGACTTGAACAACCAAGTTCATGCCTAGACTTAAGCCAACAGCCGTGCAAGACGACTTAACTTGCGGGACGTGCGAAGGCTATGCCAAGCCTTGCGGGACAGGACCGTGCATGCTTTATTAAGCATTCACGCGGCGACGCCTATGACTTAGGCTGATTCGAGTGTTGGGGCAAAACGACGGGACCGTGCATGCTTTCTCAAGCATTCACGCAGGCGACGCCTATGACTTAGGCCAATTCGAGTGTCGGGACAACTTAGCAACTTAAGCCAACTTCCTTCTCCCAAGCCACGGGATCGAAGGATCGAGTGTCATTTGAAAGCACGCTGAGCCGACTTCTATGAAGACCGTGGGACCATTTTCCATGTTCTAAGACATTCCGACGGGTCGGGATTATTCTCTTAGCTATGTGCATTCGTAGCTTTTATATTAGCCTACTTGTGCAAGTTGAAAACACTGCAAGTTTTTATGTGAAGGCTAAGATGAGGCAAGTTTACCGAAACTACCCCACCTGAGCGAGGAGTCGCCTCGACCAAGCGGGCCTCTAAGCAGCCGTTGCAAGGCTAAGTTCCAACGCCGTCGGCGTTTCGATTCCTCCGATTGACTTTGCGGGTCGGGGCACTACATCCGGTAATGCACTAACTATCGAGGGGTCATATGAGTAAATCTCTATTGTAGTCCGATAAGACAGTAACGAGTAAAGATGTGATCACAATAGCCAACACCTAATAACAGTATCCTCGCCTAGGAAACTAAGGATTAAGTTAAGAAATACAGGAAAACAGGTTCAAGTCAAGTCCAAGTCAAATCAAGTAATACTCAGGTCAAGTCAAATCCAAGTAACATAAATAAAGGATCAGGACAGCTCATGTCACGTTCCGATTCCAAAGAATCGATAGTCGTCTACCGGACGTGATGTCGTATGAGCCTAGATTGCGCTCGCACAAGGCACTTTCATAAGGTTATCCGAAATACAACAACAAAGAGAGTACGCAGACTAAATTGAACACATTGTATAGAAGAAACTTTTGCTTTATTGATAATGAACATCATATTACAGACTCGATATAAAGGTGTCGTGCGGACTTACAAAATGACTCCATTACAAAATGAACGTCGATGAGATATCTGTTCCATACATCATACCCTTTTATACAACCAAAATATGCAGACACCTTAAATATGGGAGAGTTGAGACATCTCTGCTTGGACATTTGCAGGGCCTTCAAAGAGATTTGATCAAGTATTCGCACGCACGGGCGAAGCTTTAAAACACACGAGCGCTGCCTTCAGTTAGGTGGCACGCTCCTCCTGATTTATAGTACCTGCGGAAAGTGAGGATCAATACGTTCACGGTACTGGTGCATGGCAATTTAATTTTCGTGCTCTCATTTGGTTCAAAAATTTAAATGAAACATGCAACATGTTTTAGTGATCTTTCTAGCCATCCTAGTTAGTTTCACGCAAGCATTTTGACGAAACATAAACAAATTTTTTTTACGCTAGAACTTGTCCACGGCAGAGCGTGCCGTACAACATAGAGCTTACCATATTCTTTTCTGTCATATTGCATAACATAAGTTAAACTAATGCATATTTATGGAGGTCACTGGCATGACAAGTCATCCTAGACTTATAGCTTGGTTTAGACGGTGGCACGTTCAGCACGGGTAGTGAGCCCCGTTGAAAGGCACCGAATATCCGCGGTACAATCCAGCCACGTTCAGCACGGGTAGCGATCCCCGTTGAAAGGCACCAAATATCCGCGGTACAATCCAACATAGCTATCGTGTTTCTTCTTAAGCCGAAACGGTCCCGTGGCCCGGGATACCGTTCGAAGAAACATTTGCCCTTGTGCATAAGTTGTCCATGACCGTGCTAGTATAAATATTTTACTTAAGCATGGTCTACGCATTCATAAGAAACTTAACCGATTTTAATGTGTCCCACCTTATTGTTGCAACATTTATTCGTAGCATCAGTCTTTGTTTGATACAGTTCTATGACATATGTAAAATATAAGCATGTAGCAGTTCTATAGCATATGCACGTGAGAATTCGTGCAAAAGTTCATTAAACATGAGCATTTGTGTCGTGGCGGCTGCAACTAGCATATTGATTCATAATGATGCTATCGATTGATTGAAGATAAGAGGGTCAGGGGGAGAAGGGTCAGTCTCTCACCTAGATATACTTGCGGTGAGAGAAAAGAAGACGATTGCGCTAGACGGCGCCTATACGATCACATGAAATCGCACAAGCAACAAGTTAGCACTCTACCTTTTTATTCCGAGTTCGATATGAAATACAAAGTTCGAAGAACGAAACAATGAAATCTATCGAAAACATTCACGAAAATGCATTCAGAAAACCAAAGCCAAACAAGCAAGTGCGGCATGAAAAAGCAGAGCAACAGGAGGTCTCGTCCGACTCAGCAGCAGAGTCCATCCTCGAGACGCAACCCGTTGAATATGAGACTTGATTTCGAAGAAGTCATTCAATAACGAGGAAATAATCTTGATTCAATCGGTCCCGACCAATCGATTGCGACAGTGTTTTATAACCGCGTTTTCCACGTCGCAACGGAAAACGGAGCACGGAATTGGGACGGGACACTACATCTTAACAAACTAAGAAAAAAAACCGTCCTCGAAACTTAAGAATATAACTTACCTCTAAGGAAACAATGAAGGAAAATTTTCTCTCATCTCTGACTCGAGTTCCCAGGTCGACTTCTCGACTGAATGGTTTCTCCAGAGTACGCGGACGAGGGGTTTTGTTTGATTTCGGAGCAAAGGGTATCGAGTTGAAAATATTCAATATTTGAATATATTCAATAGTTGATTTGTATGATATTAAAGTTTAGGGTATCGAGTTGAAAAACTTCAATAGTTGGAAGGTATTAAGTTGTGAAATTAAACCAAAATATTATTCATAGTACCAAGGGCAGAATCAGAAATTCGAACTGGAGTAGGTTGGAGTGGACTAGGGATGGGTTGACTGATGTAGAAAACAAAAAAAAAACATATGAAAAAGAAAATAATTTTTTTGGGGGTGGGCTGGAGCCCACTCAGCCCCTACATGAGGTAATCATGCAATGTAGAGGTGATATTAAGATATTGCAGTGTTCAAAATCATCTTGAGGTAGGCCCCCTGGGTTGTCAAGCATCATTCATCCGTTTGTCTCTTGTGATGCAACAACAGCTCTGTTCAAACGACGAAAATGAGATGTAAAATTTTGAATTAGCTCATTCTCCTACGAAGATATATTTTTAAAAGTTCTTTGGTTTCTCCCATCCTAAATGCACCACAAGAGTGTCAAAACTACACAATCCCAAAGAGTTCTATGATTTTTTTTTTCTCAATAAAATTATTCCTCCAGGTACCCCAACAGTCTTCGATAGTCTCGGGATATTGAAACGATTAATGGTTTGTCCTCAAAGAATTTTGGCAATCGGACAAGCAAAGAATATATGAGAGCAACATTCCTCGTCAGCGCACATAGTATACACAAATTGCATAGAAGAAACCCCTCATCTTTGCAATTGGCCTAGTGTCAAAATTCTTCCCTTTGAAACAGGGCAACCAAGACATAACCCTTGATTTTAAGAGGAGAGGTCTTCCATATGATATTGGCGTAACTCCAAGTAATACTTGTAGAATCGAGATGAGAGTATATACAAATCCATTTCCTAATATCCCCATACAAAGGACTAAAGGATTTAAGGATAGAGAAAGAGTTATAGAATTCAGAAGAAAGGTCGTCACTAATAACTTGTCTAAAAGAAGGATGCCAATGTCATGAATGAGACTCCCAAAAACCATTCGTCTTTCCAAAACCATTTTTCTAAAGAAGGCATTTTGATCTGTAGGAAAACTTGAACAAATTGGGAAAAGAATATTCAAAATATTAAGAACCCAACCATTTGTCTTTCCAAAATCGGATAGTAGAGCCACCGCCACACTTGAGAGTGATTCCCTCCCTGAATTTGTCCACACCCTTTATTAACACCCTTCTAGAAGAAAAGAAAAAAAGACCAGAAGAGAATGAGACTGATAAATCTCTAAATGGCTTGTTGCCGTGTTCTAGTAGTAATTAGCTAATTTAGCTTTAACCTGTTTAGCCCGTGGCTCGTCACAACTTGCGACCATTTTCCATCTCAAATTTCCCAAAATAGCATGATTGAATTGCCTAAAATTAGCAATCAGAAAATTGCATGTAGAGTATTATACTTTGGTTATATGTTTGCCTCATGGTTCATTCGTTAGTGCCTTTGCTTATAATCAAGTCCGTGAGGTCCATGAGGAGATGGCATTAGCACAAATAGTGTGGTCGAAAGGGGTGGCACGCAAGATGCAGCTGTGCCTATACAAGCTGGTTTTGGGCAGACTGCTTACACTGGATAGATTGGCTCGATTTGGTGTCCAAATTGGGGAGCCACCTTGTGTATTATGCAGCTGGAGGCTGAGACTATGCCACATTTGTTCTTTGGGTGTTCGATGTCCAAGTTTATTTGGACTAGACGTGCAGAGATCTTACAGTTGCAGGGGAGAGGGAGGTTGGGAATAGAGGAGGTTTTGCAAGAAATCTGGGCAAGTAGTAGCAGGGGAGCTACCTGGTTTAGAGAAGCTTGCACCAGACTAGCAGCAGCTGTGTGGCACATCTAGAAGGAACGGAACAATCGTATTTTTGAATCTATTTGTACAGTTTCTATTGGGGTTCTGCATAACATAGACACTGATGTTAAGGGAATGGGAATTGGGGGAAATGCCCCTGTTCTGGGTTGATTGTAAACTGATTGTAACATCAGTATATATAAGGATTTTTGTTAGCTCCTGAAGTAATAACATAAGGATATACAGGTTGTGGGTTCAAATCTTCCCATACACTTTTTTTAGCATTTTTAACACAAATGCTAAAAAATAATTTTTTTTTTAGCATTTTTAGCACACGTGCTAAAAAGATAAAATATGTGTAGGAAAAAAAATTCAAACCTACAACCTCCATATCCTTATGTTATTATTTCACAAGTTAACCAGAAATTTCCATGTATCCTAATGTTACAAAAACATATATATGTATATATATAACACTACTCGTACTTATGTTAAAAAAAGGCCTATCCAAAGGGCACTTTTAGCACAAAAAAGGCACATCCAAAGGGCGTTTTCGTTGATCCAATTTTTTTTAAACATGTTGTCAATTATTATGCCCATTCGATGGGCCTTTTTGTTCTCAAAATATAATTTTTGCAAATTTTGTGCTGTCCCAGTAATTTCACTAAAATTCTATGCTTTCTATGCAATTTTCTGATTAGTAATTCCAAGGCCTCCCTCCTTGCTTCTACGAACATAATGCCAATTAACCAAGCAACAAACAAAAGAGACACTGTCGCTTCCTTCTTAAAAAAAAACTAAAATGTATCAATCTTCTTTATCACCCAACTTGGAGCCAAAAACCTGGAAAGCATGTGTAATGGTACACAAACACGATATATATATATATATATATATATATATATATATATATATATATATATATATATATATATATATATGTTGTATTTTAGTTGGTTCCTAATCGTGGTACACAGACACGAACACGACACAACATAACTACTGCGACACATATTTGTATTGTGGAGTGTCTGTGTCCAATAAGTGAAGGCAATGTGGACATACTCTTTTGGGGGTGTTTGTGCTTCCTAGGTTTTCTTGGGACTTCAGTGTTTCGCGATTTTCTTGGTGTTGGATAGTGATCGATCCATTTTCAATACATCTTTGGCTCTGGGATAAACATATTTGAGGCATTGTGGTGGGGTGTTTATGTATAACTTGATTCAGATTATTTTTGCTACTATTGGAAACCATCTACATAAAAGAAGCTCATGGGATTTAAAATATGAAAAGTTTAGGACGCTTAATATTGGAGCTAGCTAATGATTCCCAAAGAAAGCCCTTGTTGCATCAGTGACACCACAAAACTGCCCACCAATCTATTTTTATAAGTTAGAAAATATTAGTAACTCGTGCAGATATATCGGGCAGCCGCATATGGACTTTGAAGCAATTCATAAGTAAATCCTGTGGAGCATAAATTTGTTATACTTGATGTACTAAAAATAGGATATCTGGACATTAGATAGAAAGTCTAATATGCATGCTTAGGTATGCATTTCTGGAGATCCAAACTTACTTTCAGATCATGCTAGTAAGATGAAGCTTTAGAAAGATTGTGATAGTGTATTGTGATAAATAACTTTTCCAGTTAAGTAGTGTTGGTTTGGGGGGAGAGCAAGCTTCTTTGCAGCTGGATCTCCCATTTCTCCTAAACTTCCTTACAACTCTTCTTTTATTGTTGTGCTTTTTTATAATAATTCTACTAGATATCTTCCTTTTAAGTTTTAAGTCCATAATGTGTTATACTTCAAATTTTGATAATTATCAAATATGAAAGATTATTGCATAGTTGCACAATCAATATTCTACAATTTTACCATCTTAATTCTTGTGTCCTTCATGAAATTTTGTTACTTTTGGTTTGTAGGAATGGAGCTGTGCGGAGGCTGGTGATGTGTTGAGAAGAAATTCTGTACCCGACTGGCCATTGATTGCCACTTACTTGATCAGTGAAGCAAGTTTAATGGACTCTTCAAAATGGAGAAGATATATCTCGGCCTTGCCTAGACAACCATATTCACTTCTGTATTGGTAAGTCTAGACAGTCACAACTGTCTGGGTGATGGAATTACATACAGAAGTAACAGAATCCAAATGATAGATGAGGCCAAATGTACTATATTTCTCCTTTCCCCATCAGGGTCTGCTCTCAGATTTTGTCTCTACAGACCTTACATATAATTGCAGGACTCGCGAAGAACTGGACATGTATTTGGCAGCTTCACAGATCAGGGAAAGAGCAATTGAGAGGATTACTGATGTAACCGGAACGTAATAACCTTTCTTTATTCCATATACATAATAACCATTCTTTATTCCATATACATTCTTCTAATTGTCGTAGTCAGTTACTTGTTTTCAGTTTAGTGTTGTAAGATATTTATTTTTGTACCAACTATTTTGTTCTATAGGTACAATGACTTAAGGACGAGAATATTTTCAAAGCATCCGCAATTGTTTCCTGAGGAGGTAAATGAAAAAAATATTTGATCTGTTGGATCTAGATGTTGTTTCCGTACTGCTTAGTTTAACCATTGCAATAAATATGATGAAGTAAAGAAATCATATACTTGTTATGGCTAATTATATTGCAGTACTGATTTCGCAAAGCACTAGGATCCAGCTGAAGTATTTTGATCCTATTAGTCATGAACTATATATCTTTCATGTCTCATTTTAATTTTCAATTCCATGCTTTCAATGACTAGATTCTCGAGTGAATTATAACTGTCCTGATTGTTCAGGTCTTTAACATGGATACATTCAGATGGTCATTTGGCATTCTCTTCTCTCGGTTGGTATGTTGACATATTTATGGTTCTATGGGTATTGCTTGTTGAGTTTGTCAGATTGTAAAGTACTGCATTGTTATGTTTCTTTTTTTTCTATGATATCTGGTACATATGTTTGTTAGTCCATTATTTACACAAAACGATTTTATATTTGGTGGATTATCTTTTGATTACATTATTGCTGCTTAGGTTCGTCTGCCATCAATGGGCGGAAAAGTGGCATTGGTTCCATGGGCTGACATGCTTAACCACAGTTCTGAGGTATTTTACTGTTCATACAATTACCTAATGAAAACTTAGATTTGTAGTTATGTAGCACAGGAAAAGATTTCAAGGCATTATGAAGAGTACACGTAAAGATATACCATTTCACATGAACATCTTGAATTTGAGAGTGTCTGTCTTCTTTAGGCAAAAATGGGGGCAACGAACTGAACATCTTGTGTCCTGTTAAAAGAACTACTGAAATGAGTCCTAGTTACAATACTAGATCACTCTTGAAGCAGAGCAGAAGATGCCCTTAGATTGGTGGTCACATCTGGTCAATGTCTCATTTTGATCTTGAGAAGAAGCTTTCACAACGTGCAGCTCATTTTGGGGTTTAGTATCTCTAGTTTCAAATGTGCTCTTAGGTTATCTAATACCATAGCATCACATATTAGACTTTGCTCTGACATGTGATCGTGGAACTTTGTGGTAAGTTCATACACCTAACAGCGAACACTAGATATATAGTTATTGACATGTTTTATCACACGTGCATTTATAAAGCTATGGCGTTTGCACTATTACTTATAAATGTGATCATAGACTCCACATTCTTGTAGTATAGTGCTCAGTTTACTTTATATGGAGCTCTGATTTTAATCAGATGTACGTAACATACATTGTGTAGGTGGAGACATTTCTGGACTATGACAAGTCAACAAAAGGAGTAGTTTTTACAACTGACAGGCCTTATCAACCAGGTGAGCAGGTAAACCAGTCTCTAATTATTCATCTCTATATTTTGAATCACCAAACTACTCATTGAGAATGCTGAAGGTCTCCTAGAATAGAAGTTGCCTAGTGGCATATTATACTTTGCCTAATAATATTTTGTAGCGGCTATAAGTGAACCTTATTTGCTATATTGTTCAGAGCCAAGAAGGCTAAATTTGTAGAACAAAGTGCTTCTGGAAAGCTTCAATTACTGAAATCTGTTCACTGTATCTCGTTTATCCCAATTACATATATACATGTGTTTTGTCAAGGTTGAACTCTGATTTTTAACAATGAACGAGAAAAATTGGGGAAAATTAGGAATTATGTCACTCCCAAATACCTGTCCTCCTAGGTCTAGGAACTCATTCAGGCTAAGGAAAATTAGTACCTCTTACAGTATATTGACTTATGTTCAAAATTGTTCCTAGTTTAATCTATTTGGAACTTTCTCATAAATAACAATGCATCTTGAAAACGTTGGATTTATTGAACTACATATTATTTGGAACAAAATAAAAATATTAATCTACAATGTAATCCTTCCTAATGTCACGAAGTATCTTTTTTTATGAATAATTGCAGGTCCTAACTTCCTTTCGACATTGTGTCTTAAGGAGATGAATTTTCAGGTCTAGCCCTTGTGTCTTCCTTTGCAGGTCTTTATATCCTACGGAAAAAAATCAAATGGGGAACTATTGCTTTCATATGGTTTTGTTCCTAAAGAGGGGTCGAACCCAAATGACTCGGTTGAGTTGTCTCTATCTCTTGATAGCTCTGACGAGTACTATGACGAGAAATTGGAAGCTTTACAAAAGCACGGTTTGTCATCGTAAGTATTAAATCTCATTACAGTTAAATTTAGCTTATACACCAAGTATGAAAGTATTATAAATAGATCAAGTGCATATAAGATTTAGGATATTTCTACCATGAAGGTATGAATACATTACTAGAATGCAGACATACCTTATATACAGAACAGAAAGCAAGCAGACCTTGTCCTGGAGGAACAGATTAGGTATTTAGATTTTTATTCTTCTATCTGCAGGGAATTAAATCATAAAGGTAAACTTATTGCTAAAGGTACTAGTTGAAATTTATGCAATGTAACAAAGTGGTTGTCGTCGTCCAAGCCTTCTCCCATCAAAATGGGGTTGGCTATGGAGCATAAGAAAGCTCCATACAAGATTTGACAAAAATTTATAACCGACTGTCGACCTGACATCAATCCTCTATGTTAAGTGCCAAATTCCTAGCCAAGATAGCTATGAGCATGGGAGGGCCATCATGCCCGAGAACCTCGGTTGCAAGTTGGCACGTAGGTAGACCTACCTTTTTGAATAGCAGTTGAAGCTCATGCAACCAAGGTGCACCATCCAAATTCCCCTAGACGGCTAGACTATAAAGAGTCTAGACGAATGCGACGTAACAAAGTGACAAAAATAAAACATGTTGGATTTTCCGCTTTGTGAGCAAAACTTAGGAGGTCCCCTTAGACTTTACTCAAAAAGGTTAAAATCTTTACTAGTTTGATTTAGAAAGGTAAAGATTTGAATTCAAGATCTCTTATGAGGACGCACCATGAATCTTTCCATATGGTTTCTGAAATTTTACTTGACTAATGGACTGTCCAAAATACCTTCTTTTTTTGATTTTTTGTTTGTTTTGTAGTTGAGTTATATTGATGCTTTTAAAAAAATAGAAAGTAGTTAATATTGAAAGGTTCATAGTTGTATTTCTTTTCTTGAGTAGCATGCTTATTACGTTTGATTTTGGCTTTTCTGCATTTTGACTGTGATTCTCATTCAATATGGGCAGATCTCAGCGCTTTCCGATACAGATCACTGGCTGGCCATTGGAAATGATGGCATATGCATACCTTGTGGTCAGCCCCCCAGAAATGAGTCGGCATTATGATGAGGTATGACAATAGGGCAAAACATCAATGAGTATGCACACCATTTTAATGGCCAAACCTTCTTCCCAAGCATTTAAACTTTATTACGGCCTAAGTGCTGTGATTTGAATTACTATATGAGAGTAATTCATCAGAAGCATGCCCCTCGTCCATCTCCTTCTGATAATAACTGATGATAGGTTGCTACTTCTTATACAAAGAGTTAGCAGTCTATTATATCAAATATGATTGTAAATGAGATTTTTGGTCTCCTGTTTTCAATTAAATCCAAATTTCGAATAAGATGATCATCATATATTCTTCGTTATTGATCTAAATGATACTACAGATGGCTGCTGTTGCATCTGGTAAACGTACATCCACAGTTACCTACCCTGAGTTGGAAGAGGAAACACTACGGTTCATCTTAGAGTGCTGTGAATCAAGCATATCAAAGTACACAAAATTCTTAGAGGTGATGACATATTTCCAATTTTCAATTATTTTTTAATTGAAAACTCTTCCATTTATAAAGAGATGAAGTTCATGCTGTTTTTTTTTGCCAAATTCATCGATCTAATGAATTTTTAAAAATATATTATTGGTTGCAGCAAGCATATATTATATATCTGAGTTCAACAATTTATTTCCACTTAAAATATTATGTCCAAATATTATTGTTTTTCCTGGAGATCAATGTTAATAGCTTTTACTGGGAAACCACAACTCGTGTCAGAAACTGTGCTATTCTGTGTGCACATATACTGCTGTGTGCATCTTATATATCTTTGCTTTAGTTTGCACTCATCTATTTTTTTGAAATTTTATTTATTCGTCAGATGAGGGGCCAGATTAGATTACTTTTCCGTGTTATGAATGTTTTAAAAGTGACCACAGTTAAAAATTACACAGGTAGCAGAAATAAAATCATGCGTACAATGTATGAAAAGGGAATTGTCATTCTTAACTGCTTACTTTGAAGACTAAAATGTGATAAATCTCTTTATGCACTTCCAGGGAGGTAGCACTCTTGATCCCATTACAACAAACACAAAGCAAGCCAATCGGAAGTTACAGCTGAAACAACTAGCAAAAGACTTGTGTAACAGTGAGCGAAGGATCTTATACCGTGCACAATATGTAAGTAATGCATCCTTGAACAATATTTCGCTAGAAAGTTTGTCTGAAAATAATGAACCATGTCAAAATGCGTCATTCCTTCTAGTTGTTCAACCTAAACTGTTACTTCTAGTCATTATTACTTAATGATGCATGTATCTGCTAACCAAACGAGGGGCAGATGCAGGAATTTAAGAGAGGGGGGTCGACCTCAAACGTAAATAAAGTCCAAAAACAAAATCACATACTAAAAAAATAGCATACATATATTAGTTTCACATATCTTACAAAACACAAGATAACTAATTTCATATTACAATACTCCTCTCCGATTGCTATAATGTTATGCTTAACTAGTTCGGGCTGTAATGTTATGCTTCTCGTGGACTGTAGATATTGCGGAGGAGATTGAGGGACATCAGGAATGGGGAACTAAGAGCTCTGACGATAATGAATGGATTCAGAAAACTGTTCAAGTAGCACGGTTGCAGCTAAGACACGGTTCATATAAAGGGCGTCCTAGTGCCACAAAAGCTCCTGCTTTGCATGGTCATGAAGATAAATATAGTCTTTATACCTCTGGCTTTTATCAATAATCAACCTCCTTTGACATGTCCTGCTGTCAGCACCAACTTCTAAACAGCATATTTTCAGCGTTGAGTTTGAAGAATTGCATTATTCTTAGGGTTTTTTTTTTAGCGAATTCTTGTCACAAATATGTGAGAATTGTAAAATTATGTAGTTAGACCACAATCGAGTTTGCCATCTTGATATGAAAGAATTTTTTTTCCCCTTTTCTAGCTAACATAGCAGAATGCGATATGATGAAAATCCAAGGTTTTTGTTGTGGATGTGCATCATTTTGTTGACCTTGGAATTGTAGACGAAAAAATCAAATGCAAATCCGTTTCAAAGTTTGCAACTTTGCAATGACATCGACAAATCCAACATCTATGCCATCAACTGTCTGTAATAACTACAAGAATGATTACGGGGAGTTCTCTCCGGATTATGCTGGGATTACCAAGATTCAATAACTACAAATCGAGATTCATTAACTACGAAGTACGAAAGTAGAATGGGCTAGCTAGCCCATATTGAATGAAACATGTACTCTTGTAAAATGCAAAAGCACAAACAGGGACAGTTGCCTGCAAGTGCAAATGCACTTGGGCCACGTTTGGTTCGTAGAATTGGAGGCTTGGGAAAGGAAATTGGTTTCTTTCATTTGCTTGGATGCCAAATGAAATGAGAAAATGAATTTGATTTCCGAGAAGAAGAAAAATAGGAAGAAAAACGGTTCCTCCCACCAACCCAAGAACCCAAGGATTCATTTTCTTCCTCTAAGGATTCACTTTTCCTCCCAATTTTCTTGGCTTTTCCAAACACCGGAAAGAAAATTAATTGGAATTGCAATTTTCCAAAGAAAAGAAAATATCAAAGAATCAATTTCCTTTCCTTTCCTTTTTGCGAACCAAACGAGGCCTTGCAGTATGAGAGAAATCCCTCCATCTAAACATGCATTTTCTGCTTGCAAATAAACTAACAAACACTGGAGACATTTATCAACAGATTTTTTGTATCATTATCCCCAACATTCTCATAAATAGTTTCAAAATATCAAAGCGCATCTTATTATTAGTGAGGTATATCAAACCACAGAGGGAAGCCAAAAATTGCATTGCCATTTAGGAGGCAATTGAAGATCCAAGTTCAAGCACTGCTGCCATCCAAGGTCAGGAGCACCTTGTACAACTCTGGACGACGATCTCGAAACACCCCCCAGCTATGCCTCTGTGACTTGATTTTGTCCAGATTGAACTCTGCTACCAAAACATCTTCATTTTTGTCATTAGCGAGTGCCACTATTTCTCCAGTAGGCCCTGTCATTCGAAAAAACAATCAACATCAAAAGACCTAATGAGCACCTTCATCGCGCTGCATGAGAAAAAAAACTGAGGAAAAGATGAGTTCTAAACATGTTGGAATATCCTATTGATATTTTTTGGTATGTTGGAATATGTGTTGGAATATCCTATTAGTATATTTGGTACGTTGGAATATGCCATAGGATATTCCTATAGAGAGTTAGGTTGCGTTTGGTTCATTGTAATGTAATCGTAATGGAATTGGATTTGTAATGTAATTGAGTTTGTAATGTAATGGAATTATAATTACATTACTATGTTTGGTTGAAACATGTAATCAAACCATGTAATGTAATGTTAATTGCATTCATGTGTTTGGTTTACCATGTAATGTAATTGAATTTTTAATTTAATATTTTTTTTAAAATACAACATAAAATTTAAAAAGTTGATCCTTACAAAATTTCAAAAATTTAAAAAGAAAAAAGAAAAAAAATTAAAAATAAATAATAAAAAAGGGGAAAAATGGTTTGTTTTCTGCTTAAAAAAAGACCAAAAACGAAAAAAAAAGACAAAAAATAAAAAATGCCAAAAATGACAAACGAACAAAACAGAAGGAAAAAAAATCCAAAAATGAAAAAGCGATAAAAAAGAAAAACGACAAAAAAAAAGATCAAAAATGTGAAAACCATAAAAAGTGACCAATAATGATAAAAAAAATGACTAAAAACAAAAAAATTGACAAAAAACAACAATAAATGAAAGAAAAAAAAAGGACGAAAAACGACCAAAAACAAAAAAAAGGGCAAAAATGAACAAAAATGACAAAAAACGAAAACAATGACAAAAAATGATAAAAAAGAGCAAAAAAATAAAAAACGATAAAAATGAACAGAAATGACAAAAAAAGAAAATACGAAAAAGGACCAAAAAAAGAGGGAATTAAAACGAGCAAAAAACGACAAAAAGATTAAAAAACTTGCAAAAAAAATCCAAAAACGACAAAAAAGGGAACAAAAACGATAAAAACAACAAACAAAAAAAAACGAGCATAAACGACCAAAAAAAATGAAAAAAAACCCCAAAAAAGCAAAAAAGGATAAAAAAAAGTGACAAAAAACATGCAAAATCGACCAAAAACGATAGAAGACGATAAAAACGTGAAAAATGGTCAAAAACGTAAAAGATCGACAAAATTGATAAATAACATGCAGAAATGGCAAAAAATGTGCAAAATCGACAAAAAAGATAAAAACGTAAAAAATTGACCAAAAACCATTAAAAAAAGGCAAAAAATGAACAAAAACGACAAAAAAAAGGGCAAAAAGAACAAAAAAGGACAAAAACGACAAAAAAACAAACAAAACGAACAATACTGACAAAAAATGAATAAAAACGACAAAAAAGGACAAACAACAAAAAAAAGGACAAAAACGACAAAAAAAAAACAAAAACGAACAAAACTGACAAAAATGAAAAAAAAGACAAAAAACGGATAAAACAACAAAAAAAAGGACACAAAACGACAAAAAAAAACAAAAACAACAAAAAACGAATAAAAATGACAAAAAATGAACAAAAACGACAAAAAATGAACAAAAAAGGACAAAAACGACAAAAAAATCGAACAAAAATGACAAAAAACGAGCAAAAATTCCAAAAAACGAACAAAAAAGACCAAAAACAACAAAAAGGACGAATACGACAAAAAAAAACGAAAAACGAACAAAAATGACAAAAAAAATGAACAAAACGACAAAAACGGACAAAAACAAAAAAAAAGGACAAAAACGACAAAAAAACAAACAAAAACAACAAAAAACGACAAAAAAAAAATGAACAAAAACGACAAAAAACGAACAAAACGATAAAAAACGGACAAAAACGACAAAAAACAAACAAAAACAACAAAAGCGAACAAAAATGACAAAAAACGAACAAAAACGACAAAAACGGACAAACACAACAAAAAGGACAAAAACGAACAAAAAAACAAACAAAAACAACCAAAAACGAAAAAAAATAACAAAAAAATGACAAAAAACGACAAAAAACGAACAAAAACAACCAAAAACGACAAAAAACAAACAAAAACAACATAAAATGACCAAAAACGAACAAAAATGACAAAAAACGAACAAAACGACCAAAACCGAACAAAAATGACCAAAAACAAACAAAAACAACAAAAAATGACCAAAAACGAACAAAAAGATCAAATTATAGCATACCAACCTTCCGCTTAAGTTGTAATGTAATTGCGATTACATAGGTTTTATGATGTAATTGAGTTTAGAAGAAACTGATGTAATGTAATCAAACTTGTAATCGCGATTACATTACATCTAATTTTTTTTGTCCAACCAAACACCCGAGTTAGATTGACAACGTAATGCCAATTACATTACGTTGTCCAATCCTGCAAACCAAACGGGCCCTTAATGTAATGAGGAGGTTGTAAGGCTATAAATAGCCAAGAGATTATCAATAAAATATAACAACTATTTCAACATGGTATCATAGCCACCTTTCCACAAACTCTAACCCTAGCCGCCACCAAACCTTCCCCCCTCCTCTTTCCCCTCTTCCACAGCATACGCCCCCCCCCCCCCCAAACCTTGTGCACAGTAGCCCCCCCCCCCCTCTCTTTCCTGATGTTGTTGCCGCCGCTGCTACGGCTGCCGCGGCAAGTGCGCGCGACCCCCCCCCCCCCCTCCCGCCGCACGCAACGGTGCCATTGTTGTCGTAGTTCGAATCATTCTGAAAGAGGACACCGATGTCTAGATCTGATAAAAACAGACATGATCGGATTTAGGAGCGGACGACGAAGACGAGCACAAGTCGTGGAGCAGACGTGACGTGATCGGAGAGGAGAAGCATCGATGGAGGAGATCATCAAGAAGCTGGATCCTGCAGAGGTTGCGACGTTGATGAAGTTGATGAAGATGTCGGCTAGTGAGAGCACGACACGAACGTCGTCGAAGTTGGAGCTTCCCTCCATCGATCTGAAGCTGGATGGACCAGCCACCTATCTGAGTTGGTCACGGCGGGTGAGAAGAACCCTCGCAGGAAAGAACCTGGAGGGGTTCCTGTCGGACGAGAAGACAGAGCCGGACGAGGGCTCGGCGGGACGCGACGAGTGGAAGTCCACTCATATGGTGATCTACATCTGGCTTCTCAACTCCTTAGTCCAGTCTATTGCCGCCACAGTAGACGGCATTGAGATGGTGAAGGACGAATGGAAGAAGTTGAGGAGGACATACGATGGCGTGGAAAACAACTTACAAATTTTTCAGATCAAGGGGGGAGATTGATGACACCGTTCAAGGAGAGAAGACGGTGCAAGAATACGCCACAGAGCTGGAGCGACTGTGGTTGGATTATGATCACTCCTCAGATCGGACAAGCTGTGGGGACCCGAAGTGCAAGGAGAGACAGGTATGTCTGCAGGAGAGGACAATGAAGTTCATTAAAGGACTGACTGCAGCATTTGCTCAGAGGACAGCCCTACTTCTAACCCAACCGAAGATCCCTACCCTTGAGGAGGCTATCTCGGCAATGATCCAGGAAGAAACACGCATCAAACTGCAAGCAGGGACAAGTGGTCATTCTGAAGAGAAGTCAGCACTAGTGACCACCAGTTTGGGCGACACAGGTCCGAAAGGGGAGTATTGACAGCACAATCGGCAGTGCTACAACTGCGGGGAGATGGGCCATCATCGGCATGCTTGCACCAAACCACCTAAGGAGGGAGATTCAGGCGGTGGACGCGGGCAATTCGGTGGACGGGGAACCTTCGGAGGACGAGGCCATGGTCGTGGAGGTCGACGAGGTGGTCGACGAGACTATCGAGCAAACCTACTGGTAGCAGAAGGCAATGAAGGAGCTTGTGGTACTTTTACTGAAGAGGACCAGACACTGATGGGCATGCTGAAATCACTCAGAATGAAGCAGAGTGCGTCAAACGAGGGAAGCGAGGAGGCTTCTACCTCATTCTCTGCCATGTATGTCCATCCATCTGAAGGTACTAACGATCCACTTGCTCTTGCATCTATGTATTCTCCTCGACCGTCAGACTGGATAATTGACAAGAGAGCATCTCGACATGTGACGAAAAAGGCTAGTGAGTTCTCCTCCTACACTCACCTACCATCGACAGACAATATTCAAACTGATGGAATATTTCAGCCAGTGGTCGGTAAGGGTACTGTAAATTGTACGGGTTCGGTAAAATTATCCAATATTTTGCATGCTCCTTTTTTTCTAGTCAGTCTTTTGTCCATTAGTTCCATCATCCTTCAACTAAAATGTATTGTTTCCTTTGATATTTCCAAGGTGATCTTCCAGGAGAAAAAGACGGGACGAAGACTTGGGACTGGCACTTGGCATGATGGACTGTGGTACCTGGATCGAGAAGGGCTGGATTCAACATCAGTATCTATGGCGGAAAAGGCATGGATGGAAGGACTGAAGAAGATGAGTGCGGAAGATATATTACGACTCCACCACAAGAGGTTGGGACACTCTTTATTTGGTATTTTAAGCAAATTGTACCCTGCAATTTATGAAGAAGTTAATAAAGAGAAACTAGTTTCTGATGCTTGTGAGTTAGGCAAACTTACTAGGAGTTCATATGTGAGTAGCGGTCATAGGAGCTCGTCTGTTTTTAATGTGGTACACTCTGATGTCTGGGGGCCTTGTACTACTCCTATGAATGGTTACAAATATTTTGTTACCTTCATAGATTGTTTTTCTCATACTACTTGGCTGTATTTAATAAAAAAAATAAGAGTGAGGTTCCCTCCTGTTTTCGGGACTTTCACAAACATGTCCAGACTCAGTACAAGACAGTGGTGAAGGTACTGAGGTCTGACAATGGAACGGAGTACACCAACAAGCTATGTTGTTACAGGCGACGTCTAGGCGCGCCTAGGCGGCCTAGACGTCCAGGTTGAAGGGAGGGCGCCTCGACCAGGAGAAATTATCTCCGTGTCTGGCGATGGGCGCCTAGGCGAACGCCTAGGGTCGACCAGAGGAAGTGAAAGGCGGAGAAGGCGTCTTAATATCTTATATTGTTATAAGTACATACAAATTTATCAACTGTTCATGTTAATGTTAATTGTGTATATTAGTTATCAACTATTCTTGGCAAATCAATTATTCTTTTATACTGCTATATTGTTGCGTCTTAATATCTTATACTTTTATAAGTACATAAATTATACATAAGTACATAATTGCATTGTCTACTATATTGCATTTTTTTCCAGTACATAATCATCTGTGACCTGGGCGGACGCATAGGCGGCGCCTAGGTGCGCCTAGGCGAGGCGGGTAGGCTGTCGCCTCGTCTCGCCTAGCGTCCAATACAACATAGCCAACAAGACACTTGCGGAATACTTGTCCGTCCAAGAGATACGGCATCAGACCACCTGTGCATATATACCAGCACAGAACGGAGTAGCGGAAAGGAAGAACAGACACCTCCCGGAAGTGGCGAGAAGTATGATGATAGACATGAATGTCCCACAGAGTCTGTGGGGATATGCAGTGTTGACAGCCTCTCAACTGATCAACAGGATGTCTTCGAAGGTATTGGGATGAAGGTCTCCATGCGAGATGCTGCAGGAAAATAATAGTGGGATGCTCCCACTAAAGGTGTTTGGCTGCGTATGCTTCGTGAAGGACAACAGACCGTCGGTAGGAAAACTTGATCCTCGAGCAATCAAGTGTATCTTTGTGGGCTACTCGAAAACTCAGAAGGGCTACGTATGCTGGAGTCCAGTGGAATTTTTTTTTTTAAGTATAGATGTTCACTTCAGGGAACACGAGTCATACTACAGTCAGGAGGAAAATCCAAATATCTCACCTGATACTGCAAGTATGAGGCGAGAGGGGGAGTTGTTGGGAAGCATTTCGACTGATCTCGAAGTATGGCTTGGAGGAACAAATAGGGTACATGAAGGTGAAAAGGGACAGGGAGAGGAAATAAGAGGTGTTAGGCCCATAGCTCAGGGGGAGATACTTACCTACAGCAGGCGAGAGAAGCAACTTGCAGGACCAGTTCCTACAGTTCCAGTGCTAAGTCCCTTGCATGCGCACGTCTTGACTCCTGAGACACCTACACCACCACCTTCCCCTTCAAGTGATATCCTTCCTTCTCCTCCCCAACCATCATCAGTATGGAGGTCCACTCGCAGCAATACGAAAAAACCTCCTGATAGATATGGTTGGAACCTTGCTAAATTTGTCTCATATAATCATATCTCTTCTTCTCATGGAACTTTTATTGTATCATTGGATAGTGTTACTATACCTAACAATTGGCAGGTAGCCAAGAACGATCCAAAGTGGAAAGCAGGAATGCACGAGGAGTTGGGAGCTCTGGAGAAGAACCGAACTTGGGAGCTGGTGAGACTGCCAGAAGGGAAGAGAGCAGTCGAATGCAAGTGGGTTTTCACTGTGAAGCAGAACCCAGATGGACAGGTTGAGCGCTACAAAGCTCGACTGGTGGCAAAAGGATACTGTCATACGTACGACATCGACTATGACGAGACCTTTGCACCAGTGACGAAGATGAGTACTGTCAGGACCTTGATCTCTCTAGCAGCCAATGGAGGATAGAAGCTACACCAACTGGATGTGAAGAATGCATTTCTTCATGGGGATCTAGTGGAGAAGGTGTACATGAAGATACCACCAGAATTCGGCACCAATCAGACAGAAGGCAAGGTCTGCAGGCTGAAGAAGTCCCTCTATGGACTGAAGCAGTCTCCTCGAGCGTGGTTTGACAGGTTCAGGAGAGCAATGATAGGGATGGAATATCAGCAGATTAATGCTGATCATATTGTGTTCTTCAGACGAAGTGGAGGCCACATCACCATGCTTGCGGTGTATGTAGATGATATGATTATCACAGGCGATGATGAGCAGGAGATCGCCCAACTCAAAGGGAAGCTTGGCAAGGAGTTCGAGGTGAAGGATCTTGGCCCTCTTCGATACTTCCTTGGAATTGAGATTGCTCGAGATACAGAGGAAATTGTTCTTTCTCAGAGGAAGTACGCACTTGACCTGCTTACAGAAACAGGGATGATGGGATGCAAACCAGCTACGATACCGATAGACCAGAAGTTCAAGCTAGATGCTGAAGCCGGAGAACCAGTTGACCGGGATAGATATCAGAGATTGGTGGACAGTTGATCTACTTGAGCCACACCCGACCTGATATCAGCTTTGCGGTCAGCGTAGTGAGCCGCTACATGTATGACCCCCGGAAGGGTCATATTGACGCAGTGTACCAGATTCTGAGGTACTTGAAGGGAGATCCCGGAAAGGGACTGATTTTCAGAAGGAATAATCATGTGAGCATTGAGGGCTATTGTGATTCTGACTGGGCTAGCTGTGCTGACGACAGAAAATCCACCTCGGGATACTGCATATTTGTAGGAGGCAATTTGGTCTCTTGGAGGAGTAAGACAGTGGTGGCCAGATCAACAGATGAAGCAGATTATAGAGCTATGGCCTTGGGAGTCACAGAGCTATTGTGGTTGAAGAATATGCTGATGGAGTTGAAGCTGGATCAGGGAGCCAAGATGAAGCTATGGTGTGACAATCAGTCAGCTATTAGTATTGCCAACAATCCAGTACAGCATGACAGGACCAAGCATATCGAGATTGACAGATTTTTCATCAAAGAAAAGCTGGCTAGTGGACTACTAGAGCTGGACTATGTTTCAACCAAAGATCAGGTAGCAGACGGACTGACCAAGGGGCTTAGCTCTGTCAGCATGATGAGAGGATGTGACAAGATGGGCTTAGTGAATATCTTTCGTCCATCTTGAGGGGAATTGTTGGAATATCCTATTGGTATTTTTGGTATGTTGGAATATGTGTTGGAATATCCTATTAGCATATTTGGTATGTTGGAATATGCCATAGGATATTCCTATAGAGAGTTAATGTAATGAGGAGGTTGTAAGGCTATAAATAGCCAAGAGATTATCAATAAAATATAACTATTTCAACAAAACATTATCATCATGAAAGCTTTATTCGTTGAAAATGGGTAGGCTATGGCACAAAGTACCAATTGGCATCGACATAAATGACCACCAAAATTTAAGATTAAGCAAGCAGAGAGAATTCACCAAAAGTTTCTTACACTACTAGAGGAATGAAATTAATCTTTGAGGCTTAATGTAACCTTATGTGCCAAAATATAGATGATGCACCGTTTGATTTAGGAGACAAAAAATACCTGCTATAAATGAATTGCCATAGAATTTTATTGAGCTATCACCATGTTCTGTTTTTATCGTTTCCTTCCCGATGCGGTTGGACGCTACAAGAGGGACCTGCAACAATTACACAGTAACATAAGTCTAATCTATACCAAAGGTGAAAGCAAGCTTGTGTTTCAACTTTCAAGGCTAAACTGTACCAAAAGAAGACTGCAGTCTTACCAAGTTAGCCCCAGCATGGCCTTGCATCACTCGCTTCCAATGCTCTCGAGAATCCAGTCCATCGTCTTGTGGTTCTGATCCTATAGCAGTAGGGTAAAACAAAATTTCTGCACCTTGAAGAGCCATAGCCCGTGCACCCTCTGGAAACCACTGATCCCAGCAGATAGCTGCGACAAAGGAGCAGAAGTCTCACATGAACAAATTTGTAACATATATTGAGCAAACTAGTGTTGTGACCTTGATTTCATAACATGGTGAAATTCTACATGATAAGTATCGAGTGTAATATTTTGAGATTTTACTATTTCAAATTTTGTGTAAACTACTTACCAACTCCAATTTTCGCAAACTTGGTGGCGAACACCTATCATTTCATTGCAGCAAGGGATGAAAAATATTAGTTATCAGCGACAGATTGGCACCTGGTATGATCTCGACGAAATTATGAAACTAAGAAAAAAAAAATTGACATCACACCTTGAAACCAGTGTCACCCGGGTTGAAATAGAACTTCTCTTGATATCCTGATAAGAAATTCTTCTGATTCAGTTACTACACCCCACAACCTGAATGAAACTGAAACAGGATATGCTGGTGGTAGATACCTGGTCCATCAGGAATATGAGATTTCCTGTAGAGTCCAAGATCACTCCCGTCCGCATCGATAATTGCTATAGAATTGTAATGAGCATTGTTTGCTTCTTCAAAGAAACTCACAGGTATTACAACACCCAACTCCTTTGCAAGTTTCTGCATTCTGTGATGCAAATACAGTATTAAAAGGAGAATGTGACAGACAAATTATACCTGACAACAGTCCGTTTGGTACAAGCTTATTATATGCCGAACGCTTCAGAGCTAGTAAAAAGTACTATTCCGTACCGTACGATAGTAGGATGTCCTTTATAAGGCTTAGCACGGCGGAAGTAATCTTCCCTTTGAGCTTGACAGAAGTAATAGCCTTCAAATAGTTCCTATAGCATATAGCACATAGAAAAATCAGCAAGATGATATGATAAAAATAGAGCAACTCAAGGAAGGTGGCAACCATCACTAAAAACAAAAATTTCCATCAGCAATTCATATGTCAAGACCAGCTTTATTAGTTGTTTTTCACGCACAAGATTTTTCGCTCCACACGGGCAGCTTTGTGCAGCCTATTAAGCCAGGAGGTTATTTGAGGGAAGCCTCCAAAATACTTTACATGGAGTCTTTGGAAAGACTACTTGGATATTCCTCCGAATTTTCTTTGAAAGATTTTTGGAATTTTTCTTGCATCTAGAAGCTTCATGAGGATTCCTACCATTTATAAAGGACGAAGATATTTTTCATGGTTGTAAATACCTTCTTTATTTGCACTATAAATATCTAGTTTCTTTAATGTTCTAGCCATTAGATTTATGACACATGGCACATTCATAGTCATCCATGTAAAGACCTTGAGGGTATATATAAGAGGGGATGACTCATTTGTTCATCACCACCCAAGAGTTGTATACTTATTCTTCTCTAGCATAGTGAAAATTTTCAAGTATCTAATCTCTCTCTCTCTCTTTTGCTCCACATTTTCTCACTCTCGTCTTAGTGGATCTAAATAAGCATTTAGAGAACGCTTGCATGGATCTTCGAAGTAGAAGTAGGTGCGCCGCCGTATGGATCGAGGTATAGGAAAAACATAAGTCTGTGACAAGTGGTGTCAGAGCGAAGTTCGGTTGGTGACATGTCGACATCCAAGAACGGTCAGGAGAGGCCCGCATTGTCTAAGGAGAGGAACATCGAGACCAACAAGAGGGACAAGTGCAACGAACCTACTGCGGAGCGTACTCTTGTCGGTCTTGTGGATTGAAATCTTGGAGATGTTCGATGGACATAGGGATGTGTATGGGCTCTGTGGAGCAAAACAACACGAGGATAGAGTTCTACGAAGGGCTGGAGCGTGACGTCGCTTCGTCCATGGCAATATTCTGAGAGCAAATCCAAGAGATCTGATCCGCGCTTGAGGAGGAGCTCAAGACACAACATGCAGAGATTGAGAACTTGTACATGGAGGTCCAAGGCTGCGAGGAGCTGAAGATCTTAGTCGAGATTTGCTGAGAACTCAAGACTAAAATTGTCATTTTAAAGAAGGTCATTGCGAATGATGGACATTCGAGTAGGGAGGCACAAGAAAGAAGATCTTTGAATCGAAATCCTTCAACAGAGTACAAGATGCCAATGAGTTTGAGAACTTCTTGTGACATGAAGCAATACTTCAAGGCATTGCATATCGTAGACGAGTCCATGCGGGTGAACATTGTGCCGTTCTACTTGACAAAAGATGCCATGTTGTGGTGGTAGCGTCGATGCACCGAGATGGAGAAGAGTCTCTACTCAATTAAGACTTGGGAGGATCTCAAGAAGGGCGTCAAGTCTTGGTTCTACCTGAAGAATGTGGAGTTAGCAGCAAGGCGAAACTTGTGGCAACTCAAGCACACCGAGTCGATCAAAGAGTACATTGCAGAGTTCACACATTTGATGCTTGTGACATCTAGCATGGGCGAGGATGATCACTTCTTCCTCCTTGATGGACTTCAACCATAGATGGCTCAAAAATTGCAATGACAGATGATACAAGACTTGAACACCGTTGTGGCAATGCCTGAGGGACTCGTCGACTATATGTGGAATAACAACAAAGCCAAGGCCAAGCTAAGGACCACCAAGAAAAATGGTAGGGAAGAAAGGATAACTCTTCTAAGGAGTGTTCGTTGGAGGTGAAAAGGTGATAAAAAAGCCCAACCCGAACATATAGTTTCGAGCTACATTGTGGAGAGAATCACTATGCTGGACTGTCAAAATCGGAGAAAGCAGATAAACATCTCCCAAAATGAGGAGGTAGAGGACGAACAGGAGTATAAAGTGCACATGTGAGCATTGCGTTTACTCAACATTATTAAGGCTAAGTTTGTTGTGTCAAAGACTCCGAGCAGGAAGCTTATATACGTTGACGTGAGGATTAATGGCACGGGCACACAGACGTTAGTCAATACGGGTGCTACTTAGAACTTCATATAGAACGTGGAGGTCCATCGCTTGGGTCTAGCATTGAAGAATGATTCAAACAAGATGAAGGCAGCCAATTAGAGGCACACCCCGTGCAGCAAGTAGCCAAGGGAGTTCACATACAGGTAGGACATTGGTCGGGTGTTACCAATTTCACTGTTATATCGTTGAACGACTTCAAAATAATACTTGACATAGATTTATTAATCGCGGCAAAGGTCGCTACAATGACAATGGGAGTCGTCAGCTTTATGGAGGAAGGCTCGTCGTGCATGGTAAGTATTATACAAGGCATACCATCAAAGGGAAAAGCTATCTCAGCCATTCAGCTCGAGAAAGGTAGCAAATGGAGCACGGTCTACTTGGCGGTGCTCAAAATGAAAGAGAACTTCTTGGAGGAAGATCTTTCGAGCAAGATTGAAGATGTTGCAAAGGAGTTTCCCGAAGAAACACTTCCATGGAGGGAGGTGGATCGTCTTATCGAGTTGGGACCATGCAAGGAGAAACATGTCGCAGACTGCGAGAAGACAGAGACGACAAGGATATGCATGCAGAAAGAGGATAGCCTTAATTGTGTCGAGGAGAACATAGTCGAGGAATATTCAAGAAGATGGATGGTCTGGAACTCGTTGAATAAGGCGCAATTGAGGATTTCAAAGTGCAAAGGGACACTTTTGATCGTGTCGAGGTTCACATATTTGAGGATCCCATAGTGAGAGAGTTATCGAAGAAGGGGATACCCATGATCATGTTGAGGAGGACATAATCAGGAGATCCATGGCGCAGAGATTAAGCAAAAGGGATTATCTTGGTCGTGCTAAGAAGGGCATGGTAGAGGAATATGTTGCACAAAGGATGGTGAATCTCGCTCAAATATTTTGGCCAAAGAAGGAGCCTTGCTATAGCAAGGGTGACGAGACATTTGTGCAGGAGTGGAGTAGCTCGTGCAAGAAGTCGTTCAAGGATCTTGGTGATACAAAGATGGGAGGGCGCTCAGGTCAACACAGTTGTAATAGGACTCGTATGTGCCAAGGTATGTAGGACTATGTGCTCCCACGAGATAAGGTGGATAGATGACATGATAGTCTGCTTAAGACTCTTTTTGTGCCAAGATGGGTGCGAACCACGGGGGATGTGTTGTCGTGAACCAGTTTGCTTGCTTCTAATCTTGAGGAGAAGATGGGAGGGCCTCAAGGGAAAGAAAAAGAAGATTTGACAATGCAGTGACCATGACTATGTCAAGTGACAAGTTAGTGGAAGTCGTTCAGAGACTTAGTACACCTGTCGATGAGGGCAGCGGCGAAACATGTGGGGAAGAATGTCACACAAAGATTTTTCGAACAGCTTTGTGTAGCCTATCAAGCCAGGATGTTATTTGAGGGAAGCCTCTGAAAAATCTAGAATTGTATGGAATCTTGAAAATATTCCTAAAGCTTAATGAAATCTTTAATCAGTAAAAATAAACTAAGAAAGAACCGGACCGAACCGAAATGTGAGCATAAAAGATCGCATTTTTAGTCAGATATGGAACATCAGAAAAAGAACGCAATCTTTAATTAGTGATAGCAGGTGTCGGGTGAGTTCACTAACTTTTTCCGCATCCAAAATGCATATCTGGCATATTGAGAGTTTATTCTAAAGCAGGGATGAAACTGTTTGTGAGCATGGACCATATCTGGTGAGGTTTTAAGGCATAAGCTTTTAGGTAGGTCCGCTAGTCATGTATTCTGAATTATACCTGAATGAGGATGATGTTTGCACCTCTCGCATGAGCAGCTCTAACCAACCTGCAGAGAAGGGAATGGTAATGAAAGAAAACCAGTTTCACGATCAACATAAAAATAACATATTCTGGCATAGAACTTTAAGTTTCATGATTAACATAATGAGGCATATTTTGGCATAGAACTCTAAAACCAAGAGTATGTGCTAAAAGACTATATCATATTCAGCAATAATGACACCAATGAACAATTGGGACTTAAAAGTCACAAGTACGTGTAATGCACACCTAAATATTAGTTATACATAAAAGTTTCACAATTAAATAAGAACTTCAAAATGAACTTCAATATACCACAACTTGTAATAAAATTTTGATTATACCAAATCATGTGCTAGAAATATTCCAATGCTACTTCCCTTCTTGCTAATGGATATTGACATATTGTCCAGTCTAAGAATTGGTTAAGGTCCCCATACACCTGACTTGATCTTGTTCAATACCCTACTCCTTGGCATGGACGTTAGACCAATTGTATCCAGGCTTAGTCAAGGAGAAGAAAAAAGACTATGCAGGTACCAAGGTAGTTTCTGGCTTCAAGAAATGATTATTATTAGTTATAACAATAAGTTCTGTTGCACGGATACTCCTCCGGGGAGGTCCGTATCTTACACTTACCCAACCCAGCACTTCCTCAACACACATCGAATATGGCTCACCCATGTGTAGCTACAAAGAGACCCAAAACGTTGTTGAAAGTGATTTTGCATGGCCGTGTTGTGAATCATATTTGAGAATTGAGATATGAGAAAGTAATATTCTTTGTAGCAAACCCTTTCTATAAAATTTTGGAACCTAGCTACCACCCAAAAGATGCATAAATATAGATAATATTAAGATCTAATGTATTAAATGTGTATAAAATATGTTCTAATGCACACATGTAAACATATCTCTACCATACTTATCCTAAGATTTCTAAAAATGTCACTTCTGGATCCATATGTGTCTATATAATCTAGAGCGTCATATTTGAATTATTTTTGTAATTAGGTCAATTACAGATCTATTTTGAATGTATATATCTAGAAAGAGAATTATGATTGTGAGTATGGAACTTTATGGCTACTACTGGCTTTCAAGAGGAACGCAAATATGCCCTCTTCCCTATACTTGGTAGAACTGTCAGGCCTGTGGACCCATTTTTGCTTTTCAATTGAGTCATTCACTTGACCTGTATACTGAGAGCTTTATTCTAGGTCATTGCAAGATCAACGAAATGCTTATGTAAAAGAGAGCATCGCAACTGTTTTGAGTACTAAAGGGAAGTAGGAGGAAGAACTTGGAATTGGGCTTGTCAAGGAATCTGGAAACCACTTTAATGAAGTGAGGGTAACAGAAAAGAATTAGTTACAAAAGTATCATATGCAAACAAATATCCCTAACGTCAGTGTCTATTTAGGTTAGCTTCAAAGTCAAAACCATAAAATCTTTCTTCCTCTGAATTATAATGTTGCAGAAGGTCAGGCTGCCTCCCTTTCAGTAGTTGCAAGACATTAGAGTACAAGACAAGTCAGAGTGAACTGTTTATGTACTATGATATTATGGAAAGACAGATCACCACTATGTTTTAAGTCAAAAGATGGAAACACAAGGTTGAGTTGCCTAAGGGCTAAGACAACAATGGCAGGAATGAAATCAATCAACACCCAGGGCGTCACAAAACAGGAAATATATAGCATATCGTACAGCTTACAACAAATCTCCAGAATAAACTGTCAAAATCTCATCGTTGAAGGCTATTCAGTGTACAACCACGTATAACCTCCTATTGTAAATAATTATATATAAGGTTTACTTTCCAAGTGCTTAATATAGGAGGAATCTCATTGCTAATCAGAAGCATATCAGCTAGCGGACAAACGTAGCATATGCTACCAGCCAACAATTTGTGCCAATGGTGCCATCTTCAACAGCGAGCTAAACAAGTAATACAAACAGGACCAGACTACATTACATTTCAGAAAGTAAACTAGTTTATTTGTGACATCCTAAATCGCTACACCCCTAACATACTAATGACACGCCACAGATTGGCATATAACAAGAAACATACAACTTTATTGCTAAATTGATATATGTCACTCCATCGAATTCACTCTCGATACCAATAAAAATGAGTAAATTGAATTAGAGCATCTAACGAGAAGCTTCCCTCCAAAAGGATCATTCCTTTGCTGGCAGTCCTAAATTCACAAGAATTTCAAATGCCATATGATACTGATCATTCTTCTTCTTCATATTCACCAATTTGATGAACACCCATTTGGTCAAATAGCCTAAAATTGTTCCTTTTTCTTCAAAGCTTCCTCCATTGGTGATTATTAAGACAATACACTGATTTAATGAAGACCCATTTGATGACTCCCAAATCCCAAAAGAAACAATTTTACACACAGAAAAAAAAAGAGGAGGGAAACAGATAAAAACTGCTATTTTCCTCCAAAGTTTCCATCTTTTTCTGATTTTTAAGAAAATACATAAATTTGATGAACACCCATCTGGTCAAATAATCAATACTTTCTGAATCTCTAAAAAAAATTTAGAGGATCTCCACCGAGAAAAAAAATTGAGGAGGCTATGTAACAGAACTGCTCCTTTTATTTGATGAATACCCATCTGGTCAAATAACCAAAAACTACTGAATCTCTAAAAAATTATGAATTTCCACACAAAAAAGAAGGAAAATGTAACAAAACTGCTCCTCTCTTTTTCCTTCAAAGTTCCCACCTTTTGTGATTTTCAAGACAAATACACCAATTTGGCGAACACTCATCTGATCAAATTACCAAAAAAAAACCTAAAAATCAGAGAGGCGGGGAAAGATGGTACCTTTCCGCCGTGTCGACGTTCTCGGAAACAGAGTCGGAGCAGGCGAACTGGAGGGCGGCGACCTTCACTTTCCTCTCTCCCTCCATCTCCAAAAAAACGGCGGCTGCTGCTGCGGCGGCGGCGCTGCTTTCTTCTTCCTTCCTCCTCAGTTCCCCTCTATAATCTATTTGTCCTTGGCGGCTGAGTACAGCGTATCCATAAATAATGGCTTCCGCTTTTTTTTCTCTCTCCAAAAGTCACGGTCGCATTTGGTTGGCTATGCAGCTTTTTCACGTGTGCAGCGTTTAGTTTAGTTTAGGGCCTGTTTGGTTGGATGTAGGTGCTTGAAAGTGTGAAAGTGGGAGTTTCATTGGATTGTAACTCATTTGAGTTACAATACATTCCACCTTCCAAAAAGTGTTTGGTTGCCAAACTTTTTGTCCCCCCGCAAGTGGGCACTTGCAATGTAGTTTGTTTGGATGACCACTTGAAAGTGGCGTTGATGGACTTCGTGTGTTTGGTTAGGACATTGCAAGTGATATAATCACCCTCATGAAGAATGGTAAGATTATCCACAAAAAAAATTATGAAACATGTTCCCAGCAAAATGACATGTTCCCAGCAAATTGATATCTATTAAATTTTTCCAGCCAATATGATACATGTTCCAAACAAATATGATATATGTTCGCAGCAAGATGACATGTTCCCAGCATATATGATACATGTTCCCAGAAATTAACACATGTTCACAACATATATGATATGTTCCCAGCAAGTATTCATGTTCCCAGCAACTATGATACATGTTCCCAGCAAATATGATACATCTTCCCAGCAAATTGACATGTTCCCAGCAAATTGATATCGATTATATGTTCCAGACAAATATGATACATGTTCGCAGCAAGATGACATGTTCCCAGCAAATATGATACATGTTTCCAGAAATGAACACATGTTCACAACATATATGACATGTTCCCAGCAAGACAAATATGATACATGTTCGCAGCAAGATGACATGTTCCCAGCAAATATGATACACATATATGACATGTTCCCAGCAAGTATTCATGTTCCCAGCAACTATGATACATGTTCCCAGCAACTATGATACATGTTCCCAGCAAATAAGATACATCTTCCCAGCAAATTGACATGTTCCCAGCAAATATTACATGTTCCCAGCACTGGGGAACGTTCCCAGCAATATGACATGTTCCCAGCAATATGATACAACGAAACAAAATCTTGTTCGCAAGGACAATATGGGCTCAGAGAATGAAAACTGAAAATAAATAAAACTTGTTCAGGAGAACATTATGGGCTCAGAATGTTGCAAAATGACCTTCGAAAAGTATCATCATATGAAGAACATATCAAAAAAGAAAATTCCTCTGTACAAAATATAGGTCCGGCAAACCAAACAAATAGGATACATGCTCTCTGCAAATATGATACATGTTCCCTGCAAATATGATACAGAAAACCAGCAATATGACATGTTCCCAGCAATATGACATGTTCCCAGCAAATATTACATGTTCCCAGCAATGGGAAATGTTCCCAGGCATAT
Organism: Iris pallida; assembly: GCA_029216955.1. Taxonomy (NCBI): domain Eukaryota; kingdom Viridiplantae; phylum Streptophyta; class Magnoliopsida; order Asparagales; family Iridaceae; genus Iris; species Iris pallida. Next base: position 5,955,936 of record JANAVB010029816.1, on the reverse strand, counting down.
GACATGTTCCCAGCAATATGATACAACGAAACTAAATCTTGTTCACAAGGACAATATGGGCTCAGAGTATGAAAACTGAAAATAAGCAAAACTTGTTCAAGAGAACATTATGGGCTCAGAATGTTGCATTCTCATATTTGCTGGGAACATGTATCATATTCGCTGGGAACATGTATCATATTCACATTGAAACACAATTCATCATAGCCCATAATGCATTCTCATCATCGCCCATATATTATAAGAAAATAAGACCAACAGTTGCTGCAGTAACCAGAAACAGCCCCAATAACTTAGGGCCTGTTTGGTTGGGTCCAAGTGAGCTGAAAGTTGAGACTTTTGTGGGGTTTCACCAGATATGAAGGCAGTTTCATTATTTGGTTCGGCTGAGTAAATGGACTTTAAGCCCATATAAGATTTCTAGAAAGCAAACTCATCATAGCCCAAGAAAACAGCAGCAAATCTCATCACAGCCCAAGAAAACAGCATCAGAAAACAGCAGCAAATCTCATCACAGCCCAAGAAAACAGCATCAGAAAACAGCAGCATGTTACAAAGATAGAAAAGCAGGGGATTAACAAAAGCTTTGTGACATCAAAAGATCAGGGAATTGAAGTAACACATTCCCAGCAGCCTATGGGCATCATAGGCCTTGTGGAAACAGCAGCATGTGCTGTTCCAGAGTAGTCAATATTACAGGCCATGCAAAAAACTGTCACTTCCACATACAAAATGAGACAAAATGCTGTCAATTGCTACTAGACTACTTGTCCTGCATGAAATTATCTAGCCATGCCCGTTGGAAACTCTCGGACAACCCTATAAACTTGTTGGCCTCAAAGTTGTCAGTGCAAAGAAAGTTGTATGCATTCATAAGTACGTCCGGCTCATATCCTTCTAAGGCAAATAATTTACTACCCATTTTCTCAATTAGGGACTTGAATCCGGTACGAAGTGCCTCGGCCATGGAAGTAACACTCCCCACCAATTGAGTCATTCCCTCATTTCCCATGCTAGCCTCTCTACGACGTTTTCCCCCCCGTGGATTTCGTAGATTGGGAAGTTGCAGGAATGTGGTGTGAGCCGCTACCGGGAGGAGTATCTACTTCGACGTATTCTCTTGGGCCCCATTTCGCATTGTTATCCTTCGTACGGTCTCCTCTTGCATGGTCATCTCTACATACAATTTGCAGCAAATCATAGTTCCTAATAGGAACGTTCACCCATTGTGCAAGTTTGGATTTAGCCTACGCAAATATTAATATTCAGTTATGTTAAAATCTGAAAAAATAGCATTTCCAGATATATTCAGTTCTACAGATATATTCAGTTATGTTAAAATCTGAAAAAATAGCATTTCCAGATATATTCAGTTATGTTAAAATCTAAAAAAAAAAGCATTTCCAGATATATTCAGTTATGTTAACTCAAATGGGTAACATTTACCTTCTTAAGGTCATCATGTGTATCCTCGTCCATAGTCACCATCCTTTGATCTTCATCCCATCCCGCCCCTGAAAAATCTTTGGCCTTCATAATATCAAGCCACTTGGCCTTCCAACCGCGCAAATGATTGGTAACATTGCTAACGCTATAGGATGTACCAAACTTAGCATTCACGCATGTCCTCCCACGCCTTCTTCACGTTACGTTGGGCTTGCGTACTATTCTGCGAGAATTGTTCATACTCGAACAAATTGTCTTCCACAACTTCCACCTCACCTAAGGACGGTTCATCAACAACTAACTCGTCCTTAGGGTCAACTCCAAGTATGTAGTTGTGCAGCACACAACAAGCAAGTACAATATCAACTTGCGTGTCAAAGTCATGGAACTTCTTCTCCCCTAGGATGCAAAACCTGTTCTTCAGGGTAGCAAATGCACATTCTATTTTGCTACGCAACTTAGAATGCCTATGGTTGAAGAGTTCCTTCGCATTTGTAGGGTGATGATCCTTCTTGGGATTGAAGTAGTACCTAACTCCACGATAAGGGGCAATAAACCCCGGCATTGTGGTGTAGCCAGCATCAGCCAAATAATACTTTCCTATACGTAAAGAAGGGACATGCAATCAATTGTAAGAGTCGGAGATTCTTAACCGTTACAAAGTAAGATTATATACCTGTTATGACCTTTAGTCCATGTGGAGATGGCCTAGAAAGGGCATCCTTTAAAATTGTCATGTCATTAGCACAACCTTCCCATCCGGCCAGGATATAAGTAAATTTCTTGTCGGGGGTACAAGCCGCTAACACATTTTGTGTTACTTGTTTTCTACCCCTAAACCTTGCTACTATAGCGGCTGGGAGGGTGGCTTGGATGTGGGTGCCATCTATCATCCCTATACAATCCTACAGTTCAATGAAACGCATTTGTAACGTATAATATTATTAGGTTAGTTGTATGCAATCTTAATTTATAGAAAATAACAGTTGTACCTCAAAATACGGATACCACTCTGCTGAATTTAATATCTCCGTCGGAGTGTCAGATCCTGCTTGCTTCACAAATCGTTCTTGAATTGAACATATTGCGCCTAGGACTTTATTAAAATACCTAGAAACCGTCTCTCCGGATCGAATGAATTCAATGCCGCAAACTCTATTTTTTGCTTTATGTCCCAATATGTAAAGGAAGATGGCTAGTTGTTCCTCCACACAAACAGATCGCGTATCATTGAGCGACCCATTGGAACGGAAAATATTTGCGAGACTGTAGAAAGCAGCACTACTCATCCTAAGGTAATGGACACAGTTATTGGGTCCTGCCGTCAATATTCGATACATGTGAGCTTGCCTCCACTGTTCTCTTATTAGGGAGGGTTCCCTTGCAATGCCTTGTCGGTCATTTCCCTCATTTTCCATTAAATTCATAATTATAGTTACAACAGTCAGTATACTAGCGACTGCGGCATTTAGTAACGGATCGTTGGGATTCGACAAATCCATCTACATGAAAACCACAATGTAATCATGTATCATGTTATGAAACATACCATCCATTACAAATAATATATCAAACAGACAGATCAGCTTGGTTGTGTAAAATACCATTATTAAAAAAATTTCGTATGTAAAATCGACCCATCATAAACAGACAGATCAGCATGGGTTGAAGTTTCATATGTAATTATTTACCATTTTAAACAAAATCTACACAATATTTTTAACCATTCCAACCAAATCGACCCATCATAGACATCCGGAACCAAATTTCATATTAAAATAAATGGAAAAATGACAGATCAAATAATATTCCCCAAAATAATTGGAAAAATATTCTCAAACAACGGAAAATTTGACAGATCTATAACAAAATGAGATATTTAATCCGAAAAAAATTTAAAACGACACATATTGGGGAGGAAAATCACTAGATTCGGGAGAAAAATGACAGATCCATAAGCAAATATAGAAGAAATGGAAGATCTTTGCAAAAAATTCTAGATCGGAAAAAATTGGGATGAAATGAGCAGAAAATTACTAGATCCAGAAAATTTTTTACTAGATTAGGGAGGAAAATCACTAGAGAGGGAGGAAAACCACTGGCAGCGGACGGCGGAAGAGCGGACCCAGCAAGCACTTCTCCGGTTTCTCAAGAGTCTCCCTCCTCCACTTTCATGGACTTCAAGCAAAAATGGAGCGGAACTCAAACTAGAGTTTTAGGAGGAGACAGGGACTGCTCCGCAGTCCCATCAACCACTTTAAGTCCATTTACTCGGCCGAACCAAACAATGAAACTTCCTTCACATCCGGTGAAACCCCACAAAAGTCCCCACTTTCACCTCAGTTGGACCCAACCAAACAGGCCCTTAGTTGATCGAACCCAAAAAAGGAAAAGCACTTGCAGCTTTTTAAAGCATCATCTCTTACTTTCAAAAGCTAACAAACAAATAAATTAGCTTATCAAAAAGGAGAAGTAAAAGCAGGTATCCTGCTCCGCCAAAGAATAACCAAAGAAAATGAAATAGATTACCAAATGGGCATACTCCGGTGTTGTGTTGCACAGTTATGTTGAACTAATCCAATCTAAAATGGCTACGCAAAAAATAATAAAAAATAAAAAATAAAAAATTTAAATTTAAAAACTTTTTAAAAAAAATGGCTACTCTGACCTATTCCAAACTTAGCCTTTTTTTAAAAAAAGGCTAAATTATAACTTGATACATCAACTATTCGCAATTTGATACCCTCAACTTTGATAGATACTAACTTAATATCCTCCCCCTATTTTTGTTCCAACGGTATTAACCGAAAGAAGGAGATAACAAAATTGCCCTCCCCTTTCTCTCCCTCTCCTCTCTCACCAGCCCTCCCCCTTTCTCCGGCACAAGCATCCACATGGGGTGGGTGGGGGTGTGTGTGTGTGTGTGTGTGGGGGGGGGGGGGGGGGGGGACATAGCAGCCGCAGCAACCGACAGCGGTGGCGGAGGGCACGGTGGGCACGCGCGGCGAGGGATAGGGCGTGCACGACGGCGGCTAGGGGCGTGGCGGCGAGGGCTAGGGGGTAGGCGGCGGTGGCGAGGGTTAGGGCATGCGCAGCGGCGACAAGGGCGTTTGGAAGGGCATGGGTGCTGGGGAAGGGAGGGGGCGCGCGACCAATAGGGGGTGGGGGGCTGCGGGGAGGGGGGTGCACGGCCAATGGGGGGGTACGCAAAGGTGGGTGGCTCGGCGGGCCATGGACATTGGTGGAGGGCGGAGGGGCACACCACAAGGGCACGGAGGCGGGGGGCGCAACTTGGCTGGGGGTGGGGGGGGGGAGGGGTTGAGGTGCACGACAGTGCTTGCCGCCGGGGGGAGGGGATAGGACAGCTGGGTTAGGGGTTGTTTAGGTATATATAAATAAATTTAACAAAAAATGTAACTCTATAGTGATATATTTTCAATTCGGAGGGTACCGAATTGAAAATATTAGTTGAGGAATGGCTGTCAAAGTTGAGGGTATCAAGTTGAAAAACTCGAATAATCGAGGATATTAAGTTATAATTTAGCCTTAAAAAATAATAATTATTGGTCTCAAACTAAACAATAAGAGCGCTGGGACTGTTGGTCTCACCCGTACTTAGTTAACTCTTTCTCTCGTCCTCCCTATTTAGTTATTATGTTAGTTAAAAAAATTACTAGAAACAACACACAAATTTATAGGAATATCACATTTTTTTATACGCAAATTACTCTTTAAAAAAATATTAGGTGACAGTATACAATTTCAAACTCCTATTCGTTCCTACTCTTACACAACTCTCTCTTCATCTTGCACAACTCTCTCTCTTCATCTTGCAGCCTCTTTATCTTTATAGGGTCCGACTATTGACACCCCATGTATTTCTAAGGACACCCCATGTAACTTAAGTGAAAAAATAGATTAATGTGTAAAGACGTAAATACCCCCCTTCTATTGTAGCACATCCCATCAGCCTCATTCATATGCTTCATTATATTTTGGTCTTCTTAGTACACCCTACTTTCTCTCCCTAATCCAAAAACCCTCCACTTTCTCTCCCCAAGCAAAAAATCCTAAATTCTTCTTACTTTGAAGGAAGTTAAAGGAAGTTGAAGAAATCATAATGGAGGGACAAAATGCACATGAATCTTCCAAGGTACGTTCCTCTTTTGTTGAATTTTTTCGTTTGTAATCGTGTGATTCGGTTTTTTTTGAAATTTTTTTTCAGAATTCGTGATCTGTTCGACCTGTAAGAGCCGAACATATAATGTTTGCACGACCTGCTCTGGTCGAACGGTATGGGTTTGTTCGACTCTAACAGGCTGAACAGTTTAAGTTTGCACGACCTGCTGTGGTCGAACAATATTAGTTCTTTTTTTCACCTTATTCAGTTGTTAAATTTTTTCACTGTAGGAAAACACTTCAAATGACAATGAAATTAACACTGAAATGAGCATTATCAGGCATCCAATGTTTGAAGAACAACTTAATTTCTTAGACGAATTTCATACGGATGCGTTATTTGAGAATTGTGAATCTTTGGTGAATTGGGTATGTACGGTAGGAAACCGTCATAATATGGTTATTTTGGTTAAACGATCGGATAGCGGAGATGGAAGGCGAGCTCGAGTAATTTTGGGTTGTGAGCGTGGTGGTAAATATCGGCAGAAGAAGCCAAAAGTCGATGAAAAAAATTCGACTAACATTGCCAAGAAGCCGAGACGTGAAAGGCTTACGGGCACGAAGAAATGTGATTGTCCATTTCAGTTGAAGGGAGTGCAAGCCAATGACGTAGGACAATGGTCATTGAGGGTTATATACGGGTCACATAATCACCCACTGGGACGAAATTTGGTTGGACACTCATATGCCAGTCGACTGACCCCTGCAGAAGATCAACTTGTTAAAGACCTGACGAAGAACAATACAAGGCCAAAAGATATACTGAGCACGTTGAAAGATAGTTTTAGTGGGAATAAGTCAACATTGAAGACTATTTACAATGCTCGACATAAGCATAGAGTTGTCGAGCATGGAGGACTTTCTCAGATGCAATATTTGTTGGAAAAATTGGAGTCGGAAAAGTACTACTATCTGACTAGGAGATGTGAGCAAACCGATCGAATGAAGGATCTTTTTTATGCTCACCCGACTAGTGTGGACTTGTTGCATGCATTTCCATATATTATATTGATGGAATGTACATACAAGACTAACAGATATAAGATGCCACTTTTGGAAGTGGTAGGCGTTACGTCCACAAATATTACATTTTCAGTGGCATGTGTTTATATGGAGGCAGAGCGGGAAGACAATTATATATGGACAATTATATATGAGCCACTCCATCCGGACCGAGCTACCTCTCTGGCCCAGAAGCTCAGTATGTGCATCCCTTTCTGACACCCCCAACAACCTATTAATCATCTTCTTTGGCTCCTCCCGTCCCCTTGCTGACAATGGTTCAACCACTGGTAGCCCACTGACCGGGAGTCCGATGAGACAAAAAACATCATCCAACGTAATTGTCATCTCACCGAATGGCATGTGGAATGTGTTAGTCTCTGGTTGCCAACGCTCGAGAAACGCACAAATTAGATTCTTATTTGGCGTCTTGTACGAAACCGAACTTAATTTCGCAACTCGAGAGTTCCGAAGCAACTCGCTTATATTGCCTTCTAAATTCTATGTATCCATCTTGGTTGTGTGGCACCAACACCTCAATACGGGCCTCTCAATTCCGTTCCAAATCTCGTACGCCACATGAGTTTTGAAACTTGGAATAAGTCGGGGATCCTCAGGTCCACCGGGACAAGGGCCCGTCAAAATATCAGCGTCTTCTTCCTCTTCTTCATCTGTGCGCCGCTCTTCGTCTGCGTGGCCTTCTTCTTCGTCTAATTGGCCGGTCGTTTGAGTTAGAGCAACGACCGTAGCTTCTTCAAGACGTGCACGTTCTTGTTCTTCGGCACGACGTCTCCTAGCAGAAGCATGAGTGGCTTCCCTCCGCCTAGTGTTTCCTGCAAATTTAATCAACAACCATAAATTAAGAAGAAAAAATATGTTTTGCCTTCAAAATGTACTGTTCGACCAATACTTGTCGGAAAAACCCATACTGTTCGACCAGAGCAGGTCGAACAAAAGTAAACTGTTCGACCACTGTTGGTCGAACAGTTGTTGTATGTCCGACCGACCAGGGTCGAACAGGGCCGCGAATTCCAAAAACAATTTCGAACGATTGTTTCATTTTTGTCACAATCGATCGGTTTCGAAACATATACAGAGATTCTAAACGAAGATATATACTAATTTCGAACAAGATTACTCATCTACAGGTCGATTTGCGAAAATTTACCTTCCGATTGAACTTGTTTTCCTCTATCCATTGCGAAGCCGAACAAGGGAGAACTCTTCGACGAAGGGGAGGCGACCGGGCAGCGACTGGAGGGACCGAAGTTGGCTTCGGAGTGAGGAGAGTGGAGTGTTAGGGTTTTGTGAGGGAGGAGAGTGGAATGTTAGGGTTTTGTGAGGGAGGAGAGTGGAGTGGAGTGTTAGAATTTTAGTGGGGTGTACTTAAAAAGCTTTGAGATGGGGGTGTAGAATAGATAAGGGTATTTTTGTCAAATATTGGGGTGTACTTAGTATTTTTATAAGCTTAATCAACTACATGTGGGGTGTACTTAGAAATTGGGATGCCCTTAGAAATACATGGGGTGTCAATAGTCGGATCCATCTTTATAATATAGCTATTGGTGGTTTCGAGTCTCGGTATAAGAATTTGAAAATTTAGAAATATTACATTCGGGTTGGAACGACGAAGGAGTACCAGAATTTTGATACTTCTGACTATTGTTAGAACATCCTCAGTATAAGTCATTTGAAGTACTATATTTTAGTCAAAATTTGTACCTCTTTCTCTGTCCTCCTTAAATCCAACTCCTCTATACTCCTCTTACTTTCGAATGGGCGTTGCAAACATTTCAGATTTTGAAGCAAGCTTAAGGGTAGAAACATAATATAGCTTGACATTATAACTATTAAAAAAAAAACAAACAAATATAATTTGAAGGATCTCTATCATGGCAAGATCGGATAGTTAAACCAGAATTTAGAAACATAGTGTGGTTTGACATTATAACTAATTTTCTAAAAATAAATATAATTGTCCAAGTCGAGTGACCCTTGTCGTCACCAGGGAAGACATAAGAGACCTGACTGGATGGCGAAAGACTGTAGATAGAGCCACGGGAGCGTATTATTTCTTCCATTTATAAAAAAAAAGAGTTGGAGATAGTGGACCCAAAAGTATGCAATGCAGCGTACACAAAGTCCGTGCGTAACGTGGTCGGACATCTAAAGAAACAAAAAACAAAAAACAAATATAATTTGAGAGATCTCCGCCTCTCCAGGACTTGAGTTGAAATTGGCAAGATTTGAGGGACATATTTCAAACACCCTCTATTTTAAACCAACGGCTATCATTTCCCACCTCCTTTACAAAAGAATGACCTCTCCCGCCAATATTTTCTCTTCCTTTCTAAACCTACCAACAACCACCTCCTCCTTCAACTCCGCCGTCAGATCGCTCGTCGACGTCGGAAATTACAGAGAAGCCCTCCACCTCTACGTCCGGGCCCACCGGGCCGGGCTCCTCCGTCCCGACAACCTCACCTTCCCTTTCCTCCTCAAAGCCTCCTCGAAGCTCGCCGCCCCATTCCTCTCCCGCTCCCTCCACGCCCGCGTCCTCAAGTCCCCTTTCTCCGCCGACCCCTTCGTCGGGACCGCAACCGTCAATCTCTACGTCAAATGCCAGCAGCTCGACCACGCGGAGCAGGCGTTCGATGAAATGCCCGAAAGGGACGCCACCGCGTGGAACGCCGTCATACTGGGGTTTTCCCGCACGGGTTCCCACGGCAGAGTCCTAACCCTGTTCCGCCGCATGCGGTTGGAGAACGTTGCTCCCGACGCGGTCACAGTCATATCCCTAACCCAGGCTTCCGAGAGGAGTACGGATTTGGACACCGTTAGAGCTTTCCATGGCTTCGGGGTACGCATCGGGGTCGCCGAGGAAGTTTCCGTTGCGAACACTTGGATCTCTGCTTACTCCAGGTTGGGGGAATTGGGTTCGGCGCGGTCGGTGTTCGCCGAGATCCCGACCGATGCAAGGTCGGTGGTTTCCTGGAATTCCATGATATCGGGGTGCGCATTCCTCGGAAGGTTAGATGAAGTCGGTAGTTTATTTCAGGGGATGAAGCTGGTTGGTGTTCGGCCCGACCTGAGCACCGTCTTGAGCTTGTTGTCGATGTTTGGGCAAACGGAAGCGCTCAGGGAAGGTAAGATGATTCATTGTCTTGCTATTAAGTCAGGTTTCTCTTCTGATGTATCTTTGATAAATACTCTGATCTCGTTGTACTCAAAGTGTGGAGATACTGAAGGTGCACGCTATTGTTTCGATAGGATGGTTGCGAGAACGTGCGTGTCCTGGACTGCAATGATTGGTGGCTATGCGAAAATTGGAGATGTCGTTGAGGCCATGTCTTTGTTTGATTCTATGGTGGCTTCGGGGGAGAAGCCCGATGCTTTCACCGTAGTCACAGTACTCTCTGCTTGCAGTCTAACGGGCAATCTTGAACTTGGAAAATCAATGAACCGATATGCTGTCTCGAATGGGTTTGGAGGCAATGTTGTGGTTTGCAATGCGCTGGTAGATATGTATTCAAAATGCGGAAGTATAGCAGACGCTCGGAGACTCTTCAATGGGATGCTCGATAGAAATGTGATCTCTTGGACTGCAATGATTGCAGGATATGCCATGAATGGGCATTCTAGAGAAGCTTTGGATCTTTTCTCCGAGATGTTAGAACTGAAATTTGTGCCAAATCATGTGACTTTCCTTGCTGTAATGCAGGCGTGCACCCATGGGGGGTTCCTCGAGGAAGGGAAAAGCTATTTCGATATGATGGGAATGTATCAGCTAGAACCAAGATTGGAACACTATGCTTGTATGGTCGATCTCTTTGGACGCCCGGGAAGAATAGAAGATGCGTTAGAATTCATCCGAAATATGCCCGTCGAGCCTGATGCTGGAGTCTGGGGTGCTTTGCTTGGTTCTTGCATTACTCACAAGGAGACCAAAGTCGGTGAGTATGCGGCAAGCCGTCTCTTTGAGTTAGAGCCTCATGCTGCAGTCTCTTATGTCGGAATGGCCAACCTTTACGCTACGAGAGAGAGGTGGGAGGGTGTGGCAAAGATACGGGCAATGATGAAACAAGAAAGGGTCAACAAAACTCCAGGCCAAAGTATAGTTCAGGTGAATGGAAAAGGTCATACATTCACTGTGGAAGATAGGATCCACCCTGAGGGAGTGATAATATATCATGTCTTGGATGGTTTGGCTTTGAACTTGAAGGGAACATGTGCTAGAAGGGAACCTTTATGATGATTCAGTTAATAAGGAGAGGCATTTGTAAAGAGCTCAGGTATGATTTCTTGCCATAACCCTGTTTGGATTGATTGTTTAGGTATGATTGCTTGAATATACATGTTAACTACCATCCCCCCTCTCCCTCCTTTTATGGGTGTTCTAGATATATATCCCTCAAATTATACTCTTTTGTCATAGGTCCCTCAAATCCTACATAACTCTGCTTATATGTTTATCTCTGTTCGGCAAATAGTAACATAACACATGTATTAAAGCTAATTATAGGTGTAAAAATGTCTAAACTCTCATTTGCTTAGTTGAACCATCTGGTCGGTTAACATCTCCTCTACTCTTCCAACAAGTCCCGACATTGCTTCCCCACCGTCTTTGTCGGCTATTGACAATAAAAATCCCGTAGACCAGTCTTCTTGCAGGCCTACTCTCCGTATGATCTCTCTCCTTACTCTCCCACATAGCGGGTCCATCTTCTCCTCTCCCTCTGTCGGCATCAATATCAACACCTTCAACCCACAAATTGATTGACTTCCTCTCCTCAATGGATCTTCTTATGTTCGCCCTCCCATATGGCTCATCATCGTTGACTCCATCGTCCATTTAAACTTTGCATTGAGCCTTTAGGTAGAATAAGATCCAAGGAATAGCTTAGTAGATAAGGGGTGGGGAGAAGTTACCAAGGTGGGGAGAAGTAAGTGTAGAAGAACGTGCACTATAGGAAACTGTAGCCTGCACTGCAAGAAACTGCAGATTGCAGTACTGCAGGAAACTGCAACAGCCTGCAGGTTTTTTCCTGCAGGCTACGGGTGAATAAGAGTAGGGGCTGTTTTGATTTTTTCTTCTTATTCCCTTTTTAATTCCAAGTTATTCTTAATTATGTATTGTGAAAGGGAACTTGAGAAGACATCAAGAAAATATTTTTCTCTCCTTTCTCCTATTCTTCGTCTTCTCCTCTTCCAAACCCTAATCCTTCTCTCCAAATCCCTGCATGGTATCACAGCTTGCTCTGCTCCATGAGGATCTTGGATTTCCACCTCCTTTCTTCTCTCTCTCTCTCTCCGTTGTCTCTTCTATAAAAAAAATCTGAATTCTCAAAACCATATTTGAAGATTAAGTTTTTGTCTATGAAATTGACAAGCCAGATCTGATTCAGATTCATATATATATCGAGTTTTTTTTTATCGTTGCGGGAACCCTTAGAAGTCTCTTTCGTCTTCAAAGAAGGAGAAGTATGGCGTCATCATCGATCCGACCAAGATGTTACATACAGATATGAGTGGATCCAATCACCACTTATGGCCATCCTGGGAGGGGATGCAGGACACCTATCCAAATTACCTCGTCAAAGTCGGCGAGAACAATTATCAAGAGTGGGCTAGCTCGTTACTATTCTTCATTGGTTGTCAAGGAAAAAGGGCTACTTGACAAAGTAAAGGCCACCAGCATTGACTGACCATGCTCATTGAAAGTGTGTTCAAGAGAATGATTTGGTGATGTCATGGCTCTACTTTTCCATGACACTACAAATTCGAAGGACAATACATTTTTTCGACATCGCAAGTGACATCTAGACGAAGTTGGCCAAAACCGATGGTCAAAGAAAAAATATGACTCGGATTTTTCGATTGAAATAGGAGAGCCAATATCCATCAAGCAGAGCTCTCCGTTTCGCCCTACTACACAGCGCTTCAACGATTATGGACGAGTTAGTCTTATCATCAAAATCAAGATTGCAAGTGTTAAGCGAATTGATAATCACACATGAAGATGATTGAAGAAGAAAGGATCTTTGATATCCTTACGGGGTTGAATCCTTTGTTCGAGGCCGAACGAGAGAGTTCTTGGCTCTCAACTTCCGTCAGTTGACTGGGTTTATGAAGCAATGTGTAATTAGGAGGATCGCAGTAGAGATAATGTACACGTAAGAAAGTTGAGAAAACTGATTTTGTTGAATTTCTTCCGATAAAATATGCAAAGGAAAACTTTGTATTGAAATGCAGACAAATTATAACTTTACAATGAAAGCTCTACAAGTAATTGCTATAAATTACATAGTTCTGGAGAAATGCGACAATAGATGTCTAGTCAGCACGCGACCACTTTTTTCCATTGACGATCTGAATCCACGACAAGGGTTCTTCTTGATGACAATGAGTTTTTCTCGGATGCTTGAGAACTCCAAGACGTCGAAATCTTGCTACAGAACTGAACGACAAACTCTTTTGTTGAAGTGGCTTTTGCAGGAAAGCTCGTAGTCTATGTTGATTAAGAAAGATCGAGGTCGCTCGGGACTAATCTTCTGTTGCAGTGTTGAATGGCTGTCATTCAAGGAATGGCCTTGGTGGTCTTCTTCTCGTACGCGTGGAGTGAAATTGTTGGAAATTGGAAGAAGACCTAAATTTAGCCCTGACATGGGCTATTTATAGAGGGAACACCTCTGGCAGCCTTCCACGAAGCTACACCACATGCTCTGCGGGGCTAAGCAGCTGGTAAACCGCTAATAGTGGGGATAACTACCCTCGTTATCCTTCTTTCCTCACGGGGGGATCATGCTATCATGGTCTGTTAGCTGGGTGGTTAGAAACCCACCACCAACGTGGGTGCTACACCTGACATCCCACGAAGAAAATTGGTCCTCGGCAACCACTCAGTCGGTTAGAAGCAGCGACACGGAAGCAACTGGATGATCAACCCCACGGAAGCAGTTGCATACTCAGCTCCGCGAAAGCTTTGCTCGAGTTATCTGTTTACTCCACTAAACTAGTCTTCAAGGCTGCTTTTAGCCTATTTTTTTCTTGGATGGTTTGAAATGACTATTTTCTCTTCATAAACCTACGTAGGTTCGGCCTGTCCACATACCAACTTTTTTTTAAGTGCAAACACTGAACAACCGGCTTTGGTTGGAGCCGTTCGAGGTGGTCGGCTTGGACAAAGATCGAGACTTGGGACGAAGATTGAGACATGATGGTAAGCCGCTTTTGAGTACACTCATTGCAAACGACCAGAACATACTGAAGCCAAATGATGGAAGAACCTACAACACCGAGAGGAAAATGAACCTTCTCTAAGGGAAAATTTTCGTAAGACTACTGATGGAGCCAACTTTGTTGGCCAACACAATCTGAATCCATGAGATTTCTTGGCCTCTAATCCTCTAGCTCAGTTGAGTACAACTGATCTTGAAGTTATGCATCGGGTGAGATCGGTGCCACCGTCTCTGTCTGCCTCTACTGTTATTGCACACTATGGTATTTCTTGTCTTGCCTTAGTCGATTCATTGACTCATGGATTATTGATTCATGGTCACATATCATATGACCAATTCTCATCACTATTTCGTCATATAAATTGTTTGTCGAGAAAAGACTATATGCGCTAATGGATCTTTGGCCAATGTTTCAGGAAAGGGAACTGTCAATTTGGACTATGTAACTCTAGATTCCACTTTACGTGTTCCAAAATTTTATACTAATCTTTTGTTTGTTAGCCACCTTCCAAAAGCTTTTAATTGTTCAATAACCTTTCTCCCAATTTTTGTATCTTTTAGGACCTAGGACGATTCACACAATTGAAAATGGTCGCGAAGTTGGAGGCCTCTACTTAGTGGATATGAAGGGTCCTTCGTCATGTCGTCAGTCTTCTAGTTTGCCTTCTAGTTTTTTTGGAGTAGTGTCTTGGTCAATAACATTAGTTTAGAGTTTGTTCATGCTCTAAGATGTCCGTCTAGGTCATCTGTCTTTAACTCAATGAAGAGTGTTTCCATAATATTTCAAGTATGTTTCTCTTGAGAGTTTGGATTGTCGAGTTTTTTGCCAAACAAATAAGTTTTTATTCAGAGTCTCCTACTAAAGTTGATTATCCTTTTGATTTTATTTATTCTGATGTCTGGGGACCTTCGTCTGTAGTATCTTTGATGGACATAGCTATTTTATTACCTTTATAGATCATTACTCAAGATGTAATTAGGTATATTTGATGAAAAAATACCTTATATGTTAAGGCAATCTTTAACATGGTTGAAACCCAATTTGGGAAGAAGATTAAAACTTTTTGCTTGGACAATATGAATGAATACTTTGAGAAATCTTTCAATGGGTTTCTTGCAAGTATGTCCATTATTCATCAAAGCTCATGCCTAGTCACTCCGGAACAGAATGATGTTGCTGAAAGAAAAAACAGATACTTAATGGGGACGGCCAAGGTTCTTCTCTTCTACCATAATATTCTGAAGAGATACTAGCCGGAGGCAGTTTTAACAGCAGCTCATATTGTCAACTGAATGTCATCCATAGTTTTACAGTTGAAAGTTTCATTCTCGTTCCTTCAACCCGGTAAAGATCTTTATCTTATTGTTCTCCGTGTTTTTGGATACACCTGTTTTGTGTACGTAAAGCATTCTAGCCGAACCAAACTTAAACATCGAGTTGTATGAGGAGTTTTCCTTGGATATTCCTCAACACAAAAGAGGTACAAGTGTATGGATCTACGGACAAGTTGTCGGTTTGGCAATTTTGATGTTACATTTTCCGAGTTAGATTCATACTTCTCCCCTTCGAGTCACCTCCACACCAAAATCTAGTTGAAATGCCCTCGCCAATCCTGTGTCAATCTCCTATAGTTGAGGACATTCCTCTTCATACCAATAGGGACGAGCCACCACCTCAATCGGATGCTTTACCTGAGGTCCCAGACGAATCTGTTAATATTTCTGTCTCATCAGTTCAAACCAATCCTATCACTCATGATTTTGCCCATTGTTATTCGTAATGGTAGCAGACAAATAAACCCTCATGCTCGTTTACCTCTAGTGCTCATCCAATTTCCTATTCTCTGACCTATAGTGGTAGTTCACCATCATATACTTCCTATCTTTCTGCTTTGTCCTTCACTGCTGTTTCTTCTAGGTACTCTTGAGGTTATTCAGGATCATAAGTGGCAAGCAGCTATGGAAGCCGGGATGCATGTGCTTTAAAGGAACCATACCTGGGTTCTGGTGGATCCCCCAATAGGAAAGAAGCAGGTTGGATGTTGATGGGTGTTTATAATAAAAAAACAAAGCAAATGGCAACATTGAACGCTACAAGGTCGGCTAGTAGCAAAAAGGTTCACCCGGACTTGTAAATTTGACTATGTTGAGACATTTGTCCCAGTTGCAAAAGTGTCCACAATAAAGCTGTTGTTCTCTCTTGTAGCCATTTTCTCTTGGGAACTTCACCAGCTTGATGTTTAAAATGCATTCTTGAATTGAGACCTACAAGAAGAGGTTTTTATGAGTCCTCCCTGTATTGGTTACACATAGGAAAGTGTGCAGACTCTGGAAAACACTATGGGTTGAAGCAGTCGTCAAGGCTATGGTTTGCTAGACTAAGTACTCCCATGCTTTGTTTCAATTATCGTCAAAGGAATGCATATAATACTCTCTCCCCACTTCTTATTGTCTATGTCGATGATATGGTTATCATGGAAAATAATGTTGCAGAGATGGTAAAGTTGAAAGGTTTTCTTTTGTCTGACTTTGAGATTAAAGCTCTTGAAAGTTTGTAATATTTTCTCGGAACAGAGGTGGCCAGGTCAACAAAGTGTATTTTTATATGTCAGGGGAAGTATGCTTTTGATTTGTCGAAAGAAATTGACAAACTTGGTCCAATGCCAATTGAATCTCCTATTGATCCAATCATCACCTTAGCACCACAAGAGATCTGTTAGAAGATATCAGCCAGCATCAGAGATTGGTTGAGAGGCTTTTGTACCTATTAGTCACACATCCTGATATCACATATGCAGTAAGTATTGTGAGTCAATTTAAGTATGCTCCTCAGACGTTGTTGATCGGATCCTACTGTACTTGAAGACGTGTCCTGGCAAAGGGATTCAATTCAAGCGAAGTGATCATCTACGGATTGAGGTATTTAAGGATGTTGATTGGGCAGGCTCTATTGACGATCGAAGGTCAACCTTAGGTTATTACTCCTATGTTGGAGGGAACTTAGTAAGTTGGAGAAGTAAGAAACAATCAGTAGTTTCAAAATTGAGTGGCAAGACGGAGTACATCGTTTTAGTACACGGAATTTACAAAAGAATTTGTATTCAGAGACTCATGCTAGAACTGGAAATATAAAATTTGAACTTAATGTTCGACTTTATAATGATAATCAAGCAACTATAAGTATTGCGAGGGATCTGGTACAACATGATCGATCCAAGCACATAGAGATTAATCGCCATTTCATCCGGGAGAAGCTTGATTTTGAGGAAGTTTGTGTTGTCTATTGTCATCTCAGTAGATCACAGACGTGTTCACAATGGAGTTGTGGGGTTCAAATTTCAAAGTCTTTTGGACAACTTCAACATGGTCAACGTTCACTCCACAACTCACTTGAGGGGGAGTGTAGAAGAAGGCGCACTGCAGGAAAATGCAGGCTGCGGGTGAATAGAAGTAGGGGCCGTTTTGAATTTTTTTTTTTACTTTCCTTTTTAATTTCAGAAAATTTGCTGTAAAGTAACAAACTTTTATAAAATTACACTGGAAGTAACATGTTTGCAAGAATTTCGAAAACAAGACTTTTCTGTAGGAAATAATAATGCCTTGTTCTCATTGCTAGGGTTTGTTACAATATATATAGTGTCTACATTTGGGCTTATGGGCCATATTTACATTACAAATATAATCTAACACCCCCCCTCAAGTTGGAGCATGCAAGTCACAAATGCCCAACTTGGAAAGTAAAGAATCAAACACATGCTTTCCAAGGGGCTTGGTGAAGATGTCAGCCAGTTGAGAAGAAGTAGGAACATGCGAGGCTATTACGGTGCCATCTCGAATAACATCGCGAACAAAATGCAAATCCACCTCAATATGCTTACTGCGCTCATGAAATACCGGGTTCTGAGCCAGGTGCAGGGCAGACTGACTGTCACAATACACCGACATAGCAGACTCCTGGCGAACGCCCAAACACACCAATAATTTCTTCAACCATTTCAACTCACAAACAAGCGCAGCAAGAGATCGGTATTCAGCTTCAACGGAAGATCGGAAAACAGTTAGTTGCTTCTTGGTCTTCCAAGAAATAGGAGACCCTCCCAGAAACACCAACCAGCCTGTAACAGAGCGGCGAGTCAAGGGACAACTTGTCCAGTCGGAATCACACCAACCAGAAAGACGGAGATCACAATCAGCTTTCAAAAGAATACCCTGTCCCGGTGCATGTTTGAGATATCTGACAACTCTCAAAGCAGCATGCCAATGATCTTGTCGAGGCTCCTGTAAGAATTGAGACAAGATATGCACAGCATAGGCTAAGTCAGGGCGAGTAAATGATAGATAAATCAACCTCTCAACCAGCCTCCGATAAGTCTCCGCATCCGCCATCTTTGGACTAGTCGATTCGGCCAGCTTGTGGTTGGGCTCCATGGAAAAACCAGCAGGTCGAGACCCCATCAAGCTACATTCTGAAATGATGTCCAAAGCATACTTCCTTTGACACAAGGAAATTCCTTCTGCACTCCGAGCCACCTCTATGCCAAGAAAGTACTTTAATACACCAAGGTCCTTCTTGTGAAAGCAAGAACTAAGGTACTTTTTGAAAGCGTCTAAAGCACCTGAGTCATTACCAGACACAATCATATCATCCACATAGATCAAAACATGCAACTATACCTTCCCTTTAAAAAGAGAGAAAAGGGAATAATTGGAATGAGATTGAATAAATCCATAGGATATCAGAGAAGCAGCAAGCTTAGCAAACCAACAACGTGGTGCCTGTTTCAATCCATATAGAGACTTACGCAGGCGACACACTTTGTTGGGTTCACTATGCAAAAAACCTAGTGGCAACTTCATATATATTTCTTCTGTCAGTTCTCCATGAAGAAAAACATTGTGCACATCCATCTGGTGCAAAGTCCAGCCTCTCACAGCTGCAATAGCCAAGAACGCCCGAACTGTAGGCATCTTAGCTACCGGGGCAAAAGTCTCTGAATAGTCGACCACCTCAACCTGATGATTACCGAACACAACCAGCCGTGCCTTTAAGCGCTCAACACTTCCGTTGGAGTTGTACTTAATTTTGTACACCCATCTACTTCCCAATGCTTTCTTTCCAGGAGGCAAATCGACAAGACTCCATGTCCCATTATCTTCCATAGCCTGTATTTCAGTTTGCATAGCCACGCGCCAGCCTGAATCTCGCGAGGCCTGACGATATGAAGTAGGCTCAACAACTGCAGTGATAGCTGCAAGAAAATCTCTGTGTCCAGCAGTAAATATGTCATAACTTAGAAATTGTGTTAGAGGATACGAAGTACCTGAGGAAGTGACGGGAACAGATGAACTGTGGTGAAGGGGGGACTTTTACTTCTAACAGCATTCGTCACAAAATCCTGTAATCGCACTGGCTGTGATTTCTTTCTCATTCCTCTTCCCAATACTACCTCGTCGGGCACCTCTGGCAACACTGTATCCCCTGTATCATCCGTAGTATCCGCATTACCCCCAGCGGACTCTCCTGTCAATACTTCTGCAGCTACCTGTGCATCCTCGCCGCTCGGTGCCGAGCCGCCAGCAACCACTCCGGCCTCAGCAACCGTAGCCGGCACCATCCCAAAAGCCTCTATATCGTCTCCCGGCACCTCAACAGATGTATGGCGTATCGCAGAAGACAGCTCGCTAGTAGAGCCACACCCAGGAAATTCTTTTTCATAAAAAGTAACATCACGGGACAAAAAATTCACCAGTCTCCAAATCATACAGTTTTCAGCCCTTTTTATCAAGTGGACCAACAAAGATACATTTTCTACTCCTGCTAGCAAATTTATCATGTCGGGATTTCAAATCATACGCATAGCACAGACAACCAAAAATACGTAGATGATCATACGAAGGAGCCGAACCATATAAAACTTCATAAGGAGACTTAAAATGCAAGATACTAGAAGGTGTTCTATTTATCAAATAACATGTACCCAGAACACACTCCTCCCAAAAATCCACAGAAAGAGAACCCTGAAATCTCAATGCCCTGGCTACATTTAAAATATGACGATGTTTTCTTTCCACCCTTCCATTCTGTTGAGGTGTCCCAACACAGGACGTTTGGAACAATATACCTTGAGATGAAAAATAATCTCGTAAAAAATTAAATTCAGTGCCATTGTCACTCCGCACACGACGTATATCGGCCCCAAACTGACGCTTCACCATAGCAATGAATTTAAGAAACATAGAATAAATATCACACTTATCCGTCAATAAAATAACCCAAACAGCTCTAGAAAAATCATCCACCAAAGTCAAAAAATATCGTACCCCATTAGATGACGGAACACGATATGGTCCCCACAGATCACAGTGTATAAGTTCAAAGCATCTCAAAGCACGACTACTACTATCAGGAAAAGTATCATGAGTCTGTTTAGCTTGATGACAAATGTCACAAGCCTTATGAGAAAATACACTACTACCAGAAAGAAAAGGTAAAGTCTGCATTACTTTATCTGAAGGATGCCCAGTCTACTATGTCAAACCTCGGAATCACTCTCTCTGTATGCCAGGATCACCGAAGCCAAAGAAGCTGGAACCTCCCCCAAGAAGTAAAGTCCACCCCTTTGTTCACCTGCTCTAATCACCATCCTCGTACTTCGGTCCTGAACAAAACACAAATCAGGAGTAAATAATATATCACAATTTCTGGCACCAATCAATTGTGAGACAGAGATCAAGTTGCAAGTCAATGTCGGAACATAAAGAACATTCATCAACACCAATGAAGCAGTCAAAAATACTTTGCCTCTCAGAACAGCCTCAATAGTGCTCCTATCAGGCAAAATCACAGGACAGACAGGGCCCTCAAAGCAATCAACTAAACAGTCACAAGAACCTGTCGCATGAAGAGTAGCCCCAGTATCGAATATCCAAGTGACAGAAGAATTCTTACCCATCAGACGATCAGAGTTTGAAGAACCAGGTTTGGAAGGATTGTCGTTACCCAACAAGCTCATCAGTTTCTGCTATTGTTTACCTGAGAGTGGTGAAGGATACCCTCCATGCATCATATCTGCCGAACTCCCAGCAAGACCAGCAGGGACACCATGACCAGCAGCGGCGACATGATGAACAACCCCTGCGCCACCAGTACCGCGTCCCCCATCACGTCTCTGCTGTGGTGCCGGGCCTCTGCCACCACCAGTACCACGTTCGCCCTCACGTCGAGGACGAGTCTCCCACCACTCTGGATAGCCAATCTTGGCAAAGCAAGTTGCAACATCATGACCTGTTTTCTTGCAATGAGTACAGATCATACCTGATTTGTCCCTGGAATCTGAGGTTCTACTATTAGAAGCAGTAGAAAGACGAGTGAAGTCTTGATAGCCAGCGCCAACACCTCCTCAGTAGCGGATTGGACCTGAGATTTTCGCATATCCTTCTCCTCACGGACTGCCTGGTATACCCGATCTAAACTTGGCTGAGGATCCTGAGCCAGAAGATTAGATCGGGTATGACCATACAACTCAGCATTCAACCCATACATAAAGTCCTGAAAGTGGTCTTCATCCCTCATAGCCTGTAGCTTTGCAGCAAGTTCACCACAGGTACAAGTAGGCAATGGGAAATAAGCAGCTTGTTCATCCCACAAAGACTGTAAATTTTCAAAGTAGGTTTCCACAGACATCGAAGCCGTTTGTTTGCACTCAGCCAAAGCCACCTTAATTTGTTGCTTCCGAGTGCCATTGCTAACAACAAATCTTTTCTCCAACAAGTTCCACAATGGATAAACCTCCTCAAAGTACGGCAAAGATTTTTTCAAAGACGGATCAATGGTATTAAGAACCCATTGAACCAATAGCGCTTGCACGCATCTCCAATCAAGCAATTTACTAGCATCATTAACAGGTTTGACTTCAGTACCTTCCAGAAAAGTGATCTTTCGCCTAGAGATCAGGGAGAGACGTATCGACCGAGACCACTCAGCATAGTTCGGTCCACGGAAAACAATAGGAGTAATGATATTTTCTGGTTGATCAGCAGAACACAGAAAATATGGATCATTCGGATTAGGATAATTTGGGTTGTGTGCACCGCCACCGCCAGTCGCGACGGAGTAGCTGGACGCAGCATCATCTGCCTTCGCGGATGTCGGGTGTACAAATTTTTTGTACAACTACGACGAATCGGCCGCTGATGGACGGGGTCGGCGACGAATCGGCCGCGATCAGGGGCGCCGGATCTGGCACGTAGGGGCGAGCGGATGTCGGGTGTACAAAATTTTGTACAACTCCGATGAATCCGCTGCTGATGGACGGGGTCGGCGGCGAATCGGCCGCGATCAGGGGCGCCGGATCTGGCGCGGAGAGGCGAGCGGCGGGGTCTGCCGCAGTCAGGCGCGTAGGGGACGGCCGGTGCAGTCGGGCGCCGGGATCGGTCAGGCGCGGGAACCGCGTGAAGGGGTCGGCCCGTGCAAGGTCAGGCGCGGGGGCCGCGTGAAGTGGCCGGCGGCGGCGAACCAGCGCGATCAGGCGTCGACGCGGTCAGACGTCGGCGCGAGCGGTCACGCGTCGGCGCGGTCAGGCGTCCGCGCGGTCAGGCGTCGGTGCGAGCGGTCAGGCGTCGGCGCGATCAGGCGTCGGCGCGAGCGGTCAGGCGTCGGCTCGGTCAGGCGTCGGCGCGGTCAGCGCGGTCGGGCGTCGGCGGCGAACCTTTCTGATCAGGCGCGTATTCGGCGGATCGGCGCGGAAGCGGACGCGTAAGATGGGAATATTTCGGAGTTTGAGGACGGCTAGGATTTTTCTGGAGGCTCTGATACCATGTAGGAAATAATAATGCCTTGTTCTCATTGCTAAGATTTGTTACAATATATATAGTGTCTACATTTGGGCTTATGGGCCATATTTACATTACAAATATAATCTAACATTTTCCGACAGACGAAGTCCAAATTCTGCCATTCAGACGGACGGAAATCACTTATTTTATTTTTTTAATTATATATTTTTATATTTTTTCAAGCAGGAGTGGAGCTTGGGTGGTTTTGGGTTGGTTTTTTTTGAGTTGGTTTTTTTTTGAGTCGGTTTTTTAACATGCTATTTCAATTACAACGGCTACTTCAACGACTATTTTTACTCCAATGACTAATTTCTTTTACAACGGCTCTTTCATTTCATTGTTATAAATTGTAGTCTATTTTTTCTTCCCATCTCAGAATTCTCAATATCTTTCTCTCCATCTCAAATTGCTATTCCGAACAAGTAGAAAGCTCGCTTTGTGTTTCTTTCACCTACCAACATGGATCAAAGTGTAACACTTTTATGCTCGCTTGGAGGCATTCTTAATGGGTTAGCTTACGAAGGAGGTTTAACTGAAGTTCTTATAGTAGATCGAAATATTACGATTAGTAGTTTATGTAATTTAATGGCCGAACAATTTTCTATCGATTTTGATGAATTTATATTAGTACATATTTTTGCTTCTAATTCTATAAATTTAAATAGTGATCAAGCATGGACCTTTATTCTTCAAATTAATGTACAATTACCGTATATTAGTATTTTTGTTACTCCTGCACCACCTCATATAAGTAGTAGACGTGCTCTTAATAATGAAACTACTAATGTTTGTCTTGGTCCTAGTTTTTCTCACCAAGTTATTTTTGCCACTGAAGAAGAAAATATAGTAGATGAAGGTAATGACGACGATGCCAATAGTGATGATTTAGTTGAAAATGTATATGATGAATTTGATAATAATGATGGTAATGTTGATACTCCTGAATTATTTGTTGGAAGACAATTTGAAAATCGTATTAAATTTAGAAGTTTAATTAGTGACAGCAATTAAGCATAATTTTACTTGTTCGGCTACTTCTAATAATGCTCATAAGATTATATATAAATGTAACGAATCTAGTTGTAATTGGAGAGTATACGCTAAATCTATTGGTAATAGCGAGACATTTGTTATTACTACGTTAGAAAATCAACATTCTTGCTTATGTGGACTTACAACAGGTAGTCATCCATTAGCTACTACTGTATGGATTAAAAATAAAATATTTAATAAAATTAGAGATGACCAGTCGTATAGTCCATCGCATGTTGTCAAGGATATATATAGAGAACATCGAATACGTATCAAATATTCAAAAGCTTGGAAAGCTAGAGAAATTACTTTATCTGAAATAAATGGTAGATTTATCGATGCTTGCGGTAGTCTTGAACGATATGCTTCTACAATTATCGAGACAAATTCGGGTAGCAGATGTTTTATAAAGACTAATGAACACAATAGTTTTGAAAGAATTTTTATATGTTTCAAGGCATGCATTGATGGATTTTTAAAGGGATGTCTATCTATGATTAGTATTGATGCTACTTTTCTTTCATCTAGATATCGGGATATCTTATTTATTGCTTGTGCTCATGATCCTAACTATCAATTATATCCAATTGCTTATGTTGTTGCCGAAAGTGAAAGCACTGATTCTTGGAACTGGTTTTTAGGTTGTTTTAGAACATCTTTTGATCAGTATTTTGATGCATGTAATAGAATTTCTTTTATTTCTGATAAACAAAAAGGATTAATAAATGTTATGCGTGCTACTTTTCCAGAATCGTCTCATTTTTTTTGTATTCAGCATTTTTAAACAAAAATTGTGTCACGACCCGCACCCACTGTGAGGGTACGAGAGCGTAACAACGCCCAGCCTACGCCGCAGTGTCGGCGGTAGAACGCTGTTCTAGGTCATGAACTATAACTAACATAATATTAATGCTCTCCATAAGGAGGCCAACACAGAGGTACAACTCAATCACAATCTAGAGATAGAATATGGCACGATAAAAATAGATAAGAGAATCCTCAACCGAGGTACAACAGAAATGAAATACAAGTCTCAACATCTCTACAATATACAAACTCTGAATCAAGAACAACAACTAAACATAAAAGGAAAACAGTCTAAACTATCTATACTAAGCAAGGTATCGTCCTCAGCAGCTGCCTGAACCTCCCCTGGGGTCCAGGTCGCGAGTGTCAACTAGGCAAACTCCAAGTAAGGGTGCAGGGTGCCTCATCATCCTCTGTAAAATTTTCAACAGGTCCAGTCAGGACGGGAGCGAGCACAAAACATCTCACGCAGTTCATATCATGTTAGGAAATATAAAACATGCAATAGAGTAAGGTACATGAAACGCTGAAAGTAAGAAGTATATGAAAAACAGTAGAGATTTGATAACAGGAAATATCTAAATATGATAAATAAGAACTGTAAGCCTACTGTGATTTAGAGTACAATATGGTTATGTAAACGGTCTAGAAAAATGCAATGGTAACTCCATTGTACGTGGGTGTACAATAGACATATACAATAGTTATACAATGTTGTACAATAGGATTTGATTACATAACCAATTCTACTCTCCCTTCCCAAATCAATACACAAGGATCTACTCCGGTTACGTTATCTTGCACAATAGTGTACAATGTTATACAATAGATGTACAATATTATACAATAGATGTACAATGTTATACAATGGATGTATAATGTTATACAATGGATGTACAATATTATACAATAGATGTACAATGTTATACAATAGTTGTAAAATGGTCTATCCTGGGACTCATGTGATACTGAGAGTACAATATGCACAAGGAGTATACAAGGATATGGGTATTCAATAAATACAATATGTAAATGAAACGCACATCATAATATGTATTTAGTGAATACAAGGAGATAACATCTCAGAAGAAGATCCGTATAGTACCAATCCGTGATAATGATCGTGTCAGCATCAAGTACAGTAATCTAGAGCAAGAATATAAATCCAGACAAGTATGAAACGGTCAGAGAATGTACTCGCCTCGTATCTGAATGTCTGAAGTAAATGTACTGTCCGAGATGAGGTACCTGACTCCTAGTTAGAGCAACACAAGTCAAGATGTACACAGGGAATGATAAATATAATCTACAATGCATCTGCATGTTGTCTAGGTCAAACTAGACTAAAGTCAACACTTGGTCAACTCCAATCAACTAGACTAGTCAAACTAGGTCAACTAGGTCAAATCTTAGCCCAACAAGTCTAATAAGTCTCACTTGGCCTAACCAAGCCTAGTCTAGCAATCACACACCAATCACAAGGCTATACAAGCCAAACACAAGCCATCACATTCAATATTATACATAAGAGAAAGGAAGCTAACATGTAAAGATATGTGTGTGTGTGTGAACATGGAGGTGTACATGAAAAGAGAATTCAACACTAGGCCCTATATATATATATATATATATATATATATATATATATATATATATAACTATAGAAAAACTCTATTTACCACATTAACACATTTAGCCATGTACAGTATATATATATATATATATATATATATATATATATATAGAGAGAGAGAGAGAGAGAGAGAGAGAGAGAGAGAGAGAAGAGCATGTGTATGTGTTCATGGGTGTGTGTGTGTGTCATGAAAGTGCACAAGAACATGTGTGTGTTATCATGAAATGAGTGTTAGGCAATGTGTGAGTGAGAGTGTCAATGAGTGAGGGTGTGAGGGTTATATAGTGTAGTGTGTATTATGTGTGGAGTGATAGTGAGGCATGACAGTTGTGTAGCAAGGTGTCAATAGGAAGTTAACATTCACATATATGAGTTCTCATGTATCTCTTATTTAGTGAAACAAAACTAAATTCCAGTTTTATTCCTAACAAGGCTATATATATTACATCTATTATTACATTACATTCATGCTTGCATTCATTCATCATTCATTTATTCTCTTGCACCACTATATGCACCATACATTACATACTATGGAACCTACATATTCATTACAAGTCATACTTATACATGCTTACATTAGATAGGATACTTACACCTCATACATCATTTATTTAAACATTTACTCATGCTTGCATTCTCTATTTAATTACATAATGTATATACATTAACATGGGTTAAAATCAAATAGAACATTATATTACACACAAGGGTGCACAAAATGCATATGCCGAATAGTAACTCCTACTAATAATCAATACTGTACCATCTCAGCATGAATTAAAATCTAGGATTAAAGTATGTTATAGATCTATGTGTTAGCTTTCCGAAACTTCAAACGGATCGCGTTTTCGTTTCCGAAAACTCCCGGAATCGCGAAAACACCGAGAACGCGTTTGTCTTTCGTACAGCTGACACTCAAATAATTCTCCAGAAAGTTACAGAAAGAATTAGGCCTATTAATACATGTTTTTGGAAAGCTAACTTCAATACGCTTCTTTAAAAAAAAATGGGAGATTAAACCGAGCTTTGAGCTAGAAGTTATGACATTTCTAAGTTAGGGCTGAAATTAAAAACGTGGATAAAAATCATGACGGATTTGGGTAGTTTGAGACAAAAGAACACAAGTATATAACATAATATATCAAGAACTCACTCTCTACACTAATATATATATATATATATATATATATATATATATATATATATATATATATATATGAGACACTATAGAACACATCTCCAATACAAAAATATGAGATTAAACATGTAATAATTCATTTATACATAACAACAACACATAGTGTGTCCAAATTTGGGATTTTTCCACATGGACACAACCACAACACAAAGGACACTCCTATGACCTCCAAATAGACACGAAATGGACACAAATGGAGATGCAACCATGGGGGTCATTCCTATGGGTTCAAAATAGACCTATTTGCATGAGGAAATGAAAAGGAGAAGGGATTTATACCTCCCGGTAGATCGAATCGAAGAGAAGCCTTCCCGGAGCGACACCGACACGTAGAGATTCCAAAAGGACACGAACGAGCTCCGAATCCTCCCAAACTTGGGTAGCTTCCTCCTTGGCTAGAATGGAGAAGGAAAGAAAAAGATTTGGTGGCGAAATGGAAGGATTTGGTGGAGAAATTGCTAGGGATTGCTCTTTAGAAATTTGGGGAAGAACAAGAGAGAGAGTGTGGATGAGAATAATGAAATGAACTTGAGCCTATCCTCTCCCAAAGTGGCTGGCCATATGGGGCTATTTGTCCTGTTATGGTAAGGTCCAAAATGCCCCCACTAACCTATTCTATGAGTATTAGGAAAGGGCTAATTGGTTGGGGCTAAATTAGTCATTCTAAAGTCTCTAATCACACTAACCTTATCCATAATAATTAGTCTAACCTCTAACTAAAATATTTCTATCATATGGACTAAATTTAATATCATGTGGGCCATGCCTAACTAGTGTGTGGGTCCCACTAGAGTCAAACTACCCCCGGGTCCCCGATTCAAGTCGGATTGAGTTGAAATTCGAACCCGACTCAAATAACCCCAAAACAATATCATAAATAATAAAATGATATCAAAATAATTCAAAGAGGTCAAATGCAAAAATATCCTTAGGCCAAAAATGATATTAAAATATCATAATCACATGGTTAGGCTCTAGGTCAAACAGTCTCTAGGATTTCACTAGCAAAACGTCAAAACCACAAGTCATGAATTTAAATAGTTTAAAATAATTTAAAAATCACTAAAAATCATAATATGAAATAAATATCATTAAATAATAATTATAATTATAAAATTTCAAAATTACCCTCATCTGAAAAACTGGGTATTACAATCCTACCCACCTTATAAAAATTTCGTCCTCGAAATTAAGATGATCGCACCCTTTTCTAGGCCGAACATAGACAAGGGTCAATCACTAGTCAATTTCTTCAACATCCTAGTACTTGGTCATCAGCTGGTCAACTTCTTAGGACTTTTACCTATGCTAGCTACCTAGTGTTGGTAACTAGGGATTAGCAAAGAAAACTCTATAATAGACTAGCTCTTAACTTCCAAATCCTATCAAGTCACCCATAACTAATTACCCACAAGCTAAGCACACCAATCCCAAATACCATATATATATATATATATACTCAAGAACAACAACCCATCACATATATCCTAAGTATATCATCTATATATATAGACCTCTTAGTCCTAGGTGAAACTACAACTATGCTCAAGGGCAGGCTCTGGTTACTGGGTGCCTTACTGGAAGGGTAAAGGAAAACAATAAATAATCATCAAGGTTGTATGGCATACTAACATCCTATACGTAACTGGTTGGTATCATAATAACAGGAAATTATCTGCAATGGGTTACTATTCTAGCACCAATGCTAACAATCACCTCTAGGGTACAGACACTCTACAAGTCACCATATCTATATACTATGAAGGAACTACCTATGAACAAGCTCTACAATCTAAATATCCCTACTCCTAAGTCATTTATAACAACAAAAAGGGTATGATGCTTTAAACCTTCTCAAGATACAATCTGCTAATCATATGCGTCTGTCCAAAATCATGTTGTCCAGAGTCTTCATCATGCTAGTGAGCAAGGCTACAATAATCACAGAGTCCTTGACTAAGGTACGTACCTCTAGGTTCATGGTATTTAAAATTTTCGTATAGTCGCATGCGACGGCTAAAACCTTAAATTCCCATACCCAAGAAATACATCTGAAATCTGACTACATATCCGCACTATGCCAACTAACACGACTATCGAGGATTCTAGATTCCATGATTTAGGCGACCTAGCCCATATGATTTTCTCAGAAAAAAAAACAAACACAACAAAAGAGTAACATGACAAAATTAATCAATCAACAAGGAACAGATGGAATCGGATTTCAAGGTAATTATAAAAGACAATTGCGGGAATGGAATTGAGAAAAACGGAACTTGCTGCAAGATCTCCAACGGTCTGTGCATCCTCGACTGGCCTGACGATAGCTCGCCCTGCTGGTTTCCCCTGGTCTGCTGCTAATACTGCATGAATCACCGCTGCTGAGAGAAATCAGAAATGACGGAAGAAAATCTCTGTACAGATAGAGGTGCACCTCCAATGTAGTAGATACGCCAACCTGAGTCGGCACAACAGGAGCTGCGGTCTCGAGGCCCTGATGAACAGGACGAGAGGTGGCCAGCCTCTCGATAGTATCCCCCGAACCGAAGTGATGAGATCCTGTCTTCATAACCATCATGAAAAACAGATCAAAACAAGGAGCAATTTCTGAGAATGAAGCGAAAATTCAAAGGAGGACAGTTTATATTCAAGGGAAGTCAATAAGCAATAATTTTAGACAAAGGAATCTGATTAAGAGTTTTTCCTAATGTGATTGAGTACCTCTAAAAATAATCCTAATCCTGCTGCAGGCTGTAGTGATACTCTAGTTCGAATACCACTACATAAACTCGACCTGCATGGGCCATCACTAAAAACGTGTCACGACCCGCACCCACTGTGAGGGTACGAGAGCGTAACAACGCCCAGCCTACGCCGCAGTGTTGGCGGTAGAACGCTGTTCTAGGTCATGAACTATAACTAACATAATATGAATGCTCTCCATAAGGAGGCCAACACAGAGGTACAACTCAATCACAATCTAGAGATAGAATATGACACGATAAAAATAGATAAGAGAATCCTCAACCGAGGTACAACAGAAATGAAATACAAGTCTCAACATCTCTACAATATACAAACTCTGAATCAAGAACAACAACTAAACATAAAAGGAAAACAGTCTAAACTATCTATGCTAAGCAAGGTATCGTCCTCAGCAGCTGCCTGAACCTCCCCTGGGGTCCAGGTCGCGAGTGTCAACTAGGCAAACTCCAAGTAAGGGTGCAGGGTGCCTCATCATCCTCTGTAAAATTTTCAACAGGTCCAGTCAGGACGGGAGCGAGCACAAAACATCTCACGCAGTTCATATCATGTTAGAAAATATAAAACATGCAATAGAGTAAGGTACATGAAACGCTGAAAGTAAGAAGTATATGAAAAACAGTAGAGATTTGATAACAGAAAATATCTAAATATGATAAATAAGAACTGTAAGCCTACTGTGATTTAGAGTACAATATGGTTATGTAAACGGTCTAGGAAAATGCAATGGTAACTCCATTGTACGTGGGTGTACAATAGACATATACAATAGTTATACAATGTTGTACAATAGGATTTGATTACATAACCAATTCTACTCCCCCTCCCCAAATCAATACACAAGGATCTACTCCGGTTACGTTATCTTGCACAATAGTGTACAATGTTATACAATAGATGTACAATATTATACAATAGATGTACAATGTTATACAATGGATGTATAATGTTATACAATGGATGTACAATATTATACAATAGATGTACAATGTTATACAATAGTTGTAAAATGGTCTATCCCTGGGACTCATGTGATACTGAGAGTACAATATGCACAAGGAGTATACAAGGATATAGGTATTCAATAAATACAATATGTAAATGAAACGCACATCATAATATGTATTTAGTGAATACAAGGAGATAACATCTCAGAAGAAGATCCGTATAGTACCAATCCGTGATAATGATCGTGTCAGCATCAAGTACAGTAATCTAGAGCAAGAATATAAATCCAGACAAGTATGAAACGGACAGAGAATGTACTCGCCTCGTATCTGAATGTCTGAAGTAAATGTACTGTCCGAGATGAGGTACCTGACTCCTAGTTAGAGCAACACAAGTCAAGATGTACACAGGGAATGATAAATATAATCTACAATGCATCTGCATGCTGTCTAGGTCAAACTAGACTAAAGTCAACACTTGGTCAACTCCAATCAACTAGACTAGTCAAACTAGGTCAACTAGGTCAAATCCTAGCCCAACAAGTCTAATAAGTCTCACTTGGCCTAACCAAGCCTAGTCTAGCAATCACACACCAATCACAAGGCTATACAAGCCAAACACAAGCCATCACATTCAATATTATACATAAGAGAAAGGAAGCTAACATGTAAAGATATGTGTGTGTGTGAACATGGAGGTGTACATGAAAAGAGAATTCAACACTAGGCCCTATATCACACACACACACACACACATATATATATATATATATATATATATATATATATATATATATATATATATATATATATAACTATAGAAAAACTCTATTTACCACATTAACACATTTAGCCATGTACAGTATATATATATATATATATATATATATATATATATATATATATATATATATATATATATAGAGAGAGAGAGAGAGAGAGAAGAGCATGTGTATGTGTTCATGGGTGTGTGTGTGTGTCATGAAAGTGCACAAGAACATGTGTGTGTTATCATGAAATGAGTGTTAGGCAATGTGTGAGTGAGAGTGTCAATGAGTGAGGGTGTGAAGGTTATATAGTGTAGTGTGTATTATGTGTGGAGTGATAGTGAGGCATGACAGTTGTGTAGCAAGGTGTCAATAGGAAGTTAACATTCACATATATGAGTTCTCATGTATCTCTTATTTAGTGAAACAAAACTAAATTCCAGTTTTATTCCTAACAAGGCTATATATATTACATCTATTATTACATTACATTCATGCTTGCATTCATTCATCATTCATTTATTCTCTTGCACCACTATATGCACCATACATTACATACTATGGAACCTACATATTCATTACAAGCCATACTTATACATGCTTACATTAGATAGGATACTTACACCTCATACACCATTTATTTAAACATTTACTCATGCTTGCATTCTCTATTTAATTACATAATGTATATACATTAACATGGGTTAAAATCAAATAGAACATTATATTACACACAAGGGTGCACAAAATGCATATGCCGAATAGTAACTCCTACTAATAATCAATACTGTACCATCTCAGCATGAATTAAAATCTAGGATTAAAGTATGTTATAGATCAATGTGTTAGCTTTCCGAAACTTCAAACGGATCGCGTTTTCGTTTCCGAAAACTCCCGGAATCGCGAAAACACCGAGAACGCGTTTGTCTTTCGTACAGCTGACACTCAAATAATTCTCCAGAAAGTTACAGAAAGAATTAGACCTATTAATACATGTTTTTGGAAAGCTAACTTCAATACGCTTCTTTAAAAAAAATGGGAGATTAAACCGAGCTTTGAGCTAGAAGTTATGACATTTCTAAGTTAGGGCTGAAATTAAAAACGTGGATAAAAATCATGACGGATTTGGGTAGTTTGAGACAAAAGAACACAAGTATATAACATAATATATCAAGAACTCACTCTCTACACTAATATATATATATATATATATATATGAGACACTATAGAACACATCTCCAATACAAAAATATGAGATTAAACATATAATAATTCATTCATACATAACAACAACACATAGTGTGTCCAAATTTGTGATTTTCCCACATGGACACAACCACAACACAAAGGACACTCCTATGACCTCCAAATAGACACGAAATGGACACAAATGGAGATGCAACCATGGGGGTCATTCCTATGGGTTCAAAATAGACCTATTTGCATGAGGAAATGAAAAGGAGAAGGGATTTATACCTCCCGGTAGATCGAATCGAAGAGAAGTCTTCCCGGAGCGACACCGACACGTAGAGATTCCAAAAGGACACGAACGAGCTCCGAATCCTCCCAGAC
The DNA here is from genome assembly GCA_029216955.1 of Iris pallida. NCBI lineage: Eukaryota > Viridiplantae > Streptophyta > Magnoliopsida > Asparagales > Iridaceae > Iris > Iris pallida. The sequence continues at coordinate 5,922,514 of JANAVB010029816.1, read as the reverse complement.
TTGGGTAGCTTCCTCCTTGGCTAGAATGGAGAAGGAAAGAAGAAGATTTGGTGGCGAAATGGAAGGATTTGGTGGAGAAATTGCTAGGGATTGCTCTCTAGAAATTTGGGGAAGAATAAGAGAGAGAGTGTGGATGAGAATAATGAAATGAACTTGAGCCTATCCTCTCCCAAAGTGGCTGGCCATATGGGGCTATTTGTCCTATTATGGTAAGGTCCAAAATGCCCCCACTAACCTATTCGATGAGTATTAGGAAATGGCTAATTGGTTGGGGCTAAATTAGTCATTCTAAAGTCTCTAATCACACTAACCTTATCCATAATAATTAGTCTAACCTCTAACTAAAATATTTCTATCATGTGGACTAAATTTAATATCATGTGGGCTATGCCTAACTAGTGTGTGGGCCCCACTAGAGTCAAACTACCCCCGGGTCCCCGTTTCAAGTCGGATTGAGTTGAAATTCGAACCCGACTCAAATAACCCCAAAACAATATCATAAATAATAAAATGATATCAAAATAATTCAAAGAGGTCAAATGCAAAAATATCCTTAGGCCAAAAATGATATTAAAATATCATAATCACATGGTTAGGCTTTAGGTCAAACAGTCTCTAGGATTTCACTAGCAAAACGTCAAAACCACAAGTCATGAATTTAAATAGTTTAAAATAATTTAAAAATCACTAAAAATCATAATATAAAATAAATATCATTAAATAATAATTATAATTATAAAATTTCAAAATTACCCTTATCTGAAAAACTGGGTATTACAAATTGAAATCAGTAGACAGATTGAAACATTTTCGATGTAGATTAGATTCTCTTGCAAGATGTTATAATGAAACATATGCGAACTATTGTTTTGAAAGAATTAAAGTTGAAAATTTGGATGTTTATAAATGGATCATTGGAGTAGAAGGGGATGAAACATATGTTCTAGCACACTGGATAACAGCTTATGCACCTTGTCCTAGATTAGATATTAACACTTCCAACCTTGCTAAATGCTTCGATAACTGGAAAATTTGCGTGATAAACCAATAACAACATTACTTGATGGTGTCCGTGCCAAAATTATAACACTTCAGGACAAAAATCGAAAACATGTTGAAGTTCTTGAAACAACTTATTGTCCGAAGATGTTAAAAACTATGGCACGTATCAATAGAGAACAACAATACTTGCAAGTACTGAGTATTGATAGTTATATATTTGAAATAGCAGATCATGAAACACATAGAACATATGTTGTTCGTCTAGATGAAAAATATTGTTCATGTTTAAGGTGATATCATACTTGTCTTCCATGTGTACATGCATGTTTTGCGTGTAATTTTGCCAATATTAATATTGAAAGTTATTATCCTGCTTTTTTTTTCTCTAAAGAAGCATTAAGAAGCGTATACGAGTCGCACTTGGAGCCAATTCCAGTTCCCTACACTCTTCAAAGTGCCCTGGTTAGAGGAGAAATTGGAGTACCAGAATTACGGCGCAAAGCTGGAAGACCTAAGAAGAACCGTATCATTGCAAAGGATTTAGAGACAAGAAATCTTCGATGTAGTAACTGTAATGGATTATGACACAATAGAAGGAAATGTACTAACCCACCAAGAGAATTGTAGTCGGTTTTTTTTTTTTTGAGAAAGTTGTATTTTTTTATAAAGACTAATGAACGAATACTATTAGTTTAACAACTGTTACAATGTTACATAAATTTTATCAACCTCCCCTGGCATCCCGCAAATAATTTCTACGCTCAACTTCCCTAAGATTGAGCCGGCCTTTCCTATCCGCCGTATTCTCTGGGGGCACATCACGACCTTCTTCCTGTGTATTACCAGGTTGAGTAGGTATCGGCGCTGATGGAGTTGTCAGGATCTGTGTAAGTAAGATGACCGGGGGCAAATATGTTATCCCATAGAGAAGTCTCTTGGCCACCCCCTTTGAGAAGTCGGCTCTCCACCCCATTGAGAAGTCCCTTGGGCACCATATTGAGAAGTCCCTTGGGCACCCCATTGAGAAGTCCCTTGGACACTCCATTGAGAAGTCCCCTCGCCGGTCCATTGAGAAGTCCCCTCGCTAGCCTGTTGAGGCGGGACCTCGTAAGCATGTTGAGGTGGGCTATCAGGGAGCGCTTGAGGTTGCATGACATTGTGTCTATTTCTTCGGGGACGTGCATGTTGTCACGCCCCGCTCCCGTAGGAGCGATTGTCCTCGCTAAGGCGTGATGCCGCACGGGCCTAGGTTGCGCCCGTGCAAGGCCAAGTCCAGAAACGGCCGATTTGAGCTAGGCCACAGAGTCGCACAGAGTGTCCCCATTGCAGCGGAAAGTAAATAAACACAAGTAGAAGCGAATTCGAACTCTTTATTGATATTCAAGAAGGTTACAAGCGGCGCTAGGCCGATATTACAAGTCGCTCGAGCTCTCTCTCTGAAATATAAAAGACGTGCCAAGTGGCTTACAAGATGGAATGATTCATGGCGATGTTCCAATACATTATGTCCTGTATAGGGTGCTTTAGCTTCTTGCAACGTTCCAAGGTCCCAGAGTTGGCTCCGCGCCTTAACACGTTCGATGGAAGCTCCGCACCCGCCGGCGTCTCCTGCATCCTGCAAGCAGACTGTGGGGTTATCAGTACATTGTTATGCACTGGTGGGGAGGCTAGCTCGCCCACAATGCTATCATTACCAAACACGTTCTATTTACTTTTGTGCACCGTCTATCATTCATTGTCTTTCTAATCTTGCCTTAGGATCAGTTTCATGGCATATATCATAGCCTATCTCGTGTTGCTGAATACAAGTGTCGCATGGAAATATATGCATGACTTACCCATACTTACCGTCCGGCCTTCCCTGTCCAAAGTAAACCAAGTTAGTCAATAATTTATATGAAATGACTTTACATAATTCATGTGAACTTTCAATGTCAAGGGCGTGTCCCTGCCTCGGGTCCTAGCACGTCGTAGGCGTGTTTTCTAACTCCTTTGCCGAAGTACTCTCGATTATTTGGTGTGTCATATTCAAGCCTGTTCAGAAGGCACTTCATTTAGTTAACTTAGACTACTTTCATTTCAATGCAAGGACTTGCACGTGGATTGCCACCAGCAAAGTCCACTTAACTCTATATGCACCGGTCGCTGGCATCACAAGCCATTTTGGACCCTTTTTTCCCTTGGTATTTCGCAACTATTCAGAGCGTGCGGCTGGTACACGTTGATAGTGTCTTGAAATACCCTGCACTTACGTCCCCCGGGTAGCCAAGCCCCCCCCAGGCAGCCCGTAAGCCCCCTTTGATTCCGCCTAGGCCGGCATATCCCCCCTTTGATCATGCCGCGGAATCCCTTTTTCTTCACGGCCACGGCATCGCCACCCCTCGCCCGTGCCGTTTGTCCACGACCATTTTGTATTAATTTGTCTTTTTAACTTAACGGCTGTCTCTGAGCCGTAGGCTAACCCTTAGCCTTCTTACGTTATCGACCAGGTTGGCGTCCGTGCAGCGCGGGTAGCGAGCCCCGTTGCACGTGCCCGTCACACCTGCCGCTAACCATTCTTTTCTTTCTTATCTTTTATTCATTCTTTCATTCGTTGGTTCATTCACATTTTCAATCATTCATTCATTATTTAACTCCCCGTGCGGGAGTCGCCTTGGCGACCCATCGGTCCCATAGTCTTTCAATGTTGCTATACTCTACTCGGAACGACTATATTGATAGTCTTCCCGTTTCATTATTGTAGCCCATTCATTGTTTCATTGTTTGAACACATAAGGAACATAAACGTAAGCTTGTGCCTTAGCACGAGCGTAGAGCGCGGTGCGAGAGATCTCACATTTTCCATGTTCTTTTTCATATTCTATACAAGCATACAAGATGGGATTATTCCCTTAGCTAGGTGCGTTGAGTCCTTTATTAGCATGCACGGGGTTATCGCCTAGCGATTCTCGTGATAGTGTCCGTATTGTTATGTGTCTAGGCTAAGCAAAGACGAGTTCATCGGAGCCACCCACCTTAGCGATGTTCGCATCGGCCGAGCGATACTCCGAGCGCGCCTTTGAAAGTCTAAGTCTGGATTCATCTTTGACGGACCAATGTAAGCCTTGCATCGATTCTTCTTCAGGTCGATGCCAACTCTTCGGGTCGACGGCTCGTTTGAGTCGTTGCACTTGCCGTTTGAATCGGCGTTCCGCTAGGGCGGAGCGGGTCATTACATAATACACCACTCAAAATAAGTCTCGTCCTCGAGATTTCCTGAGTGCAGGTCATCCTACCGTTCCTTGACTCGTGTCGTCACGTTTCTTAGACAATCCTTATCGAATGGCTTTATCGTTCGATGGCATCGAACCATGCTCGGTACCTTTTCAAGTTCCGTGTCGCATACGTTTGGTCGATTTTTATTGAATAACTTTTCATTCATTTTAGAGTTGATGGTACTTATTCAATTCAAGCATTTCTTCGACTTGGTTGCTATTGCGCCTTGTTATGGGGATGTAATAGTCACACGAGGCACGTCGAAATTCATCAAACGCGAGGGTCGTAGGCTGAGGCAAACTCACTCCATCATCCATGCGCATCGCAACATCCACTCGCAGCTGCATTCGAGTTCATCACATCGCTGAGTTTGGATCGTGCACATATTCAAGGCGTCCCCCGAATACGTACACTTCAACCAAGCTTAGCGATTAGCGAAGTCGGACAAGCTACTCGTGATAGTTTTGATTTGCCGATCGTTTGCTAACTTCGATTTAAAATCGAACTCATGTGTGCATCACATATCGTTTATCTCGGTCCTCGAGATGATTCGATTCGCTATACCAACTTTACTTTGCGTATCATCCATTTCTATCATTTCCTTCGTTTGGGCCAATCTCGCCGTCGTTTACGCACACCCCCAGTTCGACGTCCTTACTCTAAGTCTTGTTGCCCTAAGTCTATCGTCCGTCCAGACGATAACGTAAACAACACAGGTTCAATCACTCGGCATAGGGTCGTCCGCCTATCCGCTAGGCCATTTTTTTTCAAGGCTAAGTCAATGTCAGGATTGGAATCATAGTTCCCCAACAATAATACCAACACTGACCCCAATCCTAGGGTCAAACCAAAGTCGGTAGTACAGGATTTTCTACCCAAGCTCGCGTCACTCAGATTTCTAAACATCGAGCACGATCACCTATTCGCATCAATGTATTCGTTGCGCATATTCGAATCCATTCAAATCACCCAATCGACATACTTCACATATCCATTCTAACCAATTCATGTATTCGATCACGAGGTCATCCAGCTCGACAATACATTGCGTCCCAATCTCACGCGAGTCCGATTATCCACGGTGGTTCATGAATCACCATGCAACGCTCCCGTGGAATAATCATTCTCATAGGGGCGTAACTCTTGTTTGAGTTTAGACTAACTCATTCTCGATACGCGAATTGGACCTACTTAATCCTCAAGTTTAATCATCAAGCACACCAAGTCTTTCTCAAGTTTACCTTCGCGTCAAACCACAAGTCGAAGCAATCAAATTGCCACGCCATCCAAGTTCAATCACTCCCGCTGTATGAATCACCATATCAGCGCTCACGCGGAGTGATCGTCCTAATCCGGCGCGACGCATGTGCGAGGCTGGAGTTGCGCTCGTATAAGACAAGAACGTCAACGTTGTGGTTGTCAACGAAGCAAATCCAAGCTTTCTCATTTTCATCAAAGCCAAATCAATTTTGACAGTCTGACCGTCATGCGTTCAACTAGAAAATCCTCGAGCCAAGTCTATCTTTTCCTCGACACATTTTTAACATCCCAAGTATATCATCCAACGGAACAATGACATTTGCACGATCGTCATTCGCCGAGTCAGAGTACCCCCGAGTTATTGCATATCGATCTTTGATACGCCTCAATACCATCGACGATATGCGTAACCTGACGATCTTCCTTTGCAACCGATTTCGAGTCGTGCGTTGATGCCGTTGTCCGAGTTGGATATTCCACAATTTCATTTAATATTCAAGATCAAGTTCAACTGCTATTCCTCAAGCTAGTTTCAAGATCGTTGTTCAAACTCAAGTCACAATTCATTTGAATCAATCCGAAATCGTACGTGCGATCCTCTAAGTTTTCTCGATCAAGACCATTCATTTTCATTCATCGTTCCGAACCATTTTCTAACTCGCGTTGCCCATTGACAAGTTGTCCAGCGACATCTCGTTCGGGACTTTTGAAGTCACGACCAACTAAGCGTGACACGTTCTAAGGCTTTGCACGATCGCATCGCTTGCCGACATACTCGTACGATCCGTAACTCCTTTAGTCTCGCTCGAACAATTTCTATGACGTCCATACACCACTCAGGGTTCGAGCCACTCGACTAGTCGTCGACACTCATTTTTTATTCTTCTCCGAACCTATCACATACACCACTCGGATTCAAGCTATACGATCTAGTCCTCAATCACGTTCGCGTCATGCGCTAAGACATCCTTCAGATTCGTTCGATGAATTTCTAGCGTAATCGCTCACGTCGCCTCGACGTACTAAGTCGTTCGCACTAGTCCTCAAAATCCAAGCCAATCTTTTGGGTACGCCTAAGCGTTAACTCGATAGCGTTCCTATCGATAGACACTCAAAGTGTATCTCCGTTCTCGATCGAGCGATACTTGATATCGCTCGCAAGCCGATTGCACCCAAAAGTCGAGGTGCGCGACACGCGGCACAACTTAGCCAGAAGGCCGTGTGCATAGCCATCCCGTTCGAACCATACTTTGGTCTCGTGTACTTGTTTGCTGTCAGCGTAAGCTCATTCAAGCACGCACTGCGTTTGCTAACTCTTAGCATCGGTTCCTTCCAACTCAAGTCCGTCATGGTGGCACAAAGGCCTTCGCCTATCGATCCCGTCCAACCGAGTACTCGTACGAGCTTTTGAAAATATTAGACTTATTGTATGAAACATCCCAAGACACAACGAGAGAGAGCGTATACTTCTTTATTTCCAACGAGCTTTCAAAACTGAGAAATCAACGTGAAGTCCAAGGACGTGAAGCCGTGCTCTGATACCAATCTGTCACGTCCCGCTCCCGTAGGAGCGGTCGTCCTTGCTAAGGCGTGATGCCGCACGGACCTAGGTTGCGCCCGTGCAAGGCCAAGTCCAGAAACGGCCGATTTGAGCTAGGCCACAGAGTCGCACATAGTGTCCCCATTGCAGCGGAAAGTAAATAAACACAAGTAGAAGCGAATTCGAACTCTTTATTGATATTCAAGAAGGTTACAAGCGGCGCTAGGCCGATATTACAAGTCGCTCGAGCTCTCTCTCTGAAATATAAAAGGCGTGCCAAGTGGCTTACAAGATGGAATGATTCATGGCGATGTTCCAATACATTATGTCCTGTATAGGGTGCTTCAGCTTCTTGCAACGTTCCAAGGCCCCAGAGTTGGCTCCGCGCCTTAACACGTTCGATGGAAGCTCCGCACCCGCCGGCGTCTCCTGCATCCTGCAAGCAGACTGTGGGGTTATCAGTACATTGTTATGCACTGGTGGGGAGGCTAGCTCGCCCACAATGCTATCATTACCAAACACGTTCTATTTACTTTTGTGCACCGTCTATCATTCATTGTCTTTCTAATCTTGCCTTAGGATCAGTTTCATGGCATATATCATAGCCTATCTCGTGTTGCTGAATACAAGTGTCGCATGGAAATATATGCATGACTTACCCATACTTACCGTCCGGCCTTCCCTGTCCAAAGTAAACCAAGTTAGTCAATAATTTATATGAAATGACTTTACGTAATTCATGTGAACTTTCAATGTCAAGGGCGTGTCCCTGCCTCGGGTCCTAGCACGTCGTAGGCGTGTTTTCTAACTCCTTTGCCGAAGTACTCTCAATTATTTGGTGTGTCATATTCAAGCCTGTTCAGAAGGCACTTCATTTAGTTAACTTAGACTACTTTGATTTCAATGCAAGGACTTGCACGTGGATTGCCACCAGCAAAGTCCACTTAACTCTATATGCACCGGTCGCTGGCATCACAAGCCATTTTGGACCCTTTTTTTCCTTGGTATTTCGCAACTATTCAGAGCGTGCGGCTGGTACACGTTGATAGTGTCTTGAAATACCCTGCACTTACGTCCCCCGGGTAGCCAAGCCCCACCCGGCAGCCCGTAAGCCCCCTTTGATTCCGCCTAGGCCGGCATATCCCCCCTTTGATCATGCCGCGGAATCCCTTTTTCTTTACGGCCACGGCATCGCCACCCCTCGCCCGTGCCGTTTGTCCACGACCATTTCGTATTAACTTTTCTTTTTAACTTAACGGCTGTCTCTGAGCCGTAGGCTAACCCTTAGCCTTCTTACGTTATCGACCAGGTTGGCGTCCGTGCAGCGCGGGTAGCGAGCCCCGTTGCACGTGCCCGTCACACCTGCCGCTAATCATTCTTTTCTTTCTTATCTTTTATTCATTCTTTCATTCGTTGGTTCATTCACATTTGCAATCATTCATTCATTATGCAACTCCCCGTGCGGGAGTCGCCTTGGCGACCCATCGGTCCCATAGTCTTTCAATGTTGCTATACTCTACTCGGAATGACTATATTGATAGTCTTCCCGTTTCATTGTTGTAACCCATTCATTGTTTCATTGTTTGAACACATAAGGAACATAAACGTAAGCTTGTGCCTTAGCACGAGCGTAGAGCGCGGTGCGAGAGATCTCACATTTTCCATGTTCTTTTCCATATTCTATACAAGCATACAAGATGGGATTATTCCCTTAGCTAGGTGCGTTGAGTCCTTTATTAGCATGCACGGGGTTATCGCCTAGCGATTCTCGTGATAGTGTCCGTATTGTTATGTGTCTAGGCTAAGCAAAGACGAGTTCATCGGAGCCACCCACCTTAGCGATGTTCGCATCGGCCGAGCGATACTCCGAGCGCGCCTTTGAAAGTCTAAGTCTGGATTCATCTTTGACGGGCCAATGTAAGCCTTGCATCGATTCTTCTTCAGGTCGATGCCAACTCTTCGGGTCGACGGCTCGTTTGAGTCGTTGCACTTGCCGTTTGAATCGGCGTTCCGCTAGGACGGAGTGGGTCATTACACATGTCGCTGCCTAACAATGCCTATAGGATAATCATCAGGGATGTGTATTGAAGGGTTCGGGGGAGCCGGATCTGCTTGGATATAATTCAAAATTTTATTTAGTTTTGTTCTCCACATTTCAGGATTTGGATTTTCGATTGCTTGCTTCATACTTGGAGCCTGAAATATAAGACGTGGCAAATTATAAATAAGTACCATAAACACAGATTTTATTAAAGTAATTCGTACCATCCCAATCATATGGTGATAAAATTCTCGCAGGCTCGAATCATCTAGAGCTCGTGGTTGGAATCGAGGCTCCTCGCAAAAGTAGAATTTGTTACTTATACGAGGAGCTTCCCACCAAGTTCTATATTCATTACTTTCAAATGTTGCACCAAATCAACAAACATGAGCATATAATATTTTAATTTGTCTTTAATAAAATAGGAGATCAAAACTAACCATCGTCTATATTTGCCATCGGCTGAGATAGATGTGCCACACTATGTGTCTGAAATCTAGAATTCCATCCAGAAATCATTTTTCTAGCTCTTACAGCTGCACTGGCTCTACCACGATTCAAACATGGTGGATCGTCTGGAATAATTTGTTTCCTCCCGAATTGTCGTAAAACACGATCAGCGGAATGAAACATGATATCTCCGTGATATATTATATAAAATTTATGGAGACCCAAGCTATGGGTTGTTCTTTGTATTTTAGGACCATATTGATACTGCTCATGCACGTAAGGTAGCCATGAAATCTATTTGATGTCGAAAAAATAATAAGTAATATCACCATAATAAATTTTTAAAAAGTTAATGACTAATTAACATATTATACCTCTGTATACTTGAGCGATTCAAATTGTCTCCGATATAGGGGGCGCTCGATTGAACACAATGTGTTGGATCTACTACAGATGTAATTTATCGTAAAGCTACTGGAAATTTACCGGCATTGCAATCAATACCGGTCACTGGTCTACCGATAGAAAAATGTTCGTAGATCCAGACCTATTAAGGAAAAGAATAACTTGATATAAGTCTACAGATTGTAACTTTATATAAATTGAACAATATTTTTAATACCTGTATTAAAGTCATGCATCCATTTAAATTTTTCATAACTTTATTATCTGGCAGCACGTGCACAAAATCTGACATGGAGTTGTATAGATATGCCAACATTGATGCTCCCTATGCGTGACATGTAGGTGCTGTTAAATTTTCCAAGAATGGTAAAAAACGCAAATTTACCATATCTGATGAGTCGGAAAAGACGACTGCATTTATTAAGCCGAGTAAGTAGACCCTCGTGCAAGAAATAACCTAAACAGATGATGAAAAGTTACAAAAAAATTAATAAGTGTTAAACTAACAGTATATAAGATATGACATAAATATTAACATTATCGGTTATACATACCCGCTTTTCATCAACAGATATCTCTTCGTCATCAATACGATCTAGGTGCATAAAATTGCGACGGAGCCAAGAGAACGTGACTAAGCATTTGCCTTTTACTTTCGGTGGCTGAAAATGACTCATCAAATATCATAGGTTCACCCGTAATAGGTAATCCTACAATATTTGCTACATCAGATAGAGTAATAGTCATTTCTCCAACTGGTAGCTGGAATGTATTTCGTCCAGGCCACCAACGCTCCACTAGACTAAATATTAAATCTCTATCATGTCGTAGAAAAGTTATCTCGTCAATGTATTTAAATCCAAATATGACCACCATGGCCTCTTGTTCGCTGGTCAAATTCCAACACCCAAAGTTGTGTTCATAACGTCATGTCCCATGCTCTCGCATTCGTATATTGTCAGGATAATCATATAATTATATGAGAAAAAATAATTACTACAAAATGATCATTATTACTACAAAATAACAAAAATATACATAATAATATTTTTTTAAGCTAAAATTTAGTATACCTTTCCAGAAAATATTAATTTTGAGATGTGTCTCACGTTGCTGGATAATCACATCTATGGTAGGTCCTCCCGGAATAAATTCGTCGTTTTGACGATCCATCTGTTACAAATACCACATTCCAAGATAATAAACACAAAAAAAAAAAAATCATAATCAAAATTCTGTAAATTTTTTACCTCTCTGCTTTGTTATCCTTCTTACTCTTCTCTTCTCTTCTCCTCTCTTCTCTTCTCTTCTCTTCTGTTTCTCTTCTCCTTTTCTTCTTCACTTCTCTTGGTCTTCTGGTCTTCTGGAGGAGTAAAGAATGCTTCTTATACACTTAAACCCCACCTCCCCTATATTCCATCTCCCCACTACCAAACAACACTATCCCACTACCCAACAATTTACACTTCCCCATACACCACTTCCCAACCTACCCCCCTCATCTCCTCCCACCACCCCAACCACACATAACCCAACCGTGCCCCCCCCCCCCCCCACACCCACAACCATTAAACCCACCACCATTAAACCCACAACAAACCCAACCGGCTACCATTAAACCCAACCACCCGCACGAATTCCGCCAGATGGACTGGCGGAATTTCGACTTGTCCAAATTCCGCCAGTTCGTCTGTCGGAAAAGTCCGTTTTTCGAAATTTTGGCAAAAATGTTACTTCCAATGCAATTTTATAAAAATTTGTTACTTTGTAGCAAATTTTCTGTTTTAATTTCGAGTTATTCTTAATATATATGTATTGTGAGAACTGAGAGGTAACTTGAGAAGATTATCATTCAATAAAAGATTTTTCTCCCTTTCTTTTCTCCTTCTCCTCTTCCAAACCATAATCCTTCTCTCAAAATCCCTACAGTAAGGAAGATGGTTTAAAAAGGGATGGAAAAAGATGGTAGGGGAAAGCTTGTGATGGATTGGAGGAGGAAACAGGTTGGCGAGGGAGACAGAGGGGCAAAGAGTCAGTTGTAAGTCCCCATTACTTTTAATAGAATATTCCTGTGCTCTGTTGTATCATTTAACTATGGATCCATATATATTTTTTTTTTTTTTTTTTTTTTTTTTAGTATATATTATAAGGAACTTGTATCTAAAAATTCCTTTCACTAGCTTTTTCCCAGCAATGTCTATCATGACTGATTGGTATGATTGTGAGAGCATCTCCTGCACTAGCATAGAATTAGAATGATTTCCCACTCTTTTAGGAAATTGAATTAAATAACATCTCATTCATCATTTTCCGTCTCTTCTTTATTTATATCCCATGACCACAAACCTGGGGCTTTGAAGATATTGAACTCCATGCCACTAGTATACATATGGCCAACCCTTTGTTCCCTCATTTGACATACAGAGTCTGAAGGACGACGTACACAGAAGTCCGAAAACAGAAGTTCATTCAGCAGTGGGGTTTTGTCGTGTTATTGATTTTCTTGAATCTGAACATAAGTTGGTTGTTGGTCAATTGCTTGCGAGTTACACAGTTATTTGTCTTGAAAATTTGAAATACTTCTTTGCTTAAATTTATGATGCCTTCCACTCCGTCTTGATTTTCTTCTCTGCTCACCTTGACACTACAGTGAGAGGGAAGCTTTCTAAGAAGGTGCGACGAAGTCTAAAGGCACCATCCCTGAAGGCGAAACTCCCCTTCAGCTTCTCATCTCTTCTCTGAAAGGGAAGCTTTCGGAACCCAATCATGTTTGGGAGGCCAAGGTAGCGAGCAATCAATCTTCCCTCAATAAGGAGTGCTGGACACAAGAGGGAGACTTGATTCCCTGTTGTGAGAGTACTCATGTGAACAAGGGAGTGAATCATTGGTTGCTCCAATGAACCCGGGGCTAGATAGGTTTTTTGATTGTTGATGTGGTCTGTGGGTCTGTAGTTCGGCTAGGTGCATTAGGGAGTGGTTCTGTATGCCTTCGGGCTATTTCCTATTTCTGGTTATTTACCAGGAGAACGTAATAATATTTACCTTCTTCGAAGAATATATATATATATATATATATATATATATATATATATATGAAAATTTTGCCCTCTTCTTTCAAATATGTTTGATTTCACATTGTCAGTGCACGGAAGTTTTTCATACATCACTGGCACCAAGCACTTTACGAGTGCATGCTACTGGTGCAATCCAATATCTGATGAATATCAAGAAACACAGTAAATCATTATCTTCAACTTACTCTTTTGTGCCCAAAAAACTATTCAGTGTCCCAGAATTACACTTCCTGTCCTGTCAAGGCTGAAGCAAATGAAATAGGGCATGCTTTCCTCGCTGTCCTAATAAATAAAATTTCAGTTTTGAAGTCCACTCCTTTTAGTTGGTAACTTTATGGGCTTGATTTTTCCACTTGGAGGATGTTAACAGCCAAACATCTGAAATATATCCTGATTTTATTTGGAAGTGTCATGTATTTCTCTCCAAATATTATGTACTTACATATTTCTTTTTTCTTTTTCTTTCTATGCTCTTGTTACACAATATCATAGATTTGAAAATTTTGAAAAAGAACATAGTGATCTCTCTTTTCTTATGTTCTGGTTCTCACTGTTGAAACAAGTCTGTTAATTTGATCAGACTCTCAACCCCTGCAAGTTGGGTTTGCCCATCCAACTTGCGACTCTATTTCTTTTTCGTACAAAACTATAACAAAAGTTGAAATATGAAAGGGACTGATAGGAGTCTGCTTTGTTTCTTATGATGTGTCTTAAATTTACTAGAGCATGCTGTGTAGTAGAAGATAGTAAAATTTTTTTTTGATACATCAATGTGTTGTAGTTGGTAAGTAATATCATTGTTGTTCTGCCCCACGCTTATTTATGAGGACTCCATTATAGTCGAATTTAAACTTCTTTTCTACATTTCAAATCATGACTTAATGTTGGTTCCCAACTTTGGTGTTCTTGTAGATTATCTTCCTGAACTCAGGTTTGTAACATGAAGCAGGGTTCGGTGTGTTTTTTTTTTTTTTTCATCTCAGGCATGTGGTCATTTTGGGACAATAGATTTTGCAAGCCAGGGACACAGCAATCTTCTAACTCGCGGTTGGAATAGAGGAACAATGATCAATCTGAGAATTGGGTACAACCTAAAAATCCTATACTTGTGTTTTCAAACATTTTTCTTGTCTAAAGTGTCTGGTCCTGCTCACTCCATTCGTCTTTTTCTTGATTCAACTGTTGCACTCGGTTTGTTTCAGCAGGGGAGAAGCTTGTGAATGACTTCTTGATTGTGAAGGATACCTCGGAAAGGAATGCTGATGCATTGTCAGTGTTGCACTCTCCGCGAAGCTGATGGAAGGAGACAGTTGCAGAGCCAATTATAACACTTATACAGAGATTTGTAGCTCCTCAAAATCAAGGGTCAAGTTTGCAGACCAGGCTTTAGTTTGTATTCGGCAAAGGTAGAACAAAATCTGTCTAGTTGTAAAAGAGAATTGATAATACGAAAATAGATCAAAATCACTTGTGGAGATATCTTGTATTCTGTATTCCCCCTATTTGTTTTTCGGGAAGCAGATTTTGATATTTTCCTTGACATGTTAAGAATGATTATTCCCAAAAAATAGTTGATACTGACTGCTTGCTGTCCATGTACATGCATATCTATGTATCTTTTGAACAAGGTTCATAGTATCGGTATCGGATCCTTCCTATGAGTATTGGTATCGGTAATTTTGGATTGGAGTATCAGATTTTTGGGTATCGAAAAACAAATAATTGTTAATAAATTATTAAAATTTTAGAATTTTTTTATACATTTATGCATAATTTTAAGTATTTATGTGTTATTTCTTAATAGTTTTGGAATTGAATGAAATAATAGTCACACTTGCCGATTTGTTTACTTACTATAGATAAAAAAAAAAATTCTTTTACATGTTTTTACACTCTTGTTAATTGGTCTTTTTTGTTCTTTTTTTTGTTAAATTGATTGGAAACGAGATCCCAAGTGTCGGTATATCTGTATTGGTTGGTATCGGATCGAAATATGTCAAATTGTATCGGTATCGGCCGATATCGCAAACTATGATTTTGAAGGCAATGATTCACTTTTACCGAGTAACTTTTTAGCCTTCAGAATTTTCAAGGATGAACTTCCATAGATACTTTTTTGTACCAATGTTTTTTTTACCTTCTTTTCTTGTGCATCTGGATTGTCAGATCCTCTTTGAAACTATTAAATTCAGTTTTTTCCTCTTAAACTTTCTTTAGGGGGCGTTTGGTACGCGGTATTTTTTTTTATTCCCGGAAAAATTTAAGATGGGAATCTATTACCACGTTTGTTTGGCTTATAAAAAATTTATTCCCGAAAATTATAAATACCCGGGTAAATAGTTTACCCATAAAACATGGGAATTCTATCCCTTGAGAATAGGTGGGTTTTTTTTTTTGCCCGGACAAAAAAAAATTGTCTAAATTTTTTTCTTCTTTTTTTATCAATTTTGATTAGTTTTGAACATTTTTTCTTTTTTGTTATTTTTATCGCTTTTTTGTCATTTTTTGTCGTTTTAAGCAATTTTTTGTCATTTTTATCCATTTTGTCTTTTTGTCACTTTTTGATTATTTTTTGTCGTTTTTACCCAAATTTTGTCCTTTTTGTCGCTTTTTTGTCAATTTTTGTCGTTTTAAACGATTTGTCTAAATTAGGCACAAATTGACCGGATGAAATCTCTGGTTGCACAATCAAAAAGGATATTTACAGCATCTATTTCATGGTAGGGATGCTAATCATCAACATTGATTTATTCAAGCTCAATAATCTGCTTCGACCAACATTGATATATTCAAGCTGAAAACACTACTCAAAATGAAGAATTTTAACATTTTTTTTAAAATCGACTTCATGTGTACATAAATAACAGTTAGACTACAGAAACTCAAAAAATAAGAACTTGCAATATGAATATGACACGTAGTTTTTTATTAACATTAAAAGTATATTTATTTTTCTATTCAGGCTTTTCATGGCCGAGTTTAAGAAATTAGGAACTCATGAGTTACTCTAGGATTTTTGCATAAATAATGAGCACGGAAACTCCGCAAGAATCGGTAGACAAAGAGACTCCATAGTTTTGGTGTCGACACTTTGATTCTGCACTCCTTGCTCTTCGTTTACTCTCCTGCATGCCACGATGTTGAGCATTCTTGATCATCAGCCAAATCCGCGTCTCATCGAGCCTGTAGGTCAAGAATCCGAAAGATGCTCATGTTGCCAAAACTGAGTTCCAAAGACGAAAAAATAAAAACCAAAATTTTGGTACATATCCGGGACTGCCAAAATGTTTTTTGGCAGCCCATAGAATTAGGACCGACAAAATTTATGATGCCACCTAACACTGTATGTTGTGCCTTTATGAATGGCCTAACCTAAATTGCCCTTTGGGTTACTTAAAATATGTAGTTGGAGTAAATCACTTCAAAATTATACCGTGAATAAGCAAAAAATAATTAATTTGTTTCCATACGAAATTGAACTGTATCAGAAAAAACATAAATCAAAAAGTATTTTTTTAGAATAAGTAAAATTAATAAAATATGCCCAAGTACGAATTACGAGAACCGTTTATAAAATCCATCACTTTCATCAATAAAAAACAAAAACAAAAAATGAGCAAGATTACTGTAAGTAAAGGCAAAAATATATATTCTAGAGTTATTTGTAAGTATGAATTTTTGTAGATGTCCGACGATACACACGAGACTGAGACTTTTGTGTATGCTGCATTGTATGTCTGTTGGGCCCAGTGTCCTCCAACTCCCACCAAATAAATTGAAAGAATAATACTATATAGAGAAACTAGGGTTTTGGAAGGAAGGGCATGGTGAGGTGCAGAAGGAAACCCTAGCTAGGTATTGGCAATGACAGAGAGAGCAGAGAGCACACTCCCCTCAAAAGCGAACGCCGTCCCTTTCGCCGATGGTGGGCTGTGCTCTCTCTCTTCTGTCATCGCTTCCATTTTGGGTCTCCTTCCTGATCCATCCATGCACCCTCTCCTCCTTCCTGCATTAGAATGACAGCACCAATCAGATTATTATGACATTAATTAATTAGTACGTACATGCAGTACGTAGAAATTAAGAGCTACACTACACTAACCATACGTATGTAGAATGAATTTGCAAATTATAATATAAACTATTTTCATATATAAACATTTGATCATCATGATTAATATATTTATATATATGTGTATAAACATTTGATCTATCATTATATTCTTAGCATATTTTCCCCCAAAAGAATGAGAGACACTAAGGTTGTGTTTGATTGGACTTTTTTTCCATGAAAAATATTTCCATCACAAAATTTCCACCAATTGTAGTGTTTGATAGCTTATATTTTCCATGAAATTATTTTCCAAAAAATTATCATTTTTCATATTTTCATCTAAAATAGTGGAAAATAAAACTAGTCAAACCCATAGGAAAATATCATTTTTCATGAAAAATAACTATTTTTCGTGAAAAATAATGGCAATCAAACACCCAAATTAAGTTTTCCATATAATTTTTTTAAAATTCCATGAAATTTTTTTCCTAGGAAAATAATTCCATGGAATTAATTTATTTTTACGTATTTTCCACCTTACAATCAAACGCACCCTAACTAGCTAATTTCCAATCTGGAAAAAAAAAAATTGGTTGGCTCAAATTTAAAAAAAAAAATCAGAATAGGAAAATATTGAAGATTTTAGGGTGCGTTTGATTACAAGAGAAAAATATGTGGAAAATAAATTAATTCCACGGAATTATTTTACTAGAAACAAAATTCCAAGAAATAAATTTGGGTGTTTGATTGTCGCTATTTTTCATAGAAATTGATATTTTTCTATGAGCTTGGCCGGTTTTATTTTTCACCATTTTAAAAGAAAATATAAAAAATGATAGATTTTTTGAAAAATATTTGGTGAAAAAATATCCGATATCAAACACTACAATTATTGAAAAATATGTGATGGAAATATTTTCCATAGAAAAAAAAGCTCAATCAAACACAGCCTTAATGGTTTCGGAAATATTCCCGGATCTACCAAAACGTACTAGCTATTTTAACAAGATGAATAACCATGTAAAGAAACCGAAGAAATTCTGAAAATTCTACAAAGTTGAATTTGTTGACAGATGATCAAAAATACATCACATAAGAGTATCATTTGTATCATAATATAATAAAATAAAAATAAGAATTGGTAAACAATAGCTTTCAAATTAAAAAACATAAAAATAGGAGCTAAAAGAAAGAAATGAGAAGAAGAGAAATATTTATGTTTGTTATTGTAGTGTGGAGTGTGGACTTGTTACATAGCAACATATATAGTGAGAGAGAGGAGAAAAAGGAGAGGTAACAGCACTGTAAATGACCGGTTAAAACCGGTGAAGCGGTCAAACAGTGAGAGATTCCTTTTTTTGGAATTCTGTAGCGAGCTGGCAATCAATATTTTCCACGTAAAGTCCGGAGTCCAAATATGGACACCTGAAAGTGCTAGCAAGCAGAAGTAATTAATTCTATCGAGAGACTGGGGAAGAAATATTTTTTTTAAAAAAAAAATTAAATTTTTAAAATTTTAAAGGAGTTAAAAATGGAAGGAACAGTGTGATGGTGACCGTCTGTAGCAGGTCGCCGGCCAGTCGCGGTTGAGTCGGAGTACACGAGGAGGGGGGTCGGAGTGTGACGGTTTGGTTTAATGCTGGCTCTATGCGACACGTCAGTGGTTCAGGACTGCATGTGATGGATGGTGACTCCTTTGCCTCGGCCACATCGTTGGTGATGATATTTTTAGAGAATTAAATTTTCTGAAATATTATATTTAAAATTTTGGTGAATATACAAATATTTTTTAAATGTATAATTTATATAAAAAATATAGTATTTTTTAATTAATATTACATATATTTAATGGTTATAATTATCAATAAGGTTATTCTAGTTGTTATGTGGACCGGGTTGTCGGAAATATGTTCTAAAATCGACCGGTCAACAATGACATAGGTTAAAAAAAAAATTAATTTATTTCTTCAAATCATCTTTTCTTACGTGACAGCTGACGTAGCATATTGATGTGGCACTTGACATAGCAAAATTTAAAATTGAGAGGTCTAAATATAGTAGGTATAAATTATAGTTCCAATTTTTCTTATCTTGGTCTATTATATATATTTTGTGCTTCAGAATCAATTAGCCAGTCTCCCGTTCTGTAGCAAATCTATTAGAAGGCTAATTCGAATTGGCTCTGGTTCACTTAGAAAATAAGGTTCAAGGAAATATATGTTGAGCAATCTGATAGATATTTATTTATTTATTTAAATTCATAGAAATTTACTATGTTTTATGTAAGTTTCATACTTTATTAAAGCGGTAGAAAACTGAATTGACAACTGCGTCGTTGTAGTATAGTGGTGAGTATTCCCGCCTGTCACGCGGGTGACCCGGGTTCGATCCCCGGCAACGGCGTGTTTTTTGATTTTTAGGGTTCAATCTATAAATATAACATAAATTTTTTTAATGGCTTTACTTGTGTTTTTTTTTTTCTGGGGTCCAATCTATAAATATAACATAAATCATTTTCCAGAAATACGAAAAGAAATTCGCAGTCCATCCTTTCAGGGAAGAGGCCAAAGAGAAGTAACTTTGGTATTAGGGATTTATAACTCGGAAAAGTAGATCGTAATCTTATTCTGACTAGTCATATGTACATGCATTATACATACCATAAAAATATTTAAAAAAGTTAATATAAAAATTTGTAGTTTTTAGAATTTGAACTCAACAACCAAAAAAAAAAAAATGTCTTCCATCCTGAGTTAGAATTACTTAGCTATAAATAAATTATATTAGATGTTAAATACTTAGGTAATTTAAAAAAAAAAATGAAATATTAGGTAGTTTAGTTATTTTTTATTATTTTTTAATTTATATAAAATGATGATGATATATCTTTTGTAGGGATTTTTTTTTATATATATAATTGGTTTTTCTATAATTTTTTCAACTTCCTTGTAAAATATTGGTATATTTATCCAACGAGGGTCAATATGTGCAATTGAAAAAATGGAAAGAGATTTGATGGATGGGATTGAGCCACACGAAAATTATATTTTGAGGATAGAAAGGAGCCATATTATCATCACCAGAAATCTCGAAATTCTCTTATTATTTATGCATTTTCTAATTATTTCAATTAAGAAAAATATATTATAGGACTAATTTGGTTTTTTTTTTTTTTGAAAGGTGAAGACTTTATTAATCAGCAAAGTAAATGTCTTACAATAGCTGTCTGCTCTTCCGCAAAAGCATGGAAAATGACTCCAGGTGGAGTGGTATAAGAGGATGAATCCTCATTGAGGAGAGCATCCCTGGCTAGGAGGTGAGCCAGTTTATTTCTTTCTCTCCCCACAGTAGTAAATATGAGATTGAGATCCGGACTAATGGATTGGCGGATAGAGATGACTAGCTCGGCAAGCTTCCATGGTATTAGGTTTTTCTCTCCCACGAATATGCGGTTCGCCACCTGCGAATCCCCTTCGATGATGGTTCCCTGGGTTCCGAGTTGCCTTGCTAGGAGGGTTCCCAATCGGATAGCGTGGATCTCTGCACGAAGACTGTCCTCCGGATGGAAGTAGGATTGTCCACGCCATGTTAAAGCATGAATGAAGGATCCGTGCCTGTCTCTAGCTATAGCAGCCGCCGAAATGTATGAGTGATTCGTTGCTCCGTCCACATTTATTTTGATGACTCATTCTGGAGGAGGTTCCCAATGCTCCGAGATGTTGGTGTTGCCATGAAGGGCCTGGTGTACTCCGGCAGTACCTCCGTCGATGTTAGTGCAATAGTTGTGGATGATACTGGCTTGCTCGACAATACGTCTGATCACTGGGCTAGTGTGACGAAAAATGCAATCTCCCCTAGCTTTCCATATGGACCAAGCAAGATTCGCACCTAACCTGAAAGCCTCATGCGCTTGGGGGTCCTCTAACCATTTCTCCAGAAGAGGTTTGATTGAGTACTGACTGGTGTCTCTCAGCCCTAGTGGGCTAGCAAACCACGCTTCTTTCGCGACGTTGTAGTGCAAGAAGAGGTGGTCTACATCTTCATTGTGGCTAAGGCAGAATGAGCAGCTTGGGTTGGTGCTCGGGATTCAAATGTTGATTGCAGTGTTCAGGGGAAGGGAATTATTCAGTAGTCGCCATATAAACATTTGGACTCGGGGGGATATGAATCTGATAGCCCATAAATTTCTCCATAGCTTGGTGTTTGCAGTTTGTGATGAGGATCCCGGTGTCTGTCTTCGAATGGCTTCATACATCGACTTGGTGGAGAAGCATCCATTATTAGAGCATGTCCATATTAGCTTGTTAGGGCCGTCATCCTCAACAAGTTGGATATGTAGGATCGCGGATGCTTCCATAGGTGAGAAGAGCCCTTGAATAAGTTGTGTATTCCACCGCTTCTCATTAGGAATGAATAGTTCACAAACTAATGTTGGTCCATCATTGGAACGTTCATGGCTGATCACCCAATATCCCAGGATATTGGGTATCCAAGGCTCCGAATAGATGTTTATCCATCCTCCCCGAACTGCCCAGCAGATGTTGGTCACCATGCTCCTCAAATCTAGTAAACTCGACCACGTTGGGGATGCCCGGTTGCATTTCTTGATTGTCCAGATACACTACTAAAATAACCCCTTTTAGCGACGTCAGAAGACGTCGCTAAATAAGGTAAATCCGTTGCTAAAATCTATTTGCGACGTATTTAGCGACGAAAATTGGATGTCGCGTATAGGCAAGTCGCAGATGACAATTTCATCGCAGCACGTCGCTGTTTGCGACGTCACGTTTAGTGTCGCTAGACGTCGCAAAATGCACGACAGATAGCGACGTAACCTTACGTTGCCAAAATAGTGACGTAGAGCGACCACTTTGCGACGCGGTAAACTTTATATATGATGACATGGCATGGCAGCCACGTGGACACTTTAGCGACGCCTAGCGACAAATTTAGCGACGTCCGCTCTCAGGTTGTCATATCCCACGTCAGCAGTTTAGCGACTTCTTGCGACGTTACGTCACTATTTAGCGACGTATAGCGACGTGTACATACCGTCGCTGTACGTCGCAGAACGTCGCTATACGTCGCAGATATTAAAATTTTTTTTAAAAAAAATATAATTGGTATTTTTGTTATGCTGTGTGTCTGTGTTTACAGTGTGTGTGAAGTACAGTGTTCGAACCATCGATAGTTTCGCTTACTGTTCTATGTTTTATCTTGGATAGAAAGAGCAACAGTGCAGGGTGCACTTCTCAGAGCTTCCTCTTCACGTCCTTCACCTTCTCGGGAACCTGGACGTGAAAATGAAGCTCTCAGAAGTACACTCTGAACTGTTGCTCTTTCTATCCAAGATAAAATATACAACAGTAATCAAAACTGTCGATGGTTCCGAACACTGCATTTCACATTCACTGTAAACACAGACACACATCATCACAAAAATATATATTATATTTTTTTAAAATTTTGGCAGCACCTCCTTTGTATATCAGATCATCGTTTATAACCCAGCGTAGGTATATTTGTCATCCCCGTCGCAGATATCACAAAGTAAATATCATAATAAAAATAGGAGGCAGTGCAAAGTAAATATCACAGACACACATCCTCACAAACATCCAATAGAGTCAAATAAAAATAGAAGATGATAAAAAGTCTCCCACCAAGTGTATAAACAAAAGTGTACCAATAAACAATTTGCCCATAGGGCCAATACATACAAGTCATAAAAAAATCAATAAAATTACTGCGGACCCCTGCCGCGCAACTGGGATAGAATGTAGTCATACTGCTCCTGGATGAGCTGCACCGTAGGGGCAGTAGGAGGCAGTGCAATGTCTGGAGTCGGCGCCGTCGATGGATCGGGAGGATGTATCTGCTCCAGCTCTCGCAGTCGCTCACCATAAACAGCAAGGGTACTCACCACCCTCTCAGTACTCGCCTCAAGCGAAGCCGAAACCTGAGTGAGTGAGGCAGACATGCTCCTCTGCGATCCCTCCAGCTCGACCTGTCTACGCTCTGTGCGCTGCGTAGACACGGTGAGCGTGTGCAAGCTGGCAGCTGTCACGCCCCGACCCGGGAAATCGCTCGTCCTCGCTAGATTTTACCCGAATCATCGTCCTCGCTGGGGCGTGATGCCGCACGAGCCTGGAGTTGCGCTCGTGCAAGGCAAGATAACAGTTCAAATAGAGTTTATCTCAAATTGATAACTTAAACAGCGGAAGGAAACAAAGTAAAACACAAGAATCTCTTTTATTCATATTGAACTAAAGTTACAAAGGCTCTGAATAGCCCAACATAAAATGTCAATTGGCTACAACGCTCATGATCTCTCTAGCTCACAAAGGATTACATTGTTCCATACATTATGCCTCTGTATAGCCACCAAGTAGTCTTCGGCCGAACATCTCCATGTTGCAAGTCCGAACGCCTATACGGAAACTCCTCTTGAACGCCAAGGACTCCATGTCTCGGCACGTCCAAGCCAAGCTCCGCCCCGAGCCGATCATAACCTGAGCCTGCACATAAACTAGTAGGGGCTTAGTGCTTTCGTCCTCGCTTCGCACTGATCAAAACCCGCTCGTACCCAAACCAAACACTTAATCATTTAGTGAGCATGCATCTTACTTTGTGGTCTTTCTATTTAGCCTTAGGATCAGTTTCATGGCAAAACTTAACATAGCACATTATTATAATGTGTCACCACATCCCGTGTTCCTGCAGCAGATACAGTTAGCCATAACATAAACGTAAACATAGTGTTCGTGCTCATGCCGTCCTATTTTCCTTAGCCTGCAGTGGTTAGAACTTAACATAAGCAAACATGCGATTCGTACAACCGACCGATCATAAACGTAAACATATGCATAATGAGTAGCAGGCCCTGCGCCTGCACCCAGCTCTCATCTCAGCCCACCGGCCCTATCTATATGAAGGTCACGGTGTGTCGCACCGTAATGGACTTGGCATCTCTTATGTGTAAGCCTACAATCGCTTCGATACGGGTTGCTAGCCCAGTATCCGAAGGATCCCAAACTTATGGATATCATAGCTTATCACAGCACTGGACGGTCGCAATCCGTCCGAATGTTGTGCACCATAAATACCACACATAATTCCCTCCTAGGCCGAACGGTCCCGGCGCCCCGGCGTAACCGTTCGAGGGAAGCTGCACCCGTGCACGGGCAATCCGAGTCCATTGACCATGCAATACGTTCCATAGCATACAATCCATAGCATACTAACCGATCTCGTAATCCATAAACATAGTATCGCACATAAACGGTTTCCCGTGCCATAAACATAATCCACCATTCATATGTGGAGCTCCGTCGGCGTTATGCCCCAACACATCCATATTGATGCACGACGCCCAGCGGCTTAGACATCTCATACTCGTATTCAACGCGTTCCGTTCATAATGTTATTCACATAGCCTACCTCCGTATTTACTTAGTCATTTCGTAGCTTAAGTGCACAAAGGCACGCTCAGCACCATAATCAATGTTCTATGCCTAGAGTTCAATGTTCTCGGAGCCGTGCACATGATGCACATCTCATTTTCATCTTTCAATGTTCTACCATCATTTCCCTACTGCGACTCGTGCACTCGATGCACGTCGCTTCAATTGTTCGATTGTTCAATGTTCTACCTTAGTCTTCAACGCATATTTAGACACATACTCGTCGAGCCACGCTCGCTAACTTGATAACATATTACGCATACCATAACATAGTTTATTAGACGTGAAGGAATAGGGAGAGAGAGTCAAGAACCCGCCCACCTTAAGCCGATACGCCTTGCCGCCTCGCCGATTGAAGCGTCTCGCTTCCATAACTCGATCGTATAGTAACTCCCGGACTTAGCCATTCCTTTGCTCTACTCGGTTGATTTGGCCTATCGTGCCCATGCCACAATCCGTTGCAAGGCCACGATTTGGTTTTGCGGACACTTCATTGCATAAGGCAAAATGCCGACCTCTTATCGTCCAGCGTAGAAGCATAGCCTGCACACCAGATCAACTAAAATCAGCACTTGCTCAAGCGGGACTTACTCTTTGCATCGATTCGATTCATAGATTCCAACTGACTCAAAGCTTACCTTTGGCCAATGCAACACTTGTATCGATTCGCATCGATACCTTATCGGGTCAACGCAACTCTTCGAGTCAACGACTCAACGTAATACACCGATGCGGAGCGAGGTATTACATAATATACCACTCAAAATCAGGTTCGTTCTCGAACCGAAACCAACACTTAATCCAAGTGCCTCGCGCAGATCGCTTTACGATCTCGTGCTACTATCGTTGGAATCATACAACTCAGTCTGGATCATACACATATTTTAGGCGTCCCACCAATATATGCATTTCAGCCAAGCTCAGTTGTAGGATATCGGGACAACTTACAATCTCAACTTAAATCCTCAAGCACCAATCAGTCCGTATTCGACTTAGTCATATCTTAGCGCCTATTCCCAGATAATTCTCATATGCATCATCCCATAATATGCGATCATCTTCCAACATCTAGCACATAACTTAATTCAACCATAACTTCGATCTTGTGAGTTTCTCGCCGGCCACCTAACACTCGCATTGCACAAGTCATTGCGCATCCGATAGCAACAAGCTCCCGCAACGCCTATTCGCCCAATCGTTTCCTATCTCTCGCATAACTCAAGTCTTTCATCCAATCATCCATAACATTTTGCCTTAACGACATGGACTACGTCCACATGTCTCCATTTTCTTTGCCTACCATCCGTACTAAGTCTCGTACGCAACTATCTCAACACTATCTACGTTCTCGAACTACCCGCGCATCGAGTCTGGGGCTACCCCCGCTAGGCAACTTATCCAGACATCATGCTCGCGCTCTTCCGACACAAGAGGTCAACTTGAGTCTACGATGCTCAAAGGCAACAATCTTTTCGACCCAAGGTCTCTTACGTTACGCCTATCTCCGATACTCGACCGAGTACGAATCCCTTTACTCAAACTTTGATTCAATCCCGACTATTTCATTTCGTAACATCGATCGTGCGCCTAACACCCATAACCTAACCGTTACTCAAATTGATCTACGCGACAACTCTTAGGGTCATTTTACTACTTGTTGCTCTCGTGCATTACAACATTCTTGCAATCGCCTTACCGCGTCACTACGCTAAGCACGTTCCTCGACATCTATTCGATCCAACATAACTTTTCTTGACCATATCGATTTTAGTACTCGCTAACTTTCGAGGCACGATACTCACTCGCTTAGACTTATCCTCGACATGCACTACCTCATTCCTTATCCTTCTTACGCGACTTCTCTAGGGTCATCCTATGGGACTTCAACATTTACTTGATTTGGCGGTCAAGTCTTCTAGGGTCATCTGCCCCGAAACTACGCTCGATAATTGAAGATCATCAACGAGGGACAGTTATAACGAACCATGCTATATCCTATTGCGGAGCCAAATCAATTCCCGACACTTCCTATGGGACTTTACCCAATCCAACATACTTTACCAATCCGTAATTTATCCATCCTCCGCGTAACTGATGCGCCGCTGCTACTCGAATCACTCGTGTACTACCGTCAACAATATCGCACAATCCTCAATTTTACCTTCACATCAAACCACAAGTCCATATCAGTTTGCCACGCCTCGTAAGTTCGATCATCCCCGCTGGATGAATCACCATACCAGCGCTCACGCAGAATAATCATTCAAATTTGACGTGACGCATGTGCGAGGCTGGTGTTGCGCTCGCTCAAGACAAGAATGTCAACATAGTGGTGATCCGCGAAGCAATCCATACACTTTCATTTTCATCCGAGTAACATCCGTCCACTCTCAATTTCTCGAAGTATTCCCACCGACATCATCCAAACTACCTTCAACTTAACTTGCTTCTTATTCGTCCAACAACAATGCTCAACATAATTTTCGTTCATTCGATTAGAGTATCCCCGAGTTATTGCATATCGTCTTTGATACGCCTCAATACCATCGTCGATATGCATAACTTGAACATCTTCCTTTCTCATAAGCTTAAATTCGTTGCTATCACTGCCGTTATCCAAATTCGAATACGAATCAAGTCTCGCACTTATTAAGATCCATTCCGTTGTAACTACTTAACATCGTCGTGACACAATTTCGATTTCATATATCCATTCTCATATCCCTAACTCGCACTTCCAAATCGTGCTACCGACTTATCGTACTAACCCAAATTCGTTCGTACGATTTCTCCGTACTTACTCAATGCGTTTCCGAACAAGTCTTCGTACTAACTCACGTACATTCGACCGGGTCGACAATCTCTTCAACGTAACATTCCTTCGCGTATGCTTAGCCTATCCTTCGACTTACACTTAACGAATCCTCGTCCGACGTATCATCCATAGGCACGACTTCGCATATAATCGTTCGACTCACTT
Source organism: Iris pallida (assembly GCA_029216955.1). Taxonomy (NCBI): domain Eukaryota; kingdom Viridiplantae; phylum Streptophyta; class Magnoliopsida; order Asparagales; family Iridaceae; genus Iris; species Iris pallida. Next base: position 5,894,990 of record JANAVB010029816.1, on the reverse strand, counting down.
CCTCAAGTCATACTTGCATCGATTTCTCTCAAGTCAGTCCCACTCGAGTCTCGACACTACTTGTTCGTTGAGGACAAACATATCGTAATAACATAATCGTCTCGACGAAGTCTATCGCAAGTCACCAACCGGCTTAACATAGATATAGTTAAGTGGTATCCCATATACCACTCAGGATCGAGCCTTTCGTTATCGACACAATACTTCGTTATACTTGCTCGTATAATTGGTATTGCATATACCACTCGGAATCGAGTTATTACTCGACATCACACTTCGCATAAGTCCGACTCCTATCTCAACTTAACCGTCCCGTATGGCGATCCTTCCGATCCCAGCTCTAACATTAGCTCAAGTTTGACACACATTCAATCGAACCGTACCATGGCGATCATCTCGATCACACCCGCAACATTTGCTTATTCAAAGCTCAACGCGACATATGGCCAACATACATGTTCGCCAACTCAAACTCGACTTAGCAACCAACTCAACTCGTACAATCGCATCCGCGATCTTCGAATCCCGCTCATTGCAGCTCGTGCAACAACTTAGTCTCGATACTTAAGGTCCTTACTCAATCTCGCACAACATATCGCTATCCATCCGCATAGCCATATAACACGCATCGTACCATATCGACTCGTTGCACCGATACAACGAACGATTCACGACTTGCTGCACTCCGTACAACCAACAACACATAACCATTCGTATAGCAACATCACACACATCGCCTCACATATCGACCCGTTGCACTTCGTACAGCCAACGATACATAACTCCTCGCACTGCGTGCGACCAACAACACCTATCCCCTCGCACTTCGTACGACCGCCAACACGTAACTCCTCGCACTGCGTGCGACCGACCATACGCATATCATTGCACTTCATGCAACCAACATCGCCATATTCGTTGCACTTCGTGCGACCAACATCCCATCACCCGTTGCACTTCATGCAATCAACACTCTCCGATGGCACCCGGAGATCACATAATAGTCACGACATACTTGTGGCAGACATATGCACTTAATATAGACTTATTGTATGGAACATCCAATGTAGCGTCGAGCAGATCCATGATCCATGCGGTTGCGGAAACAACTTAGAGTCAACTGAATTCGATAGCGAAGCAACTGAGGGTCAAAGAGATTCACGCAGGGTCCAAAGGATGGAACCGCTCTGATACCGACTTGTCACGCCCCGACCCGGGAAATCGCTCGTCCTTGCTAGATTTTACCCGAATCATCGTCCTCGCTGGGGCGTGATGCCGCACGAGCCTGGAGTTGCGCTCGTGCAAGGCAAGATAACAGTTCACATAGAGTTTATCTCAAATTGATAACTTAAACAGCGGAAGAAAACAAAGTAAAACACAAGAATCTCTTTTATTCATATTGAACTAAAGTTACAAAGGCTCTGAATAGCCTAACATAAAATGCCAATTGGCTACAACGCTCATGATCTCTCTAGCTTACAAAGGATTACATTGTTCCATACATTATGCCTCTGTATAGCCACCAAGTAGTCTTCGGCCGAACATCTCCATGTTGCAAGTCCGAACGCCTATACGAAAACTCCTCTTGAACGCCAAGGACTCCATGCCTCGGCACGTCCAAGCCAAGCTCCGCCCCGAGCCGATCATAACCTGAGCCTGCACATAAACTAGTGGGGGCTTAGTGCTTTCGTCCTCGCTTCGCACTGATCAAAACCCGCTCGCACCCAAACCAAACACTTAATCATTTAGTGAGCATGCATCTTACTTTGTGGTCTTTCTATTTAGCCTTAGGATCAGTTTCATGGCAAAACTTAACATAGCACATTATTATAATGTGTCACCATATCCCGTGTTCCTGCAGCAGATACAGTTAGCCATAACATAAACGTAAACATAGTGTTCGTGCTCATGCCGTCCCATTTTCCTTAGCCTGCAGTGGTTAGAACTTAACATAAGCAAACATGCGATTCGTACAACCGACCGATCATAAACGTAAACATATGCATAATGAGTAGCAGGCCCTGCGCCTGCATCCAGCTCTCATCTCAGCCCACCGGCCCTATCTATATGAAGGTCACGGTGTGTCGCACCGTAATGGACTTGGCATCTCTTATGTGTAAGCCTACAATCGCTTCGATACGGGTTGCTAGCTATCCGAAGGATCCCAAACTTACGGATATCATAGCTTATCACAGCATTGGACGGTCGCAATCCGTCCGAATGTTGTGCACCATAAATACCACACATAATTCCCTCCTAGGCCGAACGATCCCGGCGCCCCGGCGTAACCGTTCGAGGGAAGCCGCACCCGTGCACGGGCAATCCGAGTCCATTGACCATGCAATACGTTCCATAGCATACAATCCATAGCATACCAACCGATCTCGTAATCCATAAACATAGTGTCGCACATAAACGGTTTCCCGTGCCATAAACATAATCCACCATTCATATGGGGAGCTCCGTCGGCGTTATGCCCCAACACATCCATATTGATGCACGACGCCCAGCGGCTTAGACATCTCATACTCGTATTCAACGCGTTCCGTTCATAATGTTATTCACATAGCCTACCTCCGTATTTACTTAGTCATTTCGTAGCTTAAGTGCACAAAGGCACGCTCAGCACCATAATCAATGTTCTATGCCTAGAGTTCAATATTCTCGGAGCCGTGCATATGATGCACATCTTATTTTCATCTTTCAATGTTCTACCATCATTTCCCTACTGCGACTCGTGCACTCGATGCACGTCGCTTCAATTGTTCGATTGTGCAATGTTCTACCTTAGTGTTCAACGCATATTTAGACACATACTCGCCGAGCCACGCTCGCTAACTTGATAACATATTACGTATACCATAACATAGTTTATTAGACGTGAAGGAATAGGGAGAGAGAGTCAAGAACCCGCCCACCTTAAGCCGATACGTCTTGCCGCCTCGCCGATTGAAGCGTCTCGCTTCCATAACTCGATCGCATAGCTAACTCACGAACTTAGCTATTCCTTTGCTCTACTCGGTTGATTTGGCCTATCGTGCCTATGCCACAATCCGTTGTAAGGCCACGATTTGGTTTTGCGGACACTTCATTGCATAAGGCAAAATGCCGACCTCTTATCGTCCAGCGTAGAAGCATAACCTGCACACCAGATCAACTAAAATCAGCACTTGCTCAAGCGGGACTTACTCTTTGCATCGATTTGATTCATAGATTCCAACTGACTCAAAGCTTACCTTTGGCCAACGCAACACTTGCATCGATTCGCATCGATACCTTATCGGGTCAACGCAACTCTTCGAGTCAACGACTCAACGTAATACACCGATACGGAGCGAGGTATTATAGCAGTTGTAGCCTGATGCAGACTCATCAGCTCCTGTATACTGCGCTCGACCGTATCAAATCGTCCGGTAACGATCGGAGGTTCGGATCGTCGCTCGACCGCATCAGAAATTTGCTGCTGCAACTCACGACGCAGCTCCTCGATCTGACGACGAACATCCTCAGCTCGTGACGACGCCTGCGAAGCCGGAGACTGCGCACTGACAGAGGGGGCCCGGGATGACTCCGAAGCCAAATACGTACCGTAGGATCACGTACCGTAGTACGTACCCTTCTGAAGACCGCCAATGGCGGTCATCCAGAGCTCGTCCGGCGATAGAGCCGTAGGCGGCTGGGAGGAACTACCAGCCCCTCCCTCTGCTGGCGTACTAGCAGCAGCAGCCGCCTCCTCCTATAGCCGAACAAACTCGGCCTAGAAAATTGTTTGCTAACGTGTAAGTGTTTGCTAAAGTCTATATTGATATCTATTTTCCTATTTTTTAAATTATAGTAAATTAATATAAAGAATAGAACGTACATATGCCTGCGTCGCCCTCTCGTCAATGAACTCCCCAGCCCTCCGATGGGTGACCAGGAAGACGGTCACCATGTTCGGGTCCTCACCCTTTTTTACCTGTTAAAATATATTATCTATTATTAGTATTAAACATTCTATCGAACTATATATAAATTAATGTCCGTCATAGGAAACATACCAGACGACGAAAATGCTCCGTTATCGGAATGGAGCCACCACACCACTTACCGGCGCTCGACCGCGCCACCTTGGCCTTGTCAGACCGCTCCTGGTACTTGGGCTCGCTGAATCTAGCCTTCATCGCAGCCCACTGCTCTGGCGTGATCCAACCATGGATCGGCTCTCCGGAGCGATCACGACACTTCTGGTCGTAGATCACATCACGGATGAGCTTGGCTGCGACGGCAGAAATTTGGCCCTCGATCCTCGCCGCCCGGTGTGGTGGATAGAAATAGGTCCTCTACAAGAAGTAAAATACAAAAGTTGTATAATATACACAAATGATTATTAAAATTTAAAAATAAACAATTTTTTTACCTTGAAGTGGGCGAACCAAAAGGCCTTCCTATCTGCGGGAGCATCTGAGTAGTTAATCCAAGGCCCACCATAGTTCTGCCTCAGAAATACTTCCAGCTGTCTCTGTACTGCAGAAGGCCGATACCTATACAATAATAATTCTCATGAATATATATGTACATATAATCATTTGAGAAATATATATTAACTAATTAACTTACTTCATAGGCCCGTCCGTCCAAATCTCCATACGCGTCTCGCCCGGGGGAGCGCATGGAGGGTCGCTCTCACCTCCTGTCTGGACAGGATCAGTCTGATCGCCGTCCTCTATATGCTCGACGTGGGCTCCCTCCATAGAGCCGTCGACAGGAGGAATGCTGGACGGGGGATCAGGGATGCTGGACGCGGGATGAGGAAGGCTAGACGACGAGGAAGGAGTCGCCAACCTGCTGGAACTGCCCTGTCCCGGTAATGGACCGGGAACAGAATGGTATAATGGCGTACTCGGAGATGAGGATGAGGGTACGGAATCTCCATCCCTAGCCCGAGGCTGACGGGACTGCCTAATATAAAATCCTTCGCGTCGTCCAGATGGTCTAGTCATACCTGATAATAATATATGACAATAAAACAAAAAAAATATATTTATATGATAGACATCACAGATTTTTAAAAAATATCATAGTCACAGATAAAAGTGTCAATAAAGTGTCACTGAAGTGTCACAGATTTATATGATAGAAGTGTCACTAAAGTGTCAAATATGATGATAAAACAAACGTACAGATTTAATCCTCTTCTGAAAATTCATCTAGTTCGTTTAGCTCATCTACTTCTTCTTCTTCTTCTTCTTCTTCCTCCTCTACATCTTCACTTTTATCTGCATCTTCCTCTTCAGATAATTCTACTTCTTCTACACAATTAGATGTGTAATGAGGAACTTCCGTCGTGTCCACTTCTATAATATTTGTTACAAGAGGTAGTTCATCTTCTTGATAAGCTATATCGTCAACCTCAAAGGTATTTCTAGCTTTGGTCTTGCATACTGCCCACCAGTTCGACCTTGTTGTTCCCCGTTTAGGATAACTTGTGAAGTACACGAGCTGAGCTTGACTTGATAGGACAAATGGTTCATAGGCTTGATATCGACGCCGATAGTTTATATCAACAAGACCGTGCTTGTCTACTTTCCAACCTTGACCTTCAATCGGATCGAACCAATCACACCCGAATAACACAATCTTAGCAGGCTCTATTCCATAACTATATGTCAGCTCCACGATCTTCCGTAGCACGCCATAGAAATCGTTGCCCGCATCAACATCTTTGTAGTTCGAAGATCTGATACACAAACAGCTATTTTTGGTGAGTCGAGATCCACAAAGTTGTCTCTGATCGGGCAAGTTGTTGACTTGAACCTAAACCCATTAACACAGTAGCTTGGCCATATTTTTGCAGCATAAATTGGTCCCTTGGCTAGCGTTCTAATAGACTCATTCTCAAGTCTTGCGTATGGACGATCGACCTAAATACCACGAAAGAAGCAATTAAGCTCATTCTCAATCAAGTGCATATACAGAAAGGTAATTACAGAGTTCTCAAGTCTTACATATGCACTCAACCATGATGGAAAATAATGCCTCATTTCTTGTTCTTGTTCTTCTTCTGTTATGTGTGGCCTATCTGACCTCACATCATCATTAAATATGCTGAAAACAACATCGTTCAATTAATGTAATAGTATAATAATCAACACTATTAAAATAATGTAGACGTATTAATTACTTACCCCTCCAGTTTCTCTACTTCCTCCTCGTCGCAGTTGAGTAATACATACACCTGAGCAGCCCTTAGCTCATCATCGTTCAGATATCTCTTCTTCATTTTACCCGATGGCTTTCCTGGAGCATTGAATACCTTCAGTATTGTATCATTACTTTCATGATCTCCGTCGTCGTTTTTGGAAGCTCTCCTTCTATTAGTTGCAACATGAGGCTTGAAATACATCGAACAAAAGTTTGTAATCTCCTCGAGAACATAGGCTTCACAAATAGAACCCTAGACCCGTGTCTTATTTTTCACCTTTCTTTTTAGGTGATTCAAATATCGCTCGAACGGGTAACATCCATCGATATTCGATGGGTCCACTAACACGTGCCTCATAGGATAGATGAATCGACAAATGCTCCATAGAGTCGAAGAATCCAGGAGGAAACACCCTCTCTAGCTTGCACAGTGTTACCGCAATGTCCTTCTCTTGCTTTTCTAGACGATCAACGAGCAATTTCTTAGAACAAAGATCCCTGAAGAATATGCTAAGCTCCGTCAATGGATCCCAAACTGCCTGCGATAAGAATTCCCGAAATGCAATCGAAATTAACCTCTCCATGAATACGTGACAGTCGCGGCTCTTCATATCCGTCAATTTGTTTTCCTTCGGATCGACACATCTTCTCAGATTTGACACATATCCGTCTAAAAATTTTAGGCCCTGGATCCACCGACAAAGTCTCACTTTATCCTCCTTGTCCAGCGAGAAAATTGACTTCGGCAGGAACTGTTTTCCATTCTGTTCTATCAAATGCAACGCAGGGCGTTTGCATATTTCTTCTAAGTCCAACCTGGCCTTGGGATTATCTTTTATTTTTCCCTTTACGTCCATCACATTATTAATTATGTTATCATACACATTCTTCTTAATATGTATGACATCAAGATTATGTCTGATCAGATTGGTACTCCAGTATGGCAGATCCCAGAATATGCTTCTCTTTGTCCAGTTATGATCTCTACCAAATCCATCGCACTTGTACCCAGTTGTAGGATCTTCGATAGCACTTGAAAAATCTTTAACCTCCTCCTATATCGTGGCTCCGTACCACCTTGGTGGTGGATCACCCTTCTCTACAACGTCGGCACGGAATGCATTCCTGTTCCTTCTGAATGGATGATCTTTTGGCAGAAATTGCCGATGACAATCAAAGAAGCACGGTTTTCCTCCGTGTTTCAAGCGGAAAGCCTTACTACGGTCCATGCAATACGGACATGAGAGACGGCCATGAGTGCTCCATCCAGATAATATTCCATAGGACGAAAAGTCGTTGATGGTCCACATAAGGGTTGCCTTCATCTAAAAATTCTGCTTCCTGGAAACATCGTACATGTTAGCGCCTACTTCCCATAACTGATTAAACTCATCTATCAAAGGCTGTAAGTACACATCAATGTTCCTCTTGGGATTGTTCGGACCAGGAATTATAACGGTTAGAAACATGTACTGAGTCTTCATGCACATCCAAGGCGGTAGGTTATACGGAGTGACAATCACAGGCCAGCACGAATACTGGGATCCCGAAAGACCAAAAGGAGTAAAACCGTCAGAAGATAGTCCCAACCTGACATTACGCAGATATAAAGCAAAATCAGGATACACTCGATCAAAGTGCTTCCACGCTTCTCCATCGGATGGGTGATCCAACACTCCTTCAATCTGTTCTCGCATGTGTCAACTCATATTTTCGGCCGTCTCTTTCACCATAAATAATCTTTGCAACCGCGGCGTTAAAGGCAAGTAGTGCATTGAATCGGTCGGTCTTCTTGCACCGGTAGACCTTCCTGTACTAGTTATCTTATAGCGATCAGCACCATAAAATTTGCACACATCTGCGTCCTTATCATCTTTGTAGTACAGTATACACCCATTGCGACAAGAATCGATTTTCTCGTATTTCATCTAGAGCGATCTCACCATCCTCTTAGACCGGTAGAAGTCTTTAGGCAACTTAGCACCCGCCGGCAAGATCTCTATAATCAACTCCAACACTCGGTTGTAACATTCTTGCGACATATTAAAATCTGACTTAATGCTCAACAGTCTTGTAACCACCTCCAACGGTGAATAATCCTCACAACCAGGATACAATGGAGTCCTTGCATTCTCTAGCAACTCCATGAACTGTGCAGCATCGACGCTTTGGTGCCTCCTCAGGTGCATCATGAACGAAACTAGGCCCCGCAGCGTCGAAAACCATGTTCACGCACCCGTCGTCGTATGCATGATTATCTGAAACAAAATTAGGTCCCGCATGCATATACGGCTCAACATAAGGCTCCGGCTCTGATGCTAAAGACACAAGTTCTCCGTGTGCGGTCTATTGATAGTAATTAGGTGTGAAACTCCTCGAGTACAAATGATATGTCACTTCCACTTCTGGATAATATTTCACGTTATGACATTTCACACACGGACACTTAATTTTGGTGCCGTCCATGTACTGAGGGAACGCCTTAGCAAACTACAGGAACTGCTCTACTCCCGCTATGTATTCATCCTGCACACCACACATATCATCAGGATGACGATTGTACATCCATGAACGATTTCGCAAGTAGTAATTCATATCCATTTGGAAATAATTCTGCAAAGATGGACACACATTATCCAACAGGCACAAATTCGTATATTATGTCTTATTATGGGACACACATTAGTAGCGGACAGTTACTAATAACAATGATATACAATCTAGGTCAAACTAGGTTGTACTAAATCAAACAAAGTCAAACAAGGTCAAGCTAAGTCAAATAAAGTCAAACAAGGTCAAACAAGGTCAAGGGTTGACTTTGTCAACTCTTAGTCCAATCTAGGTCAAATGTTGACTCTACTTTGACTTTCAGTCAAAATAGTCAACATTGGTCAAACAAGGTCAAATCTAAGTCAAATATCCTATTTCTAGTCATTACCTACCAAGGTACCCTTTACCTTATCGCTATTGGTATCCGAATAGCAATACCTTAAGTTGGTACCTTTTACCTTATCGCTATTGGTACCCTTTACCTTATCGCTATTGGTATCCCAGTACCAATACCGCGGTAACATGGTTGGAACATTAAGGGTCTTTGACAAGATGACATGTTGCGAAAAAATATATCCTTATATATAGTTCTCCTACGGATTTTCTTTAACATTACGTAGGAGAACTATAAGGATATATCTTTTCACAATATGTCACCTCCTCAAAGACCCTTAATGTGACAACCATGTCACCCTCTCAGTCATATCCCTGAGCTACGATGCAGCTGCATGCATTTAACATATCACGGTTTATAAAAATAACTAATAAATCTCTATCCTAACTAATAAATTAATATCCTACTTTAACATCTAATAACTCTCATATTCCTGCAACTAAAAGGCAAAACCATGGTATATACATGGTTTAAAGTATCGGCCGATACCGATCCGATACGGTCGATACCGATACGGTTTGGCATGTTTCGATCCGATACCAACCGATACCAAATATTGACCGATACCGACATTGGGGGTCTTTGTTCTGGTCAATTCGGCAAAACCAATCGGTAAGGGTGACTACTATTTCATATAATTTCAAAACTACTAAGAAATAACGCTGAAATACTTAAAATTATGTAGATATGTGTGTGTATGTAAGTGTGTGAGTATATATATACATGTATATATGTAGATATGTGTATTTATATATATAGGTATATATGTATGTATTGTGTGTGTGTGTGTCCTGTGTCCTGTGTCACAGAGTCGTCTTCGAAATAGGGTTAGGGTCCTGTACCCTGCCCCCTCCCCCCTACCCCTGCCCCCTCCCCCCTATAGGGTATCCTATTACCATGGACTAATCTAGGACACTCTTAAGATACTAGGATATCTAACTATCCTAGGATACCAAATTCTAGCCAAGATACTAACTTAGGGTACTAACTTCTAGCCCATATCCTAATATCCTAGGCTATAACCAAGGGGACACATATATAGGTTAAGATATTTACATATACTATATCCTAGGCTATAACCAAGATACTAACTTAGGGTACTAATTTAGGGCACTAACTTCTAGCTATATCCTAATATCCTAGGCTATAACCAAGGGGACACATATATAGGTTAAGATATTTACATATACTATATCCTAGGCTATAACTAAGATACTAACTTAGGGTACTAACTTCTAGCCCATATCCTAATATCCTAGGCTATAACCAAGAGGACACATATATAGGTTAAGATATTTACATATCCTAATATCCTAGGCTATAACCAAGGGGACACATATATAGGTTAAGATATTCACACAACTACCTATATATTTACTATATACATATATATAGGCATACATATATAGGTTAAGATATTTACATATACTAGGCTATAACCAAGGGGACACAATATATACATTCAACAAGTTATGCATTTATATACTAGAGAGATAGAGAGTGTATAGTGTCAAGTGTGCATATACAAGTGTCATGTGTGTACGTGTTTCCCAAACTAAACTCGTGTCCAAATACTCGACACAATGTATCGAAAAACAAACCAAACTCAACACATCCAAAATTGGACACGAATCCAAGGGCACGAGTCTTTGGGGACACGAATCCAATGGGCACGAGTCTTTGGGGACACGATGTGTGTCCGTGTGTCCGTGTGTGTGTGTGTCCGTGGGAGAGGAGGAGGAGGAGGGAGAGGAGTTAGGTTAGGGTTTACCTGAGGAAGAGGAGGAGGAGCTCGGGATTGGGGGAGAAGGAGCTCGAGGAGGAGGATCTCGAGGAGGAGGAGCTCGTCGGAGGGGGAGGGAGTCGCCGGGGGGAGGGGGTCACCGGGGGTGGGAGGGCACTGACAGAGGGGAAGGGAGTCGTCGGGGGGGAGGGGGGAAATTTAGAATTTTCGAGCGAGAGTGAGGGGGAAAGAACGAAACGGTGTGTCCTAAGTAAATAAAATTAGCGACGTCAAGTGTTGCAGTCGCTAAACGTCGTAAAATTGGCAACATATGCTAATAATATGTCGTTGAACGTCGCTATTCAGCGACGTATTAATCTCCTGTCGCGGAACGTCGCTAGGCAGCGACGTTTTGTGACGTGTATATAAAGCTGTCGCTATATTTCATAACTAGCGACGTCATTTCTTGCCGTCGCTAAATTACGTCGCAATTAGATAATATTTTAGTAGTGATATTCTTGTTTTGTAAGTAGACGCCCTTGAGGAGTTTAACCCACAGGAGGTGTCACGACCCGGTCCCAATGGGTCGAATCGAATCATGTCCAGCCTGCACCGTTGTGAGACGACGACAGTAAGCTGTATCCAAGTGCAGGTAATCACAATAACACAATATATTTGTCACAACTTCTAAAATTTCGAATATTAAAACTTGTCCAACAAAAAGATTCATCTGATACATCTGATAAAATAAAACTGAAATAGATTGTCTTCACTCCAACATAATGAAACTAGAAATGGAAATAACATTTATTTAAAAAGTCGGCTCATCAGCCTCGAGATCAACACCGTCCAATTGGAACTCTGGCAGCACAGCAGGGTAGAGCTCAGGGTCATAATAGCTACTAATCAATAGCTCTGCATCATCAATGGAACCTATTGGGGGTAGGGAATCCAGTCAGGAAAGAAGCAAAGTACAATTATGAAAATCTAACAATTTAACTAATAATTAGAATTTTACAATTTTAAACAGTTTAAAATAGTTGAACAATATTTTCCAGCAATTTTCCACAATTGAAAACAATGTGATTTGAGTATGTAGTGCTTATGACCGGCTTGGGTTGTACAATAGTATCCTAGTGATACGATACGGCTTATCCCCGTGTAAAAAGGAGTAAGCTCGCACAATTATGCAATATGAAGGTATTGGTCATAGAACACTACACTACTCCCCCAATATCCCACAATCAATAACAATCAATACTCTAGAAAAGAGTTTCGTGTAGCAATGTGGTTTAATATTGTAATATTACAATTAATAATTAAATTGAAAAATAAACACAACCGTACTTGCCTTTGTTTATGACTGGGTTTGAAGAGTCGGTTCCGGGAAAGAAAATCAGACTCGTCCTCGAAATCCTACATTGAGAATCCCGACTTAGCATAAATGAGGAAACCATATCTAGGTGTGCTAGTTACAATCTCTAAAATTTGATCTTAGTCAAATTTTGTGTTGTTATAAACAAAACACGTTTATCGATGCCATTCAAAGTTATTAATTTAACGAGGTAAAAGTCAAGTTAACATTTTTATTGGGAAACTTCGCATTTTTTAATTATTTGGCAAAACTTTGTATTTTGTAATATATATATATATATATATATATATATATATATATATATATAAATTAGTTATTTTTATTTTAATGAGAAAACATGAAATTGTCTAAGTTACAAACTTGAAATCTTATTATTTTATTTAATGTGAGAAAACTCTTATTAATTTTCTATAAAAAATAAACATTCAGTTTACTATTTATGCGTTTACCTACAAAACAACAATCCAGAAAAGAAAAAGAAAAACTAAACTACTTATTACAGGTCCACAGAAAAATAGAAAAGAAAACTTGGACTTATGTTCTTACAAATTTTTTTTACATAAATTAATTTAATTTAAAGGCGAGCTCTGAATACCGCGAACGGTCCAATAGTAGGCCGAAGCCCTGCACCAAAATACTAACAGCGGTAACCCATTCTAAAAATAATAATAAATTAAAGATAATTATAAAATGCATCTCAGACTTGGTCATTCAAAAATCTCATGTTTTAACTAATGCCTCAACGTCCGAGTTGGCCGATTTCGTTTGCATTTAGTTAGGGCCCATGGACCAATATGGTCGTCGCCCGAAAAGATACAAAAATCCATTTTAAAATGAACACTCCAAGATGTAATTTGTTTTGCAAAGATCGAGTTTTTAAGATAGTTTTAAAATATATATCTTCGAAAATTTGGACAGCACTTCCTCTATAATTGGGACAATCCAATCCTGGAAAAATGCCAACACCCACAATATTCCAAACCACAAAACATTCCCAACCAGAAATTCTAATTTATCCAACCCAAGAGTAGTTTTATATTCCAAAAAATCATAATCACAGGAAAAACTTCCCGAAATATAGAATTCGGAAAACCGGAAAAACCACAGAACCAATCTAAGGAGGATGGTCACAGAACCATTTTTCGAACTTATCTCGAAAATTCCGAGAAGCCACAGAACCATAAAACAACAACATCCAAGCTACAAAAAAATTATTCCGAAACTAAGTTCGAAAAATCCGAAACCAACATCGTAATTATCAATGTTGAATCCCATGACGGGATCGGAGACCGCGTCATCATCGACACTAAGAGAGGGACACGAAGATACGAAAATATACCTTGGGTGCTCAGCTAGAGCTCTCAGATGAAAATAGGAGAAAATGAAAAACCCGCGAATCTCGAAAAAATCCAAAACACGCGAACAACGAAAAGTGCCACGGAAAGCACGGATCTGGACAGCAAACCGGGGCACGGGGACTGCAACGCACACACGGAGGTGCGCACGGGCAGCGCGTACTGGCGTCGGCGAGGCTCGGGCGGCCGTGCGGGATCAGGGTCGGCAGCGGGATGGCTCGGGGCGGACGCTGCTGCGTTGAGCGGGGCGCGCGCCGAGGGAAGCTTGGGATCGAACGGCTAGGGCTCAGATTTTGGGGAAAATTTGAGGTGAGAGAGAAGGATAGAGATGGTGATGGAGGAAAAGAGGGAAGGGAGCTTTATATATAGGAGGAGATTGGGGGTTACGGGAGCTGAGGGGGTCTCGGGAAGGAGAGGAGACGGTCGTTGGCCGTTCGGGAAGGGGAAGAGGGAGGGTTGGCCGAGCGTCGGTTTGGAAAAGGAAAGGAAGGGTTTTGTTCCAGAGAGTTGAACGAGAGGGAGAGATAGAGTTAAAGAGTAATTTAATAAAAGTTTTGAAGGAAAGTTAAAATAAATTCTTTTTCTTTTCATATATATAAATATATATACTAAGAGACTTCAAAACTATTTTCGAAAAACTAAACTTGGGTTCGAAACGGGTTCGGGACGGGTCAGGCCCAACACTAAAATCCAGGAATAATAATTTTTCTAAGAATACAATTTTCCTAAATTAACAATTAATAATGATTTATAATAATAATTAGCTAATTAAATTATTCAATTAATTAACTAAAATTTTACGGGTTTCACAACCTTCTCTCCTTAGAAAATTTTGTCCTCAAAATTAAAGGATAGGGTTAGAAATTATCTCAGGTCTCAAATAGATACGGATACTGCTCCCGCATCTCATCTTCTGGCTTCCAGGTAGACTCGCCTGGGTGCCGCCACATCACTCTGACTATGGGCGTCACAGAGTTCCTGGTTTATTTCTCACCTCTGTCTAAAATTGCCACTGGTTTCTCTGGTACTGTGAGGCTGGGTCCAATCTCCAGCTCTGAATGGTCCAAGATGTGGCTCGGATGCGGGATGTAGCGTCTGAGCTGTGAAATGTGGAAGACGTTGTGCACGCCTTCAAGATTAGCTGGTAGAGCTAATCGGTACGCTACTTCTCCAATTCGGCTCAAAACTTCGAATGGGCCGATGTACCTGGGGCTCAACTTTCATGCTCTGCCAAATCTGATAGTTCCTCGGGTAGGGGAAATCTTGACGAAGATACTATCTCCTGATTCGAACTCCAGTGGTCGACGACTGCTATCAGCCCAATGCTTTTGTCTGTCCTGAGCAATCCTGAGCTTGTCTCTAATCACCTTTACCTTCTCTGCTGTATCGGTCACCATCTCAGGTCCAAGCAATACTCTTTCTCCTACGTCGTTCCAAGCAAGTGGAGTGCGACAACGACGTCCATAGAGTACCTCGAACGGATTCATACCGATGCTAGCTTGGTAGCTGTTGTTGTAGGAGAACTCTACCAAATGCAAGTGGTCTTCCCAAGACCCTCCAAATTCCAAGACGCAAGATCTCAGCATATCTTCTAGCATCTGGATGGTTCTTTCCGATTGTCCGTCAGTCTGGGGATGATAGACGGTGCTGAACTTCAATTGTGTTCCCAAACTGTCATGCAAGCTCTTCCAAAAGTGAGAGGTGAATCTGGTATCTCTGTCAGATACAATACTTACCGGAACTCCATGAATCCGGTAGATATGCTGCATGTACAGTGCTGCCAACTTCTCGGTGGATAAACCAACCTTGAAGGGGATAAAGTGAGCTGACTTTGTCAGTCGGTCCACAATAACCCAAATGGCATCCTTTTCTCCTTGGGATCGAGGCAGTCCTGACACAAAGTCCATCGTTATGTGTTCCTATTTTCACTCCGGGATGTCTAGCGGTTGCAACAGTCCTGCTGGTCTCTGTCTGCTGGCTTTTACTTGTTGACAAATCAAACATCTAGCCATAAATCTGGATACGTCCTTCTTTATTCCATACCACCACACTATAGTACGCATATCCTGATACATTTTATTAGCTCATGGATGTATAGAATACTGCGACTGGTGTGCTTCTTGCATCAGCTCGTTCCTTAGTTCGCCAGTTGGTACGCAAAGTCTCGTACCATGTCTCAATGCTCCGTCGCTGGCAATTGAGAATCCTTCAAGTGTTCCTGCCAGCACTTGATCTCTGAGTTTGCAAAGTGTCTCGTCTTGAAATTGTGCCTCCTTGACTTTGTCCATCAGACTTGAACGCACTTGCAACTGCATCATTGATGATTCAACTCCTGGTACAATTGCTTCTCTTTCCAGCTTCTTCATTTCTTCTTCAGGCAGTACAATCTCCAGTCCAAGCTTCTCTATGTCTTCCAGCAAATTCCGCTCTTTGGTCAAAAACATCGCCATCGGGTATCGACTAAGTGCATCTGCAACCATATTAGCCTTACCCGGATGGTACTGCAGGTCGATGTCGAAATCTTTCATCAGCTCCAGCCATCTCCTCTGTCGCATGTTCAGCTCCTTCTGAGTGAAAACATATTTAAGACTTTTGTGGTCTGTAAATATTTCCACTCTCTCTCCATAGAGGTAATGCTTCCACAGCTTCAGTACAAAAATAACTGCTGCAAGCTCCAAATCATGCGTAGGATAGTTCTTCTTATGAGTCCGTAATTGCCTAGATGCGTAAGCAATTACTTTTCCGTGTTGTTGAAGAACACAACCCAATCCATTATCAGAAGCATCACTGTAGATTGAGAAACCGTCGGTACCTGCGGGTAGCGCAAGTATCGGTACCATTGTAAGTCTCTTATTTATTTCCTCAAATGCTGCCTGGCAAGCTTCAGTCCACACAAATTCTTCATTCTTTCTTGTGAGCTTCGTCATCTGCTCAGCAATCCTGGCGAAGTCCTTCACAAATTTTCGGTAGTAGCCAGCTAAGCCCAAGAAACTTCTGATTTCAGCAACTGAACTTGGTGTACTCCACTTTTCAATAGCAGCTATCTTCTTTGGATCCACCGAAATTCCTTCTTCTGTGACAACATGGCCCAGAAAATCCACCTTGTCTAAGAAGAATTCACATTTAGATAGCTTACCGTAGAGCTTCTTCCTTCCTTAAAGTTCCCAGAACTTTCCTCAGGTGCTCTTCATGCTCTTCTTCGGTCTTCGAGTAGATCAGAATGTCATCGATGAAGACAACAACAAACTGATCCAGGTATTCATGGAAGACCTTGTTCATGAGGTTCATGAATACCGCAGGGGCATTCGTCAATCCAAATGACATGACCAAAAATTCATACTGACCATATTTGGTGTTGAATGCCGTCTTTGGGATATCCTCCTTCCTGACCTTGATTTGATGTAGCCAGATCGAAGGTCTATCTTCGAGAATACCTTAGCTCCACTTAGTTGATCAAACAGGTCATCGATCCGGGACAGAGGGTACTTGTTCTTGATGGTGATGTTGTTCAGCGTCCGGTAGTCGATACACATCCGTACAGTCCCGTCCTTCTTGGGTACGAACAAGACAGGTGCTCTCCAGGGTGAGGCTCCATCTCTGATAAATTCAAGGGCCTTCAGCTCATTGATCTGGTCCTTCATTTCTTTGGCCTCCTTAGGGTTGACTCTGTAGCATCCCCGATAAATAGGGGCAGAGCCGGAAACTAGGTCGATGGTAAATTCTACATCTCGATCTGGGGGTAATCCTGGAAGACTATCAGGGAAGACATCCATAAATTCTGCTATGATAGGGTGAGGAGGTCCAGATTCTTCGGTGATAGAGGAGTAAGTAATACCCTCCATATCTTTCGGAGCTCGAGAGATTTCAAACTCCGGCTCTCCAGGTGGGCTGAAGACTACACATCCTCTATAACAATCTATTAGCGCATGCTGCTTACTTAACCAGTCCATTCCTAGGACTACATCATAGTTAGGTAAGGGCATCACAAGTAAAGGTGCTAAGAATTTGTGTCCTGATATAGTTATAGGACAGTTACAGGTCTTAGTGATAGGTATGGGTCCACCACCAGTCATAACTCTACATATCTTCTTGCTAAATCCTGTAACTAGGTGGTGTGTAGAGATAAATTTTGTTGCTATAAAACTGTATGATGCACCCGAATCAAATAATGCTAAAGCAGGATATGAATGCACATAAATGGAACCTGTGATGATATCAGCGGTAGGTTCCTGCTCTGGCTCTTGCTCATCTGCTGTTAGGGCAAAAGCTCGCACAGTCTTCTGTTGGTGTTGCCCAAACTGTTGTTGCTGAGTGGGTAGGGGAGCCTTCTGCTGTGTTGTTCCAGTGTGGTTGAATGCCGTAGGGCAGTCTCTTACTTAGTGGATGGCAGACCCATAGACTTGGCAGTGTCCTAGCCTTTTCCTGCAGATGTTCGCCTGATGCCATGGCCTCTTGCAGAAATCACAGACAGGAATCTGCTTCTGAGGCGCTCTGTCATTGGTCCTCGCCTGATGGTGCTGCTGGTGGTGGTGAGAAGGCCTGTTGTTATTGTTGTGGTTGGGCCTCTTCTGGTTATTCTGGAAGTTGCTAGTTCCAGAATACTCCCTCTTTGAGCGAGCAGGCTGACTCTTCTCTATATCCTGAGCTCGTATTAAGATCCTTTCACGTCTTGGCACTACCTGCAATTACAGGAGTGCGAATCTCTTCCCTTAGTCCATACCTGAATCTTTCAGCACGATCGACGGGGTCGGCAACCAAGTTCTTGGCAAAGCGACTAAGTTGACCAAAATCTGCCGTATATTCTCCAACAGTCATGTTCCCTTGCTTCAGATTCTGGAACTGTCTTTCCATCTCCCGCAACTCTGATGTTGGGAAGAACTTCCTGCGGAACAACCTCTTGAAGGTGTTCCAGTCAAGCTGCCTGTCCTGGAGTCGGGGTTCATTCCGATACCAGGTGCTTCCTACATCTAGCAGTTGAAGTCCCACAGCTTCAACTTGGAGGTCATCAGGAAGTCGAGCAACGCTGAGGAGACGCTCCATGCTGTCGAGCCATTCGTCAGCATAAATGATTCCCTCGGTTCCCTTAAAAGGTCGAGGGTCCAGCTTCTTGAATTTCTTAATATCTCCGACTTTAGCAGGCCTTGGTTCAGATTGGGCTGCTTCTTCTCTCTCCAATACAGCCATAGCCACATTGTGAGCATTCTCCATGCCTTCTCTCATAATCGTCGTCTGTTCGCGATGAGCTTCAGCTTGAGTTCTCTGTACCTCAAGCACTCTTCGTAGTAGGCCTACGAGGTCGGTGGGGTCCACGGGCACTCGTGGGACAGCTGGATCGGGCACCACCGTAGGGGCTTGCTGTTCAGTCCGGGAAGATGTAGGATCTAACACTTGAGTTGTAGTATAAAATCCACGGGGTGCTGGTACATTATAGGGACGATCGGCCAGCTGCCGAGGTATAGGATCTGGACTTGGTTGAGGAGGTGGGGTGTGATCGGGTGATGACAACCCATCGTCAGCAGGATTGGTCTTGTCTGTGGCCATACTCTGGAAGGTTTAGGATTGTAAAACATAAGCAAGGTAGTCTACCAGTCTATAACAAACAAAAATATTTATTTATAATATATTTCGGTCCTATGTTGTGACAAATTAATGTTCTAGTGTTCTAAAATATTTCTAGATATATTTACCTAAGTTGTTGATCTGACCTGCATGGGCCACCACTAAAAACATGTCACGACCCGGTCCCAAATTATTGGGTCGAATCGGATCATGTCCAGCCTGTACCGTTATGAGACGGCGGCAGTAAGCTGTATCCAAGTGCATGTAATCACAACAACATAATATATTTGTCACAACTTCTAAAATTTCGAATATTAAAACTTGTCCAACAAAAAGATTCATCTGATACATCTGATAAAATAAAACTGAAATAGATTGTCTTCACTCCAACATAATGAAACTAGAAATGGAAATAACATTTATCTAAAAAGTCGGCTCATCAGCCTCGAGATCAACACCTTCCGATTGGAACTCTGGCAGCACAGCAGGGTAGAGCTCAGGGTCATAATAGCTACTAATCAATAGCTCTGCATCATCAATGGAACCTATTGGGGGTGGGGAATCCAGTCAGAAAAGGAGCAAAGTACAATTATGAAAATCTAACAATTTAACTAATAATTAGAAATTTATAATTTTAAACAGTTTGAAATACTTGAACAATATTTTTCAGCAATTTTCCACAATTGAAAATAATGTGATTTGAGTATGTAATGCTTATGACCGGCTTGGATTGTACAATAGTATCCTAGTGATACGATACGGCTTATCCCCGTGTAAAAAGGAGTAAGCTCGTACAATTATGCAATATGAAGGTATTGGTCATAGAACACTACACTACTCCTCCAATATCCCACAATCAATAACAATCGATACTCTAGAAAAGAATTTCGTGTAGCAATGTGGTTTAATCTTGCAATATTACAATTAATAATTAAATTAAAAAATAAACACAACCGTACTTGCCTTTGTTTATGACTGGGTTTGAAGAGTCGGTTCCAGAAAAGAAAATCAGACTCGTCCTTGAAATCCTACATTGAGAATCCCGACTTAGCATAAATGAGGAAACCATATCTAGGCGTGCTAGTTACAATCTCTAAAATTTGATCCTAGTCAAATTTTATGTTGTTATAAACAAAACACGTTTATCGATGCGATTCAAAGTTATTAATTTAACGAGGAAAAAGTCAAGTTAATATTTTTATTGGGAACTTCGCATTTTTCAATTATTTGGCAAAACTTTGTATTTTGTAATATATATATAAAAATTAGTTATTTTTCTTTTAATGAGAAAACATGAAATTGTCTAAGTTACAAACTTGAAATCTTATTATTTTTATTTAATGTGAGAAAACTCTTATTAATTTTCTATAAAAGATAAATATTCAGTTTACTATTTATGCGTTTACCTACAAAACAACAATCCAGAAAAGAAAAGGAAAAACTAAACTACTTATTACAGGTCCACAGAAAAATAGAAAAGAAAACTTGGACTTATGTCCTTATAATTTTTTTTTACATAAATTAATTTAATTTAAAGGCGAGCTCTGAATACCGTGAACGGTCCAACAGCAGGTCGAAGCCCTGCACCAAAATACTAACAGCAGTAACCCATTCTAAAAATAATAATAAATTAAAGATAATTATAAAATGCGTCTCAGACTTGGTCATTCAAAAAACTCATGTTTTAACTAATGCCTCAACGTCCGAGTAGGCGGATTTCATTTGCATTTAGTTAGGGCCCATGGACCAATATGGTCGTCGCCCGAAAAGATACAAAAATTTATTTTAAAACCAAAACTCCAAGATGTAATTTGTTTTGCAAAGATCGGATTTTGAAGATAGTTTTAAAATATATATCTTCGAAAATTTTGGCAGCACTTCATCTTTAATTGGGATAACCCAATCCTGGAAAAATGCCAACACCCACAATATTCCAAACCACAAAATATTTCCAACCAAAAATTCTAATTTATCCAACCCAAGAGTAGTTTTATATTCCAAAAAATCATAATCACAGGAAAAACTTCCCGAAATATAGAATTCGGAAAACCGGAAAAACCACAGAACCAATCTAAGGAGGATGGTCACAGAACCATTTTTTGAACTTATCTCAGAAATTCCGAGAAACCACAGAACCATAAAACAACAACATCCAAGCTACAAAAAAATTATTCCGAAACTAAGTTCGAAAAATCCGAAACCAATATCGTAATTATCAGTGTTGAATCCCATGACGGGATCGGAGACCGCATCATCATCGACACTAAGAGAGGGACACGAAGATACGAAAATATACCTCGGGTGCTCGGCTAGAGCTCTCAGATGAAAATAGGAGAAAACAGAAAACCCGCGAATCTCGAAAAAATCTAAAACACGCAGACAATGGAAAGTGCCACGGAAAGCACGGATCTGGACAACAAACCGGGGCACGGGGACAGCAATGCACACAGGGAGGTGCACACGGGGCAGCGCGCACAGACGTCGGCGAGGCTCGGGCGGCCGCGCAGGATCGGGGTCGGCGGCAGGATGGCTCGGGGCGGACGCTGCTGCGTCGAGCGGGGCGCGCGCCGAGGGAAGCTCGGGATCGAGCGGCTAGGGCTCAGATTTTAGGGAAAATTTGAGGTGAGAGAGAGGGATAGAGATGGTGATGGAGGAAAAAAAGGGAAGGGAGCTTTATATATAGGAGGAGATTGGGGGTTACGGGAGCCGAGTGTTTACAAAAACAAAAGTCTATTATTTCACAAACTTTAAAGAATAGTACAAGAGTACAATAAATTCTGGAAAAGTACAACTGTAGAAATCCGATCTAAAGACGATAGCTTTATTCCTTGGACGATGTGAACTTTGAAGACGATAGCCTCTGAAGAATGCAGCAGCACTTGGAAAAGAACTCCTGTTCTCTGATGATCTTGAATAATGATCCCCCTTAATGAAGAACTTGAAACTCTATTTATAGAGTTCTAGAAATAACTATTTTGTAGTTATTCTGGATTGCGCACATTGGACTGCACCAGTGACAGACTGCACCAGTGACAGACTGTGCAGACTGCAAACTGTGCTGGCCTTTGGGCAGTTGCTCGATCGTAGGCTAACCGTATTCAGATGCGTGGCATTGTTTGATTAAAATGCGCTTGGTCGTGTACAGACGGTTGCCACGTGGCGAGCAATTGATGGCATGTAAGCCACGTAATAAATGTCAGTTATCTTCAACAAGTTTGATGGATCGTGCCACTTGAATAACGCTAGCTTCAGACTGCGCTTCCTTCTAGTCAATGATAGCGCTAGGATTCGGACTAGGTCAAACTGCGCTGAGGTTGGACTGGCATACTGCGCACAGGTTGGACTGGCAGACTGTGCTCATGTTTGACTGTACAGCTGTTCTCGAGCGCCATGCTGCATAAGAAACGAACAGACTTCTCGCTTTTCGGGCTGTCAGGCTGTCAGAAGATTTGATCTTCTTGTCAGGTAATGATGGCTTTGCCACGTCAGCATAGCGCGCTCGAACGTTATCGCAGTTCAGCCTCGCGCGTTTGATTTGTAGCGCAGTCTATCTACTGCACAGTTCATTGAAGGGTGCATAATTTAGACTTCTCTGCCTATTTGATGGATGCAACTTGATTTTTAGGACTTACAAGACCCCCTTCAAAGTTTTCGAAATTTGAAAATATTCAAAGTTTCGAAATACTTTGAATTTTGAATTTGAAATCAAGTTGCGCTTTGGTTGCGCGTTTGGAGGAATTAGCTCCGTCTTTTGCGGCGCAATCGGAGGCGACTGTTACGTTTCTGTGAGAAGACTATAAATAGTTTTATCTTATATTCTTTTAATCTTTACCTGCTTTCGATTTCTCAAGAGAAAGAAACTCCTCTCCTATTCCGACTTCTTCTTCCTCCTCTCGTTGTCGACATCAATGGCGCCCAAACGATCGGCCACTGAGAAGGGAAAGGCCCCTGCCGAACCTTCGATTCGTGTTGCACCACGAGTATCTCGTCACGAGACGGGCCACCCAGCTCTTCAAGGTGAATGACGAACCATAATCGAAACCCTTTTTAGGGTTTTTGATGTTTTTGAACCTTCATGCCTCTCTCTTTTTAGAGATTGATGGTATTCTCAACCACTTACGCCACCCTGTTTAGGGTTTCGGCTGCACGTACAACAGTTTTTATTTTTATAAAAACTGTATCTTTGCGCAATCGGTTGGAGAGCGCTGACAGAGTATTCAGCGCAATCTGTCGATTTGTGCATCAATGCGCAAACTGATGTTTTGCGCAAGTCGGCTGTGCTAGCGCAATCTGATGTCTTGCACAAGTAGGCTATTCTGGCACAATCTGATGTCTTGCGCACGTAGGCTGTGCTGACGCAATCTGATAGATTATTTCACACAGCACAATTGGATAAATTGTGAAGAAGTTTTTAAATTCTTTTACACATACTGATCTTTGTCTCTTCATTGGTGCAGTTAACCTCAGAGAAGATCCAAACTACGAGGTTCTTGCAGGATCTCTGTCCGAATCAGAATTCAAGGAAGATCTCTCACACGTTTCCTTTCCACAATATGCTTTACCATCATCCCGACAAGCTGTCTTGGTTGCGCAAGATAATGATACTTTATTGTGTCTGATGAATGGGCAACCTCTTCAGACTGCTGACACTGTCACCCATAAGAAACCTCTTTTTTTGTTTGGTGAGGCTTTTGATAAGAATTCTCAGCCAAGGCCTCGCAGGGAGCAGAGAATCTTCCGAAGGGACGAGAAGACGATATATTTGACAGAGATCTCCAGATGTCTTCCTCTGTCCAGATATGCTTTTGCGAGCTATCCCAGAAGAATGGAATGAGACATAACTCCGCTGCAGCAGGCCCGAGTGGGTAATATCTGTGTTAAGAAGGGGCCAGACCATAAAGATGTATTCTACAGTTCTTCTGAGCGACATAACTCCCTACTCAGAGGACTAAAACCCGGTTGCATCCCGCCGGAGGATTCTTCTCTGCTGCTGCCAGTAAGGACCCCTATATTTGTAAATGAGTTTGCGAAGGTGGAAGGAAGGTATCCGGACCAAGATCTGCGATTGACAGGTCTTGTGAACCCGGACAATAAAAGGTGGATCTGTGTGGCCAATTGGATATTGGTCCAATTTAAAGATCAGCTCAAAGAAATTGATCTGTATCAGGCAGTGTACGCCACTGTTTATGGCTTCCTCCCTAATCCATATCTATTTCTTGCGTTGGCAGAGAGATATAATTATAGGACTGGGACCTTCATGACGCCACGCGGGAAAATTGGATTAGCCTTGCATGAGATGAAATTGTAGCTTCCCTTCCCGGAAATTCTGAATTATTTTTATTTTTATTTGATTTAAATGGTGATTTTTATATTTTATAAATATTTGTTTAGTTATTTATTACGGTAGACGATTTTAGCCATGGTTGAGTTTTGAAGTACCAGACGACTAAGAATCATGGCACGGATAGTGCAATGGCGTGCCTTGACTAGTGTATTAGCCATGCCAAGAAAGATCCAGCCATAAGTGTGTCCTAACTAGGAAAACCAGGCCAAGTTGCGACTTAACCCTTACCGAAGTTTATTTATTATTATTTATATTGTTGTGTTTTAGGGAAACATGTTATATCATTTTAGCCCGGACTAGACCCGAACTGAGCCCAAGCCCATGTAATCCTGCGGTACGTCTAATGACATTCGTATTGATGCATGTTGGTATGATTGTGTGTCGTATTCCATTTTAGTGATCTAATACGTATTCCTAAATATTCTTAATTTAATATTATAAATATTGTTATTAGTTGGTATTCAATAATATTTGTATAAAATAGGCCTTGTGCATTTTTGGGATTATTAGAGGGTGCAGAATGGTATATACATCATCTTTGGTTTATTAAATTTTGTTATTATTATTACTATTATTATTATTATTATTTTGGGGTTGTTATTTAATATTATTATTTTATTGATTATAATTAACGGTTATATTTAATTGTTATATTAAATTGTTATCATGTGATTTGTAATTTATGCATAAATATAATATATTAAATATTGCGTATTGTGTATGTGTACGTATACTTTATAATATATATGTATAGGTGAAGGTATTGTAAATATATATATATATATGGTATATGTGTATTTATATATAAATATACATTATATACTATATATATACGTATAAATGTGTATATAGAGATATACGTGAAAATGTGTATATATATGTATATATAAATATATATATAAAGTGTGTGCAGATAAATATATACGTGTGTGTATATACATATATAAATATATTACGTGTATATACATATATACATACGTAATTACCTATTGTATTATATAATACAATAACCGAAACAAAAAGCCCAGCCCAGCTTTCCATCCGAAACCCCCACAGCCAAACCAAGCTGTACGAGACGTAAACTCGAGCATAAGAGGAAACCCCCCCGATCCTATTTAATAACCGAACTCGTATTCGAGGGAGAGATCGAAATGATCAAAACCCTAATCCACCCACGCCACCGCCCCTTGGCTTCCTGGCGAACACTCCGGCGGCCGCACGCCCCACGGCGGGTCACCGCCGGCCGGCCACAGGCCGGCCAAACAGCGCACACGCACGTGACAGGGCAGAAACAGAGACAGCAGTAGCCGCGGACGAGCAACTTCGTCACGAAGGATCTTCGCTCACAATCGACCGTTCGCCAAACCGTCTTTTCGGGTATGCTCCCAATCCAACCGACTTTACATCCTATTAACTAGATTAGTATAAATCGCAGTAAAATCATAGGAAAAATCAACCTAAATTCACCAAAAAATCTGTTCAGAAACGGATTACGAATCCATTCCCAACACCTATTTGGAAGGGTTATAACTGTCCAGCTTTTGAGAGTTTTCAAAACCCTACTAGACAATCTGGAAGACAACCTATAGAGCTTCGAAATCCTTTTTGTAAATCTGAATTTCATTGATTGTGCGTCGAGAAATCGAATCGCCAAAATCAAGAAAAAACTTATTAAACTGTTTTCGAAAACAATAAAATCTCTCCGATACGACGTGCGTCCCGCCAAACCGGGCGACGTGGTCGTGCACCGTAAGCATCGAAAGCTGCGTAACGGCTTCGTGGTCGTGTGGGCTTTGGCGGAATTCAAATTGGTCGCGTGTGCGCGACGAATTTGATGCGTATCCGTCGAAATTTACCGTATCGTGCACTTTGCAAATTCTCTAATTACTTTGTGCACGCTCGTCAGATCGAGATGAAACTTATGCTAACAGGACCGTATCATTTTTCTGGTCCTGTACGCCAAGTTTGGTCCAATTCTGAGACAGTTGATCAGATCGCCGTTTTGCGGGCCCCACGGTCCTACTCAACGGGCGATTTTGTGCACGGCCCGTCGGAATCCAACTCTGGACATACGGTTGGGTTCATATAAAAAAATTGGATCCACAAACATATAGTTTGACGACTTTAGAGACCATTGACTCTGGCACGCTTTTTGGTGCAAAGCGGGTCCAATGGCGGACATCATTTTTGTCCGAAATTACCATTTTGCCCCTGTGTCCAGAATTGGACTTAAGGACAGGCAATCCTAGCTAATTTGACTATTCTGAGAATATTGGTAACATTTATTTCAGCTTTCGGAGACAGTTGTGATGACTTGGACTTTCTGATTTGTGATTGGCGATACATCGTTGGTTCTCCGTGCAACCCCCAGGCAAGTATACCTTGCCAACTTGTACAGTATAATTTATCTGCATGTTCATCATCTCGCTGTGGTTCTTTTCTTACATTCGTGATTGCTTTATTTCATGTCTAGTGCACTTTTCTTGTTATAGTTTCACTTTACATGATTCTAGTTGTCTGTACATTCTTGTTTCCTTCTGTTATGACATTTCTATCTGTTACACTATGTTAGTCTCATACGTATTGCTTGATAGAGTCGTCTAGTCCCACACCACGATTTTCTCGACTTGATTATAACTTGACTTGACTTGACTTGACATGACTTGAGTGGGATTTGACTTTGACATTCTATAGATTGTGAGTACTTACCTTGACTACGGTCTATAGGATTTTATACTAGGTTTGGCTACTGTCTTGGTTATGTGTACTTGCCTTGACAGCGATTGAGATATTATAGATTGTGAGTACTTGCCTTGACTGCAGTTTATAGCCAGCCATTTCTAGTATGGCATGCCAGTGTCTTAGGATCCTCGTGTTTAGATCTTGTGTCTTGGTTCATTTTATTTCGTTAGATACCCTTGATTGTTTCTTGCTTCTTTTTACTGTTACATGTTGGCTTGTATATTATGTATCTTGCTAGTCCTCTGAGGACCTGATGATCTCTTCAGGTTTAGCGACTGCATGGAGTTAGTTAGCAGAGCGGGATGGTAGAGGATTGCGATTTATGATACAGGTATTGTTTGTGATATTTCTTTATTGTTCTCTCGTGCTTTACATTCAGTACCATGATATATTCTGCTTACTTTATGGACTCATACCATTCTTAGAGTCTAATCGAACAATATGCTAATGGGCTGCAGACCATGACCCATAATTGTTCATTCTTGTTTCATATGATTCCTGTGGATTGAGATATAGTTTAGATTAGACATGATACCATGACCTTGACAGCTTATACGTTCTCGAGTCGGGCTGGAGTCCGCTCGATACGTAGTTGGCTTGCTCACGAGCTTGCGTCCGAAAACTGGGTGCGGGTCGTGACAGAAATACATCTCTAATCTGTCGATGGAAGATATCCCCTATGAAGAGTTTGTCCCGATAAATGATGAGTTGGACAAGATACGTAGGGAGAATGCCAGCATGGTAGATATTTTTGAAGAGCTACTATGCCATTACAAGATTTGTTCTTTATACTACAAGAGTGGCACGATCGGCACTTACTATTCGACCAAGTGGTTGCCGTATCTTTTTTTTAACCATATTATTGAGAAGAAGACCAAAGAACATAAGAACTGCAATCCCAACTTCTTCAAACCGCTTAGCAATAGCGAGGTGATGGAGTTAATGGAGAAGCACGACGAGATGGATATCAAGATCAAAGATGATCTTCAGTATCCTCCTTTCAAGGAAGGAGACATAGTCGAGAGCTACATAAGGATGGGTTATTGGCCCATGTCGAAAGAAGCCCAAATGGCAGGTTTTCTTACTTACTGGCTTCGACGATATGTTGTTCCTGGGGCCAGTGCAGTTGACCGCTTCCATCGCGGTGTGTTGTTTGCTGCCGTCCGTCTAGTTTTTGGCTACCGGATGGACTTGAACCCTATCTTCCAAGCCGTTTTGCATGCCAATTCGGCTATGACCAATTCCATGTAGGCAATGCCATAACATGCCTACAGGGAAAAGGTTATTTGATTGATGGAGCCCGGACTTGGGCCTATTACAATGCCCGTGACACAAAGACAACGTTCTCGATGCCGACAAGGAACGACCGTGGCCCGCGCATGCTGTATACTTATTCGATCTTTTATACGTCAGCAAATACTTTTGCTGAGAATTTCAATTTAACAGACAGCTTTGCGACAGTGACACGATTTAGAAAAGGAGCACCTGTTTTGTTGCCTCCTGGTAATGACGAAGAACACGAGCCGGCTGATGCTCCTCTAGAAGCTTCGAGGGAAGCCAAATTCCCTGAAGAAGTCTACGAACCGCTGCGTGTTTCTTTGAAAGTTGTAAGATCTCCGATCAAGGAGAAGAAGAGGAAGGTAGAAGAACCATCTTCTCCTGTCTCTAAGAAAAAGACCGCTATAGACTCTTCGAAAAGAGTCACTACTCGATCGCAGTCTCGACAACAGGCTGAGTCAGCTCACAGAGAAGAGACGACGACCCCGACTTCCATCCAAAGACAAACACACGCTGAAGACGTAGAGAGTCCTGAAGAACCTCTACGCAGGAAAAAAATAGCTTTCAGAAAGAAAGTGACCACTCCCCCAAGACCTATCCATACATCAGCCCTGATAAGTGCTGCTACCGGGGTTATGATGCCTTCTCCTACACCTGCTCCTGAGCCTAGGCAGGTGACAGATACACAAGAAGGAGCTACCAGTGCAGAGATAAGGGACAAGGTCGCAAACACAAGAGAAGAAACCACGAAGACAAAAAAATGAGGCTGCAGAAGCAAGAGAAGCGACTGCAACTCCGACCCCAATCAATGAGTCGGAATCGTCTGTCGAAATATTGCCATCTCCCACACTTGCAATGGAAGCTGCTCATCTTCCAGCTACACCAAGATCGCGTCGTGCTGAAAAAGATCGACTGATGATCGAAGCTCTGGATGGATGTGACTTCGGCTTCCAGGACATAGATCCAGTCGATGCAAGTGATGATGAGGAAGCACAAGAGGATGAGGCAGATGACGAGGAAACATCGGCGGAGAATGTTAATGACAATCTAATTCCGGAAGAGGATGCTGCTGACCATGCATCCCAGGAGAAGAATGCTGCTAATGAAGTAGCACCAGAGGAAGCTATTGTCACCGATCAAAGAGGTATTGACTGATTTTGATAATCTTTATTTATAGATCAGATGACTGATGTTTTAACTTTCATTCATACAGAAATTCAACCTTCTTCGATTCTTTCGGTATGCACTGACATGGTACAGACAGAGGCGATAGCCAGCGGCAGCCTTCATCTATCAGGCGGCTCCGAAGCGGGGAGTAGTCAGGCAATAATGTCTGAAACTACTTCCGCGAGGCGCCAGCCTATTTTATTAAATGACAATCTTGTCATGAAACCCAGCGTTGGTAAGCTTGTCTTCATTTTGATCTTGTTTTGATAGCCTTTAGTGACAACAAACTGATGATGTTTATTTGATTTCATAGAGGAACATCTGGGAGGGGCAACTAGCTCCACTGTGGCTCCCCTATCAAAAGAGGCTACAGCCCATGTTCAAGATGCCGAACTTCCGTACTCACAAACATCCGCTGCTGAAGCTTCTGTAGGAGTAGCTGCTACACCTAGTGCAGTAGCTACCAACAAGTTTGTAGTTGGTTCCTTCACCAATTTCTTCTTCAGTTCCTTGGGACCTTTGGTACAAAGAGTAATGGAGAAAAAAAATGTTGGTTTCATCACTGTCAGAAGCCCAACTTCTTATCTGATTGGCGGCATCCGAGATCAAGGTGATGAAGCTCAGGCTGCTTACCTCGAACATGTGCTGGATGAGCTGGAGGAATCGATCAAGATTTTTAAAGATCTTAACCGAGGGGAGGTAGAGCCACTCGTGAATGCCGAGTTCGAGAGAATGACTCGAGAAGCTGAGGTCTCGAGAGCTAATTTTAAGACTTTTTTGGATACTTTCACTGCGATGTCTTCAGAGTTCGACTCTCAGCTAAATATAATAGCATCTACTGCTGGGAAGAAAGAGAAGAAGGTTGCTGATCTGAAGGCAGAGTTTGCTCGACTTCAAGAGGAGTTAAGAATCGTTCAACTTGCTCTTGAAGAAGAGACCATACAGCATCAAGCTGCAGTTCAGCAACTGGACATTCTGACCCATGAGAAGAATAAGTTTGTCAAGTTTCATTAGGATGAAATTGCTCGTCGACTAGTGACCTTGCCAACATTTGACGCTGAATCTGGAATGGCAGAGGCTAGAAGGCGGGTGCTGGATTCTCATGATGAACGACTCCAAACCTTGAAGCAGCAGATAGCTAATCTGATGACCCCTCCGGCTGAATAAGAAAATTTTCTGTATTTTCTTCTTTGTGATATGTCTTTTTTGTAACGTCTTTTATCTTAATCAATGAAAAGACACTATTTTGTGGATCTATTATTTGTTGCATATCCCGTTACGAATATAAATAATAGCGATAGGAAATATATTCAGAGGTTCAGGACATGATATATTTCTTGATTTAGAAAATAATTATATTCATTATATCTGCTCAGAGGTAATATGGACATGGCAGAATATAAATTTTTGAATATCATTATTTCGATAGACAACTTAATCAGAGGTAATCAATACATAACAAGTTGCTGATATGGATGATCGGATGAGTCATCAGAATGAATGAAATGAATCATCGGGATGAACAGATGAACCGTCAATTGGATGAAGTGAATGGGTGAACGGGTGAACCGTCAGATGAATGGAATGAACGGATGAACCGTCGGGTGGAATGAACGGATAAACCGTCGGATGAATGGAATGAACGGATGAACCGTCAGGTGAATGGAATGAACGGATGAACCGTCGTAATAAATGGAATGAACGGATGAACCGTCAGATGAATGGAATGAACGGATGAACCGTCGAGTGAATGGAATGAACGGATGAACCGTCGTAATAAATAGAATGAACGGATGAAGAATCCGTCGCTTCGGTTCACATAATCGACTGTCTCAAGAATCTCTGTCTATAAGTTGATCAGAAATTTAGATGGAATGATCAGTTTCAATTTTAACACAAAATATCGTCTGGAGATGCGTCCAAGAAGGCTGAGATCATCCCAAAAGTCGAAGAAGTCGCTGAGGAACGTATAGCCGAGCCAACCCAGCCAAAGCAGATGGAGGCGGGCGAAGGTTCGTATGCACCTAAGCCGCCACGTGATATCTTGGACTTCCTAGTTGAGCCAGGGAATACTGAAGAAGATGAGGCTATGAGGATGGCCACTTGCGCATTTCTAGTAAAATCGAGCAAGGATATCCTCGGCTCTTTTGTCGACTATATTTTTAAAAAGGACGGCAGTGGTCCTCGTCCTGTCTTTAAAAAGGACGATAGTGATTCTCGTACTTGATATCATATAACATCGTTTATGATAAAATAAAATCAAAATTTATTTATGAACTGTCTTGTCGTATTTACAAGAAATCCTTTTTACATTCATACATAGTACTTTTTAAGGAATTTGCCATTGATAGGCATCATCGCAACTCGACCGTCCAGCTCTGTGAGTTGATAGGCTCCATTTGAGAAGACTTTACTCACGATATAAGGCCCTTCCCATTTTGCATCAAACTTACCTTTGCTCATGTGAGTCATAGTCATAGGACGTCTGACTGTTAGAACGAGTTCTCCTTTCTGAAAGGCTCTGATTTTAACTTTACGGTTAAAAGTCTTCAAGATGCGGGCTTGATATAATTCAATATGTTGTTGAGCCAATAACCGCATCTCGTCGAGCGCCTCCAGTTCTTGAAGTCGAAGAAGATCATTGTTCTCCGTAGTAAGTTCATTAGCGATGGCAATTCTCAAGGAAGGAATTTGAAGTTCCAGAGGAAGAACTGCTTCACAACCGTAAACCAAAGAGAAAGGTGTACAACCTGTGGGGTTGCGGATCGTAGTACGTGTAGCCTCCCTTCTCAGAAATTTTCAAAATATTTTATTATTTTATTTAATTAATTTAAATGGTGCTTTTAAATTTGTTTTATAATTAATTATTTAGTTAATTGTTACGGTGGATGATTTTAGCCATGGTTGAGATTTGGAGTACAAAGTGACTAGGAATCATGGCACGGATAGTGCAGTGGCATGCCTTGACCAGTGTATTAGCCATGCCAAGGAAGGTCGAGCCATAAGGATGCCCTAACTAGAAAAACCAGGCCAAGTTATGACATGACCAGTATAAATATTTAATTATTCATTATTAATATTATTTGACGTCTAGGTGACCCGGTCGCACCAAACTAGTCAAGCTGAATCGAACTGAGCCCAAGCCCATGTAGTCATGCGGTACGTCTAGTGATATTCGTGTTGATGCATTTTGGTATGATGGTGTCGTATTCCATTTTAGTGATCTAATGAATATTCCTAAATATCCTTAATTAAATATTATAAATATTGTTATTAGTTGATATTCAATAATATTTGTATAAAATAGGTCTTGTTCATTTTCTGGGATTATTAGAGGGTGCAAAATGGTATATATACACCATTTTGGTCTTATTAAATTTCGTTACATTTATTATTATTATTTTATTTGAGGTTATTATATATAATAATATTTTATTATTATTGGTTAATTAAGTATTTATTGATATATAAATAAGGTATATATATAAATAATGTAAATAAGGTATATATATACATATAGATATATGTGTTTTAGTATACTATATTTGTATACATATATAAACGTATATATGTGTGAATGTATTTATAACTTATTAAGGTATATACATACATACATATTGTATTTATATATAAATACGTGTATGTGTATGAGTATACATATATAGGTGGAGTATATATACATGTATATATATATATATATATATTTTTTTATATACATGTATATATATAAATGTATATACGTATAGATAATAGATAGAAAGAAATAAATAATAAAGAAAACATAGGAGCCAATCCCAGCCGGCCCAGGCCCGCTCAGCCATGAGCCAAGCCCAGGCCCGACCACAACAGCAGACTATCCCGAGCCATTGCTTCCCCCCAAGCCCATCCCAAATTCAGCTAAAGCCTGCCCAACAGTTTCAGCCCAGGCCTAACATTCAAACCCCCCGACCTGTGTAAGTAAAACACCCGAGCCTGTGACCAAGTTTCCGCAAGCCCATAGCCTAACACCCCACGCAGAGCAAGCCCGACTCTCCTCTCTGTGCGGTTAACCAACGAACCATATATATATGTATGCGAGGGATCGAGAACACAAAACCCTAGAGTTCAAACTGCCACCCTCCTTCCCCACGCCCCAGGTGACCTGCCCCGACCCTGCGCGGCGCCGCAGCCACCGCCGGCAGGCGGCAGCAGGCCACGTGCGCGCGTCCAACGCGCACAGGCGCGGGATAGGCAACAACAGCGGCGGCTCGAAGAGGCAACTTTGAGTTGCATTTTCTCCAGCTAGGTTCGACGAATTTCCGAACCGCTTCCTCTGGTAAGATCCTGTTATAACCCTCTTTAATCCCTATTAAATAGTTTAATTTCTAGTGATCCGAGACTCGAGAAAAATCGAGTGAAAGTTGACGAAAAAACTGTTAAAACAGGACACTTGTAACAGTCCCAAACACCCAACTTCACGTCGATTTTCCCACCAATTTATCTTTCGAATCAGGAAACTTTCTAAACAGAAGTTAAACCCAACATATAGGGCTAGAAAATTCCAGTAGGAAGCTTGTAGAAATATGCTTTGTACGAAGAAATAAACACATGTAAACTTCGTAAAAAATCTGTTTTCAAAATCATGAAAACGCTCTACACGACGTGCGTCACGCTAATCCGGACGACGTGGTCGCGTACCGGAAGGATTAAAAGCTGCGTAACGGCTTTGTGGTCGTGTGGGCTTTGACGGAATTCAAATTGGTCGCGTGTGCGCAACGAATTTGATGCGTATCAGTCGAAATTTACCGTATCGTGCACTTTTTAAATTCTTCAATTACTTTGTGCACGCTCGTCAGATCGAGACGAAACTTGTGCCAACAGGACCGTATCATTTTTCTAGTCCTGTATGCCAAGTTTGGTCCAATTCTGAGACAGTTGAATCCGACGTCGTTTTGCGGGCCCCACGGTCCCACTCAACGGGCGATTTTGTGCACGGCCCGTCGGAATCCAACTTTGGACATACGGTTGGGTTCGTATCGAAAAACTGGATTCGTAGACATGTAGTTTGACGACTTTAGAGGCCGTTGACTCTGGCACACTTTTTGGTGCAAAACGGGTCCAACGGCGGACATCGTTTTTGGTCCAAAATTACCGTTTTGCCCCTATATCCAGAATTGGACTTAAGGATAGGCAATCCCAGCTATTTTGACTATTCTGAGAACATTGGTAATGTTTATTTCAGCTTCCGGGGACTGTTGTACGGGTTTTGACTATTGTGGCACATTGAGTAGTTCAGATTGTCGGTTTCACCAGCAGAGGACCACAGACGAGTACAGTTTATTGTCTGCATTTCGATATTGATCTTTACTATATTTCATTGATTAGTCATTGGTTATGTGATTTCTATACTCTATTATAAATTATTGAGTCGGGAATGAGAAGTACCAAGGATGTGTGATTCGACCGTAGACCTCGTAGACATTATTTACTTTTTTGCAGTAGATCTCGTAGACATTGTTTACTTTTATGCAGTAGATCTCGTAGACATTGTTTACTTTTATGCAGTAGATCTCGTAGACATTGTTTACTTTTATGCAGTAGATCTCGTAGACATTATTTAAATTCTGCAAGTAGATCTCGTAGACAGTGTTTATCTTTCATGCAAGTAGATCTCGTAGACCGTGCGGTGTCGTGTCCCAGACCGATCACATATCAAAGGTACTTCTAACAGTTGGGGAAAGTATTTTGTGTCTACTTATTGCTATTGGTTTTCCGTATTTACTGTTTATTTTCAAAACTCATGATTGATGTCTAACCTTTATTTTATAGTCATTTTCTTTATTTAAAATTGCATTCAGTGAATTGTGCTCGTTCCATTCCTGACTGGAAACCAACATTTTCAGGTTAGCCATGGATTCACTTAGCTTGGGGAGTGACGGAAATACTTGCAGACAAAAACCTAGAGACTAGATAGATAGTTGAGTTGTAGTCATTCATTTATTTGTACAAGTTTATATTTTTCTACAAATATAAAACTTGTGATCATTGTAAGTTAAATTAATTATGTAAATGAGCATTATTTGTGATTTTGATCTTCATGGCCGTGACAGCGTTCTACCGCCGACACTGCGGCGTAGGCTGGCTTGGACACGTCTCGTATTCGTTTAAAAAAAACGGGTGCGGGTCGTGACAAGTTTTTGTGGTGGCCCATGCAGGTCAGTCTTCGCAAATCATGCGAACTCGTGATAGTACTTAAGTTAATTGTACTATTGCGAGCCTGCGGCAAGGAAATGCTCATTTACGAATTAAGATTAATTTAATTTAAGTGAATGACTAGGGCTAGGAGTCCACTATACGAATTTACCGATGGGTAGCCTAGGCCATGCAATGTAGATAGGGAGTTATAAATTTTGATAGTTTATCAGATCCCCATAGGTACATTATTATCTCTTGATAT
Source organism: Iris pallida (assembly GCA_029216955.1). Lineage (NCBI taxonomy): Eukaryota > Viridiplantae > Streptophyta > Magnoliopsida > Asparagales > Iridaceae > Iris > Iris pallida. Next base: position 5,858,884 of record JANAVB010029816.1, on the reverse strand, counting down.
GACGATGTAATCTAATTTGGATAGATTATTCCCTTGGTAAGGCAGGGCTTCATAGAATTATTGATCCAGCCTTGATAGATTATTCAATTCATTCTCTTGCCTCTTTGGATATCGTCACCATATCTTAGTTTGAATTGCCCATTTAAAATCCTATTTTGCCGTAAGGGAATAGTTTAAAATTCCTGATTCGGTTATTCAAATACGAATCTCGAGGTAGACTGATCCAAAAATTTTCTTCCATGGTTCGAATACACATGAAAGAGATACCAGAATGTTTGTAGTTCTTTGTCTTCAGTTTGTTCCTCCCTGTGTAATCTCTTATTTTAAAGATTGTAACTGATAGGACAAATATTTATGCCTTTTTCATAGTCAACTTGTATGAATCTCTAGAAGCTCAGGAATTTATTTACAGATATAGTTACGAGAATGTTAGTTAACCCTTACTGGCAGGACAGTAGCGCACTGTCGCCATTTATTTAAATTTTGGAGACTATGGATTCACTACAGCCAACAGCGCACTGGCGAGACACGACCCCTATAGTTGAAATTAGATTAGAAAAATATCGGTTATAGAATTTTGCTAGAAATATGGCTAGTGGTCCTCTTTGACCATAGTCACACTACTGTCAATATAAAGTAGAGTATCAGAATAGCATGTCACATCTGAATCACGAAACCAAGGGTTTACCACAGCCCGATTTTACGGGCGAGGCGTAGTCCTCGGTGAAATGACTTCAGACGTGATTACAAATTAGGGATACGATAGAGGATAGGACGGTGCTCTGTATGTTCTATAATATCCAAAGCCAATAGTAGTAGAAGTTCTGTGAGATTGGGTAGCATTTCTCCCGACCTAGCATTCCGTGGTCCTTGTGATCTATTGACGAGGTAATTGACTGACACTAATAGGTTTACCTAGAATATGAAATTTAGAATGTCCATAACCCATTAGTCGACCAAGTCCTTGTGGATAAGAAGGTAGTAGGAAGACTATATAAGCAAGAACACCAGGTAAGGTTTGATTCTCACAAAACTCGAACTTCTTGTGCCTCCTTTCAAAAAAAAAAATTTATACTTGTATTTTGACTATCTTAAACCAATACTGCTAATACAGCCTAGTTTTGCAAGCTCACTCTGTTCTCGAGCTTGATTCAAGGCATATGTTTAGTGGGGACGCCTGCTAACTTATTGCCTAATCAGAATCATTGTATTATGGTCTGATCAACCATGATGCATTTTGGTTCGCTCTTCGTTTAATTACACTACGTGGATGGAGATATATAGGTATCTAGGATCTCATCCGCGACTGCTTTGACAATTCCTCTTGAATTATACGTTCTCCTTTGGATCACGTGATTGTATTCATTAACATCTCCCTTGAAGTCTTTATTGTTTTTGTCTTTCACCGACTTGGAAAGGCGAAAGCTCGTGATGGTGGAGAGATACAGAGTATCACCATGGCTATGATAGTTGGCTACACAAGTGTAGCTACCATTGGCCAGTCATGTGATTGAGTTACTCATCCTCCTCTCGACCCACAAACTACTATTGAGACTTTCGGGCCATCTGAATTTGAGAATGATTAGGGTTTTACCCTTAGTCAGAACGCCAACCTAGGAGACTATCTATTCTCAAGAAACCGAATGTTATGAGTCTCTAATTATTTGCTGGAAGCTTTCCTTAACTAGCAACCCTTAAGCCTTGAACCAACCCTTCCTCGACCGAAGCCCACAGTTAGACATGAGATGAGTGGACAATAGGGTAATCAATTACCGTGACACTCATCCCGAGATTGGTTTCCAACAAATATTACTCTAGTTATGTAAATGTTATTATTAGGACCTAACTAGTGTTGGAACACCACAGTCACTAGCTTAGCCAATACCATAGCTTAAATACCATGTCATATTATGATCTACCAGTTGTCAACGACAATACACGATCACCACAACTCTTGTGACGATAGTTTGGCAGGTTGACACAAATAGAAATTCACGACTCAGTTGTAGAAACCTTGTGCCTTAGAGTTGGTTACCCCGTCGATAACTCTAGTATACTATAGACGAATAGATCATCCTATTTTATCGACCATGTGTCATTGTACACACTCGTTTTTCAATTATGGAGGAACGACCCTTGAATTGACTTATATCTACCGTATTCCATTTTTCGTGCCTTAATCTTTATTCACAAGAGTCGAAGTACAATACCCGGACTTTTAGAATTCTTTTAGTCTCATTATTCCTAAAACCATATCCTAGCTTCTAAGGTGGGTAGACTGTAAGCCTCCTAAAATTTTTGGGATATACGAGGATTTTCGATTGATTAGAATAACTTCCATAGGAAGATGATTAGTACCCTTGGACTCCCACTTTTCATTTAGATCATTTTGTGTCCTCGACCGTGTCATTAATATTCGGAGCACGAGGCCAGTTGTTACCTTCCAACAAAATTCATATGCAAGATCTAGATGAGTCCACCTTCATCTAGGTATATCATGTCCCACTCAAACCCATTCTCTTGTACTCCATTTTTATGGTACGACTTTCAGGACAAAAGGATTAGCTATAACCATTACCATAAAACCGATATACTTTCCGACTTCTATTAGAGCCTCAACTTCGACTCAATTCCTTCAACCCAATATATGGTTGCGATCTACTCGAAGCCCACTATGCACATGCCACTAGTGTGCCATCCAATTGAGGCCTCATGTGCTACTTAAACACAAAAGTCACTGAAGGCGCATTTCAGGCTTACGAACCTAGCTAACCAACCCGACTAGCGACTAGCTCAATCATTTGGAAGGAACCCTATTCTAGGTTACCCTAATCTAGTAGGAAGAGTTTTTATTGTTGAAATCTTGTCTAGTCCATATAGATTGAAATCCAATATTCATCCAACCAACGACTATGCCCAAATAGAGAACCCATTAAGACCACAATCTTGATTTTTCAAATTCTGTTCCAATATGGAATCTTGTTTGAATTAGGATTTTGAGAACGAGACTTCTGTATTGCATGGATTGCAAACCCTCGAGGAAACGAGGAGCCCTTAGATTTAGCAAGTGACTAGACTAGAGTCGCTTAATCTAGCAAATAGGTAAAGGGTTCGTAAACTTTCTTTCTACCTGCATCATTAGAAATTTTTCCACCGTCTTTGAAACTTCGTATTCATTCTCGGTTATTCTCCCTTGCCTTCTTGTACCCTTAATTCTCGTCCCTTCCTATTTCGAGGGGACGAATGATCATGCTGTCTAGGATTCAGTAGAAATTCTTAATTTGTCGGATAATACTGCTTGACTATGGAATGTTTGGTTGTTTATAGATAGGGGAGATTATAGATACCATATGTCCTAGATAATTTGGTAGAATTATTAGTCACTAGTTAGAAGATTTTATGATTTTAGTGACCTGTGTTCCAAGGGAGTAGTGTGACCAAAGGTGGGTAGAAGTCCTCGAGATTTCGTAAATACTAAATGACTAGGGAAGGTCGTAGAAATATTTTTGAGAAATTAATTTGAGGAGATTAAGGGAATACTAGATTTTGAAATTTAAGTAAAAGTTATAAATTAGAATTTCGAGGACGAAATTATTTTTAAGGTGGGTAGATTTGTAGCCTCCCATCCCAAAAATTTTTAAAATATTTTATTATTTTATTTAATTAATTTAAATGGTGATTTTAAATTTGTTTTATAATTAATTATTTAGTTAATTGTTACGGTGGATGATTTTAGCCATGGTTGAGATTTGGAGTACAAAGTGACTAGGAATCATGGCACGGATAGTGCAGTGGCATGCCTTGACCCGTGTATTAGCCATGCCAAGGAAGGTCGAGCCAAAAAGATGCCCTAACTAGAAAAACCAGGCCAAGTTGTGACATGACCAGTATAAATATTTAATTATTCATTATTAATATTATTTGACGTCTAGGTGACCCGGTCACACCAAACTAGTCAAGCTGAATCGAACTGAGCCCAAGCCCATGTAGTCATGCGGTACGTCTAGTGATATTCGTATTGATGCATTTTGGTATGATGGTGTCGTATTCCATTTTAGTGATCTAATGAATATTCCTAAATATCCTTAATTAAATATTATAAATATTGTTATTAGTTGATATTCAATAATATTTGTATAAAATAGGCCTTGTTCATTTTCTGGGATTATTAGAGGGTGCAAAATGGTATATATACACCATTTTGGTCTTATTAAATTTCATTACATTTATTATTATTATTTTATTTGAGGTTATTATATATAATAATATTTTATTATTATTGGTTAATTAAGTATTTATTGATATATAAATAAGGTATATATATAAATAAGGTAAATAAGTTATATATATACATATAGATATATGTGTTTTAGTATACTATATTTGTATACATATATAAACGTATATATATGTGAATGTATTTATAACTTATTAAGGTATATACATACATACATATTGTATTTATATATAAATACGTGTATGTGTATGAGTATACATATATAGGTGGAGTATATATACATGTATATATATAAATGTATATACGTATAGATAATAGATAGAAAGAAATAAATAATAAAGAAAACATAGGAGCCAATCCCAGCCGGCCCAGGCCCGCTCAGCCATGAGCCAAGCCCAGGCCCGGCCACAACAGCAGACTATCCCGAGCCATTGCTTCCCCCCAAGCCCATCCCAAATTTAGCTAAAGCCTGCCCAACAGTTTCAGCCCAGGCCTAACATTCAAACCCCCGGACCTGTGTAAGTAAAACACCCGAGCCTGTGACCAAGTTTCCGCAAGCCCACAGCCTAACACCCCACGCAGAGCAAGCCCGACTCTCCTCTCTGTGCGGTTAACCAACGAACCATATATATGTATGCGAGGGATCGAGAACACAAAACCCTAGAGTTCAAACTGCCACCCTCCTTCCCCACGCCCCAGGTGACCTGCCCCGACCCTGCACGACGCCGCAGCCACCGCCGACAGGCGGCAGCAGGCCACGTGCGCGCATCCAACGCGCACAGGCGCGGGATAGGCAACAGCAGCGGCGGCTCGAAGAGGCAACTTTGAGTTGCGTTTTCTCCAGCTAGGTTCGACGATTTTCCGAACCGCTTCCTCTGGTAAGATCCTGTTATAACCCTCTTTAATCCCTAGTAAATAGTTTAATTTCTAGTGATCCGAGACTCGAGAAAAATTGAGTGGAAGTTGACGAAAAACCTGTTAAAACAGGACACTTGTAACAGTCCCAAACACCCAAATTCACGTCGATTTTCCCACCAATTTATCTTTCGAATCAGGAAACTTTCTAAACAGAAGTTAAACCCAACATATAGGGCTAGAAAATTCTAGTAGGAAGCTTGTAGAAATATGCTTTGTACAGAGAAATAAACACATGTAAACTTCGTCAAAAATCTGTTTTCAAAATCATGAAAATGCTCCACACGACGTGCGTCACGCCAATCCGGACGACGTGGTCGCGTACCGAAAGGATTGAAAGCTGCGTAACAGCTTTGTGGTCGTGTGGGCTTTGACGGAATTCAAATTGGTCGCGTGTGCGCGATGAATTTGATGCGTATCCGTCGAAATTCACCGTATCGTGTACTTTTCAAATTCTTCAATTACTTTGTGCACGCTCGTCAGATCGAGACGAAACTTGCGCCAACATGACCATATCATTTTTTTGGTCCTGTATGCCAAGTTTGGTCCAATTCTGAGACAGTTGAATCCGACGTCGTTTTGCGGGCCCCATGGTCCCACTCAACGGGCAATTTTGTGCACGGCCCGCCGAAATCCAACTTTGGACATACGGTTGGGTTCGTATCGAAAAACTAGATCCGTAGACATATAGTTTGATGACTTTAGAGACCGTTGACTCTGGCACGCTTTTCGGTGCTAAACGGGTTCAACGGCGAACATCGTTTTTGGTCCAAAATTACTGTTTTACTCCTGTGTCCAGAATTGGACTTAAGGACAGGCAATCCTAGCTATTTTGACTATTCTGAGAAAATTGGTAATATTTATTTCAGCTTCCGGGGACTGTTGTATGGGTTTTGACTATTGTGGCACATTGAGTAGTTCAGATTATCGGTTTCACCTGCAGAGGACCACAGGCGAGTACAGTTTATTGTCTACATTTTGATATTGATCTTTACTATATTTCATTGATTAGTCATTGGTTATGTGATTTCTATACTCTATTATAAATTATTGAGTCAGAAATGAGAAGTACCAAGGATGTGTGATCCGACCGTAGACCTCGTAGACATTGTTTACTTTTATGCAGTAGATCTCGTAGACATTGTTTACTTTTATGCAGTAGATCTCGTAGACATTGTTTACTTTTATGCAGTAGATCTCGTAGACATTGTTTACTTTTATGCAGTAGATCTCGTAGACATTGTTTAAATTCTGCAAGTAGATCTCGTAGACATTGTTTATCTTTCATGCAAGTAGATCTCGTAGACCGTGCGGTGTAGTGTCCCAGACCGATCACATATCAAAGGTACTTCTAACAGTTGGGGAAAGTATTTTGTGTCTATTTATTGCTATTGGTTTTCCGTATTTACTGTTTATTTTCAAAACTCATGATTGATGTCTAACCTTTGTTTTATAGTCATTTTCTTTATTTGAAATTGCATTCAGTGAATTGTGCTCGTTCTATTCCTGACTGGAAACCAACATTTTCAGGTTAGCCATGGATTCACTTAGCTTAGGGAGTGACGGGAATACTTGCAGACAAAAACCTAGAGACTAGATAGATAGTTGAGTTGTAGTCATTCATTTATTTGTACAAGTTTATATTTTTCTACAAATGTAAAACTTGTGATCATTGTAAGTTAAATTAATTATGTGAATGAGCATTATTTGTGATTTTGATCTTCATGGCCGTGACAGCGTTCTACCGCCGACACTGCGGCGTAGGCTGGCTTGGACACGTCTCGTATCCGTTTAAAAAAAAACGGGTGCGGGTCGTGACAGTACGGTAGGCCCATAGACATTCTCCAAGATTTTCACTCCAATTCCGTTTGTTAGTAGACACAAACTTCTTAAGGAGCTTGATAATAGTCTTGTTGAAGGCTTCAGCCAAGCCATTAGCAGCAGGGTTGTAAGTGTAGAAGCGATATTGTCAATCCGATGATCGTCACAGAACCTGGTGAACTTTTGACTGATGAACTGAGGTCCATTGTCGTGAATGATTTGTCGAGGTTCACCAAACCTATAAATAACATGGTGTTTGACAAAGTTGATGACGCTGTTGGTTTTGACTTCAGCCAATGGTATAGCTTCGGCCCATTTGGAGAAATAATCAGTTATTGCTAGTATAAACCGATGTCCCTTAGAAGAAGGAGGATTAATGGGACCTATAATGTCCATACCCCAAGCTTCAAAAGGCCAGGAAGCAGCAGTCGGATGAAGAAATTCTGACGGTTGATGGATGAAATCCGCATGAATTTGACAAGCTCGACATTTCTTAGCATATTCGATGGCATCAGACACCATAGAGGGCCAATAGTAACCCATTCGTAGGATACGATCCTGTAACTTAGGGCCGGATTGATGTGCTTCGCAGACACCATCATTAGCTTTACGTAATACCTGCTTTGCTTCATCACCAGCAAGACAACGCAAGAGTAGGCCGTCATAAGTCCGTCGATAGAGAGTCTTGGCAGTCTGATTGTAGAAGAATCGAAGAGATCGTCGACGAATACTCGTAGCCTCCTTAGGATCTTCAGGAAGTATGTCATAAACTACGAAGTCGATGAAAGGGGCTCTCCAATCTTCATTGATAACATTGACTTTGACGAAATTGCTAAACTCAATGTTGCGATTGTTTTCAATGCAGACCAACTCTCTGTTGGAAACAACAACCACTTGTTGTCTTTTGACGGAAATTGCTAAGACTGCTGCGAGATTAGCTAAAGCATCTGCCTCAGTGTTGCAAGCTCGTCGGACATATTCGATAAAGAAAGCCTTAAATGATGTAGCCATGTAAATCGCTGCTTGATGATAGGTTACGAGATCTTGATGGCGAACTTCGTATGTTCCTCTAACCTGATTGACAACTAGTTTAGAATCGCCATAGACTTCAAGATATTCGACTTCCAACTATTTAGCTAGTTGGAGTCCAATAAGCAAGGCATTGTATTCAGCCACATTATTAGAGCACGGGCTGATCTAAGGAATAAGCTCTTTGGATAGCTAATCCTTCTGGAGGGACTAGAACAATTCTAACTCCTGCAACAATGGTCCCATTTGGTCTGGTCACGGACAAGCTCCATCGAAGAACATACGCCAGGTAGGAAATTCTTCAGAGATCATGTTCGATTCTAATGTTTTATCTGGAATTTTGTCATAAAGCTTAGATGTCTCCGGAACAGGATGAGCTGCTAAGAAGTCGGCCAGTGCTTGACCCTTAACAGACTTTTGCGAAACATAAACCATGTCGTATTGGGCTAGCAGAATGGCCCATGTAGCCAGTCGAGAATTGAGTGTGCTGGGCTTCTTCATCAGTACCCGAAGAGGATTAACTCGAGAAATGACGTGAATGGTTTGGCCAATGATATAATGTCGAGTCTTTTGAACAGCGAACATAAGAGCTAGACATTCTTTCTCAACCGGACTATAACAGTGTTCAGCACCAATCATAGTACGACTAAGATAATAAATGGCTTGTTCATGGCCTTTTTTGTTCTTCTGGACAAGTAAAGCACCCAATGAATGATCCATAGCACGGACATACATTAAGAATGGTATGTCTGAGATTGGTGGCACTAAAACCGGTGGGTTCATCAAATACCGCTTTATATCATCAAATGCTTGTTGACATTCTTCGATCCAAACGAAAGATACACCCTTTTTCATTAACTAAGTAAACGGTCTACAGCGTCCAGACAGATTTGAAATGAATCTCCTAATGTATGCAAGTCGACCTTGAAATCCTCGTAGCTCTTTAAGTTGCGTGGAGGACGCATCTCTTGAATGGCTTTGATCTTCTCGGGATCTACGTGTATACCTTTAGAGGTAATGACGAAACCGAGAAATTTACCACTAGAGACACCCAAGAATGACTTGGTGGGATTCATTTTTAACTGATGTTGGCGCATTAGATTGAAGATAGTTCTTAAATCTTGGATGTGATCTTCCTTTAGACGACTCTTGACAGCAATATCGTCAACATAGCATTCGACAGTCTTACGAAGATGATCTCGAAAGATGGTACTCATAGCTCATTGGTAAGTTACACCAGCGTTCTTGAGACCAAACGGAATCACAGTGTAGCAATAGACTCCGCGAGGAGTGCGAAAAGAAGTATGTTTTTTATCTTCAGGGTTCATCCGAATCTGATTGTATCCAGAGAATCCATCCATAAAGGATATCCTTTCAAACCCACAAGTATTGTCGATCATGACATCTGTAATAGGGAGAGGAAACTCATCCTTGGGACAAGCTTCATTAAGATCCCGAAAGTCGATGCAAACTCAAACTTTGCCAGTTTTCTTCAAGACTGGAACAACGTTGGCTACCCAATCTGGATGTTGTTCTTCTCGAATAAAGCCACATGCTATGAGCTTTTTGACTTTATCATCAATTGCATCCATCATTTCTAGTTTGAATTGCCTTTGCTGCTGTTTGACTGGCTTTGCATTAGGCAAAATATTCAGTTTATGAGTAGCAACTTTGGGATCTAAACCTGGCATGTCTTCATAACTCCAAGCAAAGACATCAATGTATTCTCAAATAAGAAGAATTAATTCTTACCTATCCGCCTCTGGAAGATTTTTGCTGATGAATATTGGACGAGGTGACCCATTTTCTCCTACATCAATTTGAACCAATTAATCTTCGGTAGGAGGTTCCCGTTGTTCGAATCGGAGTTCCCATTGGGTATCCATTCGTTGAACCCAAGGATCTATTTCGAGATTTTCTTCGATATTCTCGTCATAGCCTTCTGGAAGGTGACCATGTTAGAAGATACGATCAATCGATGGACTTGACCGATGCTGGTATCAGAATCCCATGATCTGGAATCATAAGAGTTAGAGCGTTCCTCATTATCGGATTCGGAGACTTCTGGAGATAAGATCGGAGGTGAAGTATATCCGAGACCTCTTTTCGTCCTGCTGTAGTACATCTCTGATTTTCCTTTCGGAACAACCATACGGATAGGAGTTCGTCTACCCTTTCCATAATTGAGGCCATCTTGAAGTCATAACCCATCTTTCGGATGATGACTTTTGATTGTTGACTATAACAATGAAGTTGGAGATGTCCCGTTTCGTTGATTTTGCTATCATCCGTATAGCTGAATTTTTGTTCTGGTCCTTTACTAAAAAGTATTGGACTCTCACCTCTCTTTCGAGAAGGGACGACAAAATATGAGTCATCTGGATGTTCAAATAATACTTCTGTCTAAAGGGATTGTACGACCCCTATCGTAAATGACGGAAAGCTATCCAACATATCCAAATAGCATTTAGCATGATAAATGACATCAGTATACTGGAAAGTAGATACTTTTTCATTGATTTGTACATCCGTATTTACAACAGGACCTTTAGCCTTAGCTGGCTTGGTCAGATCGATTACAAGAGGAGAAAAAGAAAAGCAGGGAGGTTTAGGCTTGTTGCGACGAAGGTCAATAACAAGTGGCTCAGAAGAGGTGAGCTCCCTTTTATCTTTGTTACGACGGAGGTTGATAACCAGTGGCTCAGAAGAGGTGAGCTCCCTTTTATCCTTGTTACGACGTAAGTCGATAACCAGTGGCTCAGAAGAGGTGAGCTCCCTTTTATCTTGATTATCACCAGTTGATTGCTTCTGGGTTGGCAGATGAATAGCCAGTGGTTTGGAGGATTGATGATGAGAAACACGCCCTTTGACAGGTATGATGAGAGTCTCATTGGGCACTGCTTCTTGTTCTTCCTCACCGTCCATGGCTAATACCACCTTCATAAACTTTTCTTTGTACATACGAGCATCATTGTAATATGCTTCAACGCCTTTAAAAGGGTAGAGATCCGCAACTTCTTTTTGGACCTCTCCTTTATCATCAACATATTTGAAGCATTGATGGAGAGTAGAAGGAACAACATTATGTTCATGAAGGAATGGTCTCCCTAGAAGAGCATTGTAGGAACAACCATGGTTGTCTATAATGTAGAAGGTCACCTTTGTGCGAAGATTGCCAATTTGGAGCTTTAAGCGTATCTTGCCTAAAGGTTCACTTCTTTCCTGGTTGAATCCCAGGATGGTGGTGATAGTGTCGGAGAGGCTATGCACTGGAATCTTCAGAGCATCCAACATCGTCTTAGGCATGATTCTGAGTGCTGACCCTGGATCTATCAGAATACGATCGACCTTCATGGTGTCTACATATCCTGTAAAGTAGAGAGGACGGTCATGTCGATTGTCTCCATCAACATGTCATCTTTTGTGAAGGTGATATTTAGAATTAATTCCAGCACACTGTGACAGTGGAGACAAGAGATAGGTTCTAACTCAGGTTTCTTGAGAAGAGTTAGGCAAGTGTCTGCCTGCATCAAAGCCTCACTCAGTATCACGACCCGCACCCACTGTGAGGGTACGAGAACGTAACAACGCCCAGCCTACGCCGCGGCGGTAGAACGCTGTTCTAGGTCATGAACTATAACTAGCATAATATGAAAACTCTCCATAAGGAGGCCAACACAGAGGTACAACTCAATCACAATCTAAGATAGAAGGTAGCACAATGAAATAGATAAAAAATCCTCAACTGAGGTACAACAGAAAATAAAATACAAGTCTCAACATCTACCAGTCTCAACATCTAGAATATACAACTCAGAAAATAAAGACAACAGCTAAAACATGGAAAGAAATAGTCTAAGCTATCTACACTAAGCAAGGGTATCATCCTCAGCAGCTGCCTGAACCTCCCCAGGGGTCCAGGTCGCGAGTGTCATCTAGGCAAGCTCCAAAGTAAGGGGTGCAGGGTTCCTCATCATCCTCTGTAAAATTTTCAACAGGTCCAGTCAGGACGGGAGCGAGCATAATACATCTCAACAGTTCATAGCAGGTTAGAAAATATAATCATGCAGTAAAGTAAGATATAGATACTGAAGGAAATACAGTATGTAAATATAGAGAGAGCTGTAATAGAAATATCTACTATAAGTAGAGAGCTACCAGTGACCAGTGATTTAGAGTACAAAGTCGACATATGAACGGCTTGATTTGCACATGGCTATACTAAAGAGGCGTACATGGCTATTCTACTTTGGAATTGTTCACATGGCTATTTATATTCCCCCGTACCCCCCAACTAATACACAAGGATCCAACCAGGTTATGTTATGATTCTATGTAACAGCCTCCGAAGGGTGGTAAGCCTCCGAAAGGTGATAAGCCCCCAAAGGGTGATATGCCCCCAAAGGGTGACAAGCCTCCGAAAGGTGATAAGCCCCCAAAGGGTGATATGCCCCCAAAGGGTGATAAGCCTCCGAAAGGTGATAAGCCCCCAAAGGATGATATGCCCCCAAAGGATAATAAGCCCCCGAAGGGTGATAAGCCCCCCAAAGGGTGATATGCCCCCAAAGGGTGATAACGGGTATACATGAGAGTGTCCCTGTCATTAGTGTGTGTGTATATTATTAGAGACCTGTGTGTAGGCTCTCAGTCCATGTGTGTGTGTAGGGACTTAGGCTATAGGTTTGTGTTCTCAGATTTTGATTAAGGAAATTTTAGTTAACATCAATTAACATATCAAGCAACCCATCCAGTTAACATTCAGTGAAGGAAAAGAATTCAGTAAAAAGAAAGTAATATCAGTTTAAGATGGGAACCAATTCCCTGTGTGTGAATGACTTCCAGATTTCAGTTCAAAAGCAACGAACCCATCTCCATTTTCTTAACAACCAAAACTCAGTTGAAATAGAAATTAAATTCAGAAAAGTTAAGCTAATAGTAAAATGAATCAGTGAGAACATCAATGATGTGTATGACAAAATTCAGGTTATCAAGACAGTGTAGATGGATAGGGTACTAAACTGAGGAAAAAGGAAATAATGAAATGTGTGTTCAGGATTGAATGTGAGTGTACTAGGAAACTGAATTAGTGCAATACTTAGGAATTCAGTTCTCAGAAAAAACAAATTGAACTAGTGACAGTTCCCAACAGTCCTAGCCCAAACAGTTGCATACCCAAAAACCAATTTCGAACTCCATTGCTCCCACAAATCACACACTAACATATTCATCAGCTCTTACAGATGTAGGTGTGTCTAACCTAACATTTAACATCATTTAAAACAGGTAATTAAGCAAAATAAACTCAAAATTTACATTTCAGCTAAGGTGTATCAGTGGTATCAGACTTTGGGGAGAAATTTCTTGATTTCGAATCAAATAAATCAACAAAATCACAATCAGTGGGTTGGTAATTAGTGATACATGTGAGAGAGAGTTGGGAGTGTGTCCCAGTGTCCACGAACTGGACACAACGTGTCCAACTCGAGCAAAACACAAAAATTGAAACAGAATACACATAGGCGTCGTGCACGTGTTCACTGAGGTCGTGGACACGACCCACGACTCCTCATGACACGTGGTTTTGCACACGTGTAGCCCACGTGTAGGTCTATACAGTGGACCCACCACGATGTGTCCACGACCTGTCCAGAGTGGACACGAACACGTGTTTGTGCGCGTGTCTGTGCGTGTATACAGCTGCCTGCGCGCGACAGGGCGTGTCAGTGCGGGCTCGATTGCTCTCTGGACACTCGACCAGATATCCCCAAACTTTGGGGACATGTTATCAGTGGTAGCCCCCAGCTTCGTATCAAATTTCAGGTGTCCAAGTGTCCTACAAGTGGAGAACTAAGGGTCGAGTAGCAGGGCACTGCCCAAAGGCTGCTGCAGGCGTGTTCATGTCCGTTTTGGACACGAACACGACTCGAAAACCAACTCAGTCCTAGGGGAAATTAGTAAACACATCAAAACCAACAATCTCAATCAGAAAGATTTCGAAAATAACATAAAATCATTCATTGTGGCATTTCAACAAACACATGCACGTATACATTGACACGTGTCCGATACGGACACGAAATGGATACCACTCGACACCAAACCAATACCTACGGCTAGGGGACCCTTAGGGCTTCCTATTTATGCAAAGAAATCGAAAATCTATGGAAGGAATAGGAAGTTACCTATATATTAAAATTCCAATGGAAAGCTCCAAAATGGGGATTTCTTCTTGTTAGCCAAACTCTCCAAATTGCCCCAAGCCTGAGAATACTCTCCATGAACAGCAAGAGGAAGACAATTAGAATCTAATACAAGTGGTTTGAGCCAAAAAGGAGTTAAAATGAGAAAGTTATGGATTGGGGAAGATGGCTATACCTCTTTCTTCAAAGCTTGAGAGAAAAATAATTAAAAGAGGCAAGAACAAATGGAAGAGGCATTAAATAGGGTGGAAAACCCTAGGTTGGCTACCATGGGCTGATTAGGGTGAGGTTTGGGTACATGGTGTGGGCCTATGGGCCTTAAGGCTAGTTATTGATTTAAGGTTTAGTCACAAGTCATGGCTTATGACTTAAATCTAACTTAAGTCAAATAACCATACCATGGGTCAACTCTAGTCTAACTAGGGTTACATGACCTAACCAAGTCCAAACACAACTAGGGTTAGCTTCTAGGTTAGTCTACCATGGTCATTGCTAGTCAAAGTCAACCTAGTCAACCCTCAATCAAACAATTCCAAAATAATTTCTAAAAATTCCCATAAATTCAAATAAATTATAATAAATCCAAATAACCCTAAAAATGTCAAAATACCCTAATCACATGGCTAGGCTCTAGGGTAGGCAGTCTCTACTGTTCACTAGTAAAACACCAAAAATTACAAGTCATGAATTTAAATAGTTTAAAAAAATAATTAAAAATCACTAAAATTCAAAATATGAATAAATATTATTAAATAATAATTATAATTACAAAATTTCAAAATTACCCTCTTCTGGAAAACTGGGTGTTACAATCCTACCCACCTTATAAAAATTTTGTCCTCGAAATTAAGATGGTAGCAGGCCTTCTAGGTCAAACACCCCACAATCAAAGTCTCAAACATACCGTCAGATAATCATATGCGTCTGTCCAAAATCATGATACTCAGAATCTTCATCATGCTAGTGAGCAAGGCTACGATAATCACAGAGTCCTCGACTAAGGCACATACCTCTAGAATCATGGTATTTAAAATTTTCGCATTGCCGCATGCTTGGCAGCGAAAACCTTAAATTCCTACACCCGAGAAATATGTCCTAAATCTGACTATATGTCCTCACTATGCCAGCTAAACATGACTATCGAAGATTCTAGATTCAATAACTGGGTGACCTAGCCCATATGATTTATCTCATAAGAAATCAAACATAACTTAAGAACAACAGGACAAAATTGATAAATCAACAAGGAACAGAGAGAATCAAAATTTCAAGACAGTTATAAGAGGTAATTGTAGAATTCGAGTCAAAAGAACGGAACCTGCAACTAGATCTCCAACGGCCTGAGCATCCTCGACTGTCCTGGCGAAAGCTCGCCCTTGCTGGCCTCCCCTGGCCTGCTGCTGATGCTGCATGTACCTCTGCTGCTGAGTCGGCAAGGGTAATCCCCTCTGCTGGCCTACCGGAGCCCTAGCTCCTGCCCCCTGAACCGTCTGTCCCGATGACTCGGGACACTCTCTCAGACGATGATCGGATCCTCCGCAAAGCAAACATCTGCCCAGCCTCTTCCGGTATTTGCCCCAACCATGCCCTGGTCTCTTACAAAAAGGACAAATGATAACAAGCTGCTGTCCCGGGGTCTGCTGCTGCCTCTGCGGCTGCTGTGCCTGCTGAAAGGGTACGCGGTCCTGAAACTGCCGCTGTTGAAGGTAGACCCTCGGCTGCTGGTACTGCTGCTGAAACTGTAGAAGTAGCATCTGCTGCTGAAACTGTAGAGGTAGTATCTGTTGCGGATACTGCTGCTGAAACTGTAGGGATAGCATCTGCTGTGGATACTGTGGCTGAATCTGCAAACGGGGCACCTGCTGCTGAATCTGTAGGTGGGGCCTCTTAGCCGGTCCCGCACTGCCACTAGCTCCCTGAGTATCTCGCATCCTCTTCTCCTTCAGCCCAAGATCGTCCTCCGCTGTCATGGCTCCTATCAGAATCTGCTCGAAAGTGGCGTCGCGGTCGCTCTTGGTATATGACTTGATCTCTCCGATCAAACCCCTGCGGAACCTCCTCGCCTTTCTGACCTCGGTAAGATCCTCGATGAATCTGCTCAAACGGCTGAACTCTCCAGCATACTCCTCAACGGTCTGTTTCCCCTGAACCAAACTCTCGAACTGTGCCTCCAAAGCACGGAGTGCGGTATCGGGAAAAAATTTCTCCTTGAACAGTTCCTTGAACGCTGTCCAAGTCTGACCGGCTGTACCAACCCTCGGGTCCGTCTGGTACCAGGTACGGGCCAAATCCTATATAAGACTGGCGGCTGCCTCGATCTGTAATCCTGCTGGTATCTGTGCCAATCGGAATATCTCCTCAATGTGCTCTATCCAATCGTCAGCGTATATAATGCCCTCTGTACCCTTGAAGTCTCGGGGTCCCATCTTCTTGAAGGAATGGATGTCTGGAGTCCTTGGCCGATACGGCTGCATCTGGCCTCCCCGTGGCTGAGCAGCCACCAGCTCCACTGTCGTCCTAACCAACTGGTGAGTATCTTGTATGCTCTGTCGGATATCAGTAGACTGGCTCTGCTGAATCTGTTGCTGAAACTCCATGAATCGCTGGAAGAGGGTAAACATCTGAGCCACATCTACTGTCCCTGAAGGTAACTGCTGCTGAGTCATATCTGGAATGACGGGGGAAGACCTCCGGACAGGTGGTGGTGCACTCCCAAAGGCTGCAGAAGCTCCTATATGAGCAGAAATAGGGGGTGCTGTGGTCCCAGCGTCCACGATCAGGCAAGGGGTGGTAGGCCTCTCACCAGCGTCTACTGGGCCTGAGCGATGCGATCGTGTCTCAATCACCATCCTGGAGACAGATCAAACAAGGAATCAATACTGAAATAGAATCGATAATTCAAGGGAGGACTGTTATCCAAGGAAGCAAATTTTCAACAGGAATTTAGATGGCAGAAATCCAGTTAAGAGTTTTTCCTAATGTGATTGAGTACCTTAAAAATATCCTAATCCTACTGCAGGCTGTAGTGGTACTCTAGTTCGAATACCACTACGCAAACTCGACTTACATGGGCCACCACTAAAAACGTGTCACGACCCGCACCCACTGTGAGGGTACGAGAACGTAACAACGCCCAGCCTAAGCTGCAGTGTCGGTGGTAGAACGCTGTTCTAGGTCATGAACTATAACTAGCATAATATGAAAACTCTCCATAAGGAGGCCAACACAGAGGTACAACTCAATCACAATCTAAGGTAGAAGATAACACAATGAAATAGATAAGAAATCCTCAACTGAGGTACAACAAAAAATGAAATACAAGTCTCAACATCTACCAGTCTCAACATCTAGAATATATAACTCAGAAAATAAAGACAACAGCTAAAACATGGAAAGAAATAGTCTAAGCTATCTACACTAAGCAAGGGTATCATCCTCAGCAGCTGCCTGAACCTCCCCAGAGGTCCAGGTCGCGAGTGTCATCTAGGCAAGCTCCAAAGTAAGGGGTGCAGGGTTCCTCATCATTCTCTGCAAAATTTTCAACAGGTCCAGTCAGGACGGGAGCGAGCACAATACATCTCAACAGTTCATAGCAGGTTAGAAAATATAATCATACAATAAAGTAAGATATAGATACTGAAGGAAATACAGTATGTAAACAGAGAGAGAGCTGTAATAGAAATATCTACTATAAGTAGAGAGCTACCAGTGACCAGTGATTTAGAGTACAAAGTCGATATGTGAACGGCTTAATTTGCATATGGCTATACTAAAGAGGCGTACATGGCTATTCTACTTTGGAATTGTTCACATGGCTATTTATATTCCCCCGTACCCCCAACTAATACACAAGGATCCAACCAGGTTATGTTATAATTCTATGTAACAGCCCCCGAAGGATGGTAAGCCTCCAAAAGGTGATAAGCCCCCAAAGGGTGATATATCCCCAAAGGGTGATAAGCCTCCGAAAGGTGATAAGCCCCCAAAGGGTGATATGCCTCCAAAAGGTGATAAGCCTTCGAAAGGTGATAAGCCCCCAAAAGGTGATATGTCCCCAAAGGGTGATAAGCCCCCGAAGGGTGATAAGCCCCCAAAGGGTGATATGCCCCCAAAGGGTGATAAGGGGTATACATGAGAGTGTCCCTATCATTAGTGTGTGTGTATATTATTAGAGACCTGTGTGTAGGCTCTCAGTACATGTGTGTGTGTGTAGGGACTTAGGCTATAGGTTTGTGTTCTCAGATTTTGATTAAGGAAATTTCAGTTAACATCAATTAACATATCAAGCAACCCATCCAGTTAACATTCAGTGAAGGAAAAGAATTCAGTAAAAAGAAAGTAATATCAATTTAAGATGGGAACCAATTCCCTGTGTGTGAATGACTTCCAGATTTCAGTTCAAAAGCAACGAACCCATCTCCATTTTCTTAACAACCAAAACTCAGTTGAAATAGAAATTAAATTCAGAAAAGTTAAGCTAATAGTGAAATGAATCAGTGAGAACATCAATGATGTGTATGACAAAATTCAGGTTATCAAGACAGTGTAGATGGATAGGTGCTAAACTGAGAAAAAAAGAAATAATGAAATGTGTGTTCAGGATTGAATGTGAGTGTACTAGGAAACTGATTTAGTGCAATAATTAGGAATTCAGTTCTTAGGAAAAACAAATTGAACTAGTGACAGTTCCCAACAGTCCTAGCCCAAACAGTTGCATACCTAAAAACCAATTTCGAACTCCATTGCTCCCACAAATCACACACTAACATATTCATCAGCTCTTACACATGTAGGTGTGTCTAACCTAACATTTAACATCATTTAAAATAGGTAATTAAGCAAAATAAACTCAAAATTTACATTTCAGCCAAGGTGTATCAGTGGTATCAGACTTTGGGGGGAAATTTCATGATTTCGAATCAAATAAATCAACAAAATCACAATCAGTGGGTTGGTAATTAGTGATACATGTGAGAGAGAGTTGGGAGTGTGTCCCAGTGTCCACGAACTGGACACAATGTGTCCAACTCGAGAAAAACACAAAAATTGAAACATAATACACATAGGCGTCGTGCACGTGTTCACTGAGGTCGTGGATACGACACACGACTCCTCATGACACGTGGTTTTGCACACTTGTAGCCCACGTGTAGGGCTACACAGTGGACCCACCACGATGTGTCCACGACGTGTCCAGAGTGGACACGAACACGTGTTTGTGTGCGTGTCTGTGCGTGTATACAGCTGCCTGCACGTGACAGGACGTGTCAGTGCGGGCTCGATTGCTCTCTGGACACTTGACCAGATGTCCCCAAACTTTGGGTACATGCTGTCAGTGGTAGCCCCCAGCTTCGTATCAAATTTCAGGTATCCAAGTGTCCTACAAGTGGAGAACTAAGGGTCGAGTAGCAGGGCACTGCCCTAAGGCTGCTGCGGGCGTGTTCGTGTCCGTTTTGGACACGGACACGACTCGAAAACCAACTCAGTCCTGGGGGAAATTAGTAAACACATCAAAACCAACAATCTCAATCAGAAAGATTTCGAAAATAACATAAAATCATTCATTGTGGCATTTCAACAAACACATGCACGTATACATTGACACGTGTCCGATACGGACACGAAATGGATACCCCTCGACACCAAACCAATACCTATGGCTAGGGGACCCTTAGGGCTTCCTATTTATGTAAAGAAATCGAAAATCTATGGAAAGAATAGGAAGTTACCTATATGTTGAAATTCTAATGAAAAGCTCCAAAATGGGGGTTTCTCCTTGTTAGCCAAACTCTCCAAATTACTCCAAGCCTGAGAATACTCTCCATGAACAGCAAGAGAAAGATAATTAGAATTTAATGCAAGTGGTTTGAGCCAAAAAAGAGTTAAAATGAGAAAGTTATGGATTGGGGAAGATGGCTATACCTCTTTCTTCAAAGCTTGAGAGAAAAATAATTAAAAGAGGCAAGAACAAATGGAAGAGGCATTAAATAGGGTGGGAAACCCTAGGTTGGCTGCCATGGGCTGATTAGGGTGAGGTT
The DNA here is from genome assembly GCA_029216955.1 of Iris pallida. Lineage (NCBI taxonomy): Eukaryota > Viridiplantae > Streptophyta > Magnoliopsida > Asparagales > Iridaceae > Iris > Iris pallida. Next base: position 5,838,644 of record JANAVB010029816.1, on the reverse strand, counting down.
TGGGTACATGGTGTGGGCCTATGGGCCTTAAGGCTAGTTATTGATTTAAGGTTTAGTCATAAGTCATGGCTTATGACTTAAATCTAACTTAAGTCAAATAACCATACCATGGGTCAACTCTAATCTAACTAGGGTTACATGACCTAACCAAGTCCAAACACAACTAGGGTTAGCTTCTAGGTTAGTCTACCAAGGTCATTGCTAGTCAAAGTCAACCTAGTCAACCCTCAATCAAACAATTCCAAAATAATTTCTAAAAATTCTCATAAATTCAAATAAATTATAATAAATCCAAATAACCCTAAAAATTTCAAAATATCCTAATCACATGGCTAGGCTCTAGGGTAGGCAGTCTCTACTGTTCACTAGCAAAACACCAAAAATCACAAGTCATGAATTTAAATAGTTTAAAAAAATAATTAAAAATCACTAAAATTCAAAATATGAATAAATATCATTAAATAATAATTATAATTACAAAATTTCAAAATTACCCTCTTCTGGAAAATTGGGTGTTACACTCAGTGTTTCTCGAGTCTCTTTAGAGAGGCGTAAGAGCTCGAAGATGGATAACCTGGCTGGTGTGTTGGCTAATTGAGCCAATATGTCAAAGTTATATAGCTTTTCAAGTCCAGAGGGGGAAGACTTCTTCAAAACTTTGTTGAAACGGACTTGTTGTTTGTCTTTGTCAGCTGCTGTCGGTTTAGGAAGAGTTGGTTCCGCAACTGGTAATAATGTAGAGGGGATGCCCTCTGTAGAGACAGGCTGCACTGGAACAGCTACGGAAGACGAAGCAGGATCCTCCTGAGTTTTGGGATGCTTCTGTAGATAGGTTTTTCCTGACCTGGTGCCCAATAGGATCTCTTTTTCAACTATGGGGTCAAAAGACACCATATTGTAGCTCTTTGTCTTGCCCTTAGAGCGTTCTTTTTGCTTGGAGGAAGAAGGAACTTCGAAATCTGAAACAAGATCAGGATGGATCCACATAATCTCGCCATTATCAAGGGATGAGGGGACAAGACCTTCACTTCGTGGAGAAGGAATATTCTCAATCTCCAGAGTGGCCCTGGGAATGGGGATGATGCCACTCTGTACCACTTGTGGCAGGAAATTACCGAACTGTACCGAAATCATATTGGCCGTAATAGTCTTTTCATCCTGTTGGAGAGTGATGACACCAGCATTGACCAACTCTTGAATCTTGCCTTTGAGCACATAGCATGCCCGAGTAGGATGCCCTATGAACCTGTGATAAACACAATATATATACTTAGGGTGGTCAGTCTTATCGACTTCGTCAGGCTTCTTCGGGTCAGGGAGTTACAATTTATTGCTTTTAAGCAAACAGTCGAAGATGCTCGCTGTATCATTTTCATCAAAGGAATACTCTACTTTTGGGCGAGGTTCCTTTGGTGGAGGTGCAGAAGGAGTAGAGGTAGACGTGGGTTGAGCCACGTTAACGGATAAAGATTCCTTGCTCTTGAGGTTGATGTTCAAGGTTTCTTTGCCCTTGCGGTTATTCTGGCGATTACCGCTACCGGATGCAGAAGGCTCATCTCGATCAGGGTTAGACATGTGTACCCCCAACTGTTTGAACTTTTCAGCGCTAACTTCAGCTGCTTTAGCATTAACGATGAATGATGGCCAATCCTGGAACTGTGTTGACCCCGTCCACATGCTGATGATAGGCAACAAGTTTGACTTACAAGTGTCTATCGTTACGACAGATGGGGTTCTGGGAGGCATTTTGAGTGCTTCGCGACAGAATCGTTCAATGAAACTCTCAGTAGTTTCATTATGTCTTTGCTTGATCTTATTGAGGGCAGATATAGTCATATCGTTGATACCCTCATAGAATCGTTCTAGGAACATCTACTTGAGTCCGGCAAAGAAAGTGATAGAGCCGTCAGGCAGGCTGCGGTACCAATCATATGCTGTGCCGGCTAAGTAGCCGACGAAGACTCTGGTAAGAAGAGCATCGCTTGGCTGGAGCTGGACAGTCATTACCTCAAAATGATTAATGAACTGACTCGGAGAAGTGCTGCCGTCAAACAACGTGATCGTAGGAATTTTGTACTTTGGAGGGAATGGGACTTCCTTCTATTCTACTGGATAAGGTTGTTTGATCCCCAGCCTCTGTAGACCGTCTTTCTCTTTGAAGGTCTCGAACTGATTACGTAGTAGTTTTATAGCCTTATTAGCATCTCCTGAGGATGGAGAAGTAATAGGCTGGCTTACCGGGTTAGGAAGAGGAACAGCATGGTATGCACTACCCCCAGCCCCATAATGACTGGGTGTAACTTGAATAGGTATTGAGGCTCCTGGAGGAGATGGTACCCCCAGACCTGCATTGACAGGCACCGATGATGCTATAATCTCGAGATTTTGTCACGACCCGCACCCGCTTTTTTGGATACGAGACGTGTCCAAGCCCAGCCTACGCCGCGGTATCGGCGGTAGTACGCTGTCTAGCCCGCAATAAACGAAGTGCTCATAAATACTAACTGCTCATTCACAACAACTAAATCAACTTTACAAAATATAAAAGTTTTACATTTGAAAAAGAATATAAGCTTTTACATTTATAGAAAACAACCACACAACTAACTAGTCTTCTATGGTTTAGCCTTCGAGTCTCTATCTCCCCCTCGTATGGTCCATAGCACAAGAGTAGGCACGTCAACCTCACATATAACAACGATCCAGTCAGGAAAGGAGCAGAGTACAACCATATTGTAATTAATATTGTTAGTCCAAAATAAGTTAGAACAATAAGAAACAATAATGGCAAAGAGCATATAGAGAACTAGCAAGAGATGAAGTAGCAGGATATGAACTAGCAAGATATAAACTAGTAAGATATGATCTAGCAGGACAGGAACTAGATAAAGGAACAATGGAAACAACTATGTGTGTGTGAAATACCTTTTAATACGTGAACGGCTGGGCTAATACGGCACATCATACGATGGCTATTATTCAGTAATTGGTACGACTAACTCATACGTGGGTGTGTATGACTTAGCTATCATTCAGTAACGGTAATTGGGTTTGTTCACGTATTTATCGAGTATTTCCCCTCTCGACTCTCTAACAATCAATAACGGTCAATGACACACTAAGAATGATACGATAACTACCGTGTCACAATGGTGTCTCAATGGAATATCAAGCAATGACTCAACGGGATATCAAACGAGAAAACTATAGAGTAAACATTATAATGAACTAAAACATAAATGCAATACTGTACTTGCCTGAATCCTTGCACAAACCGTAGCCACAAGTAGAGGATGAGGGGATGCTGATCTAGAAGCTGTCAACCTATAACACATATCGCACCACGAACCGTGCACGAAAACCATAAATCAATTCTAATTTTCTAGTTCTAAATTTATAGAATAGTGGCTAATTAGGTTACTAATATAATAATAATAAAACCTTAAATATTAAATACATACAAATATCCAAAAATTATAGAAAAATATAAAATAGCTAAATAATACATATATAAGCTATTTAGAGGTCATATGACCTTAATATGGTCATAGCCCACCTACAAGCTTTGGCATGACTCACAATGGCCATAAAATTAATCATAAACAAATAAAATTAAAAAAATAGAAAGTGGGCTTACAAATCTATCCACCTTAGAAAAATTTCTCCTCGAAATTTCAAAAGATACGAATAGGCGCAACCAAGAATATCATCAAAATATGACATGACCAATCGATATGAATAAGCACGACAAAGAATATAATCAAAAAAATAATGTGATGAATGATCGAAATTAATCAGGCATATAGAATCAAAATCTAAATACGTTTTAGAAATATAGTGGAAGGAAATAAAAATAGGTTTAAAAGATGACAATTCGAAAATAGAAAAATATGAGATAAATAAAGAAATACTAGTTGTAGAGAAGGTGGTAACAAGAAATAAGATATCAAATAAATTTGAAAGAAAAAAAATTTAATAGTCGTATGCCAATAAAAGATATAGTCGCTATGATATTCGAAAATCATAAGTATATCCGAAGTCATTTAACCGAGAATCCATACCTCACCAGTGTACATCTGACTGCCGTGAACCCTTGGTTTCATGTCTCGAGTATAATATGTTATCAAACACTTTATTAACTCTACCCAATATTGACATAATAAATCAAAAGATCAATAATACAACTAGGATATAGTTTTAGTAATATTCGACAACCTACGCATACTTAAAATTATTTCAACTTAGGGGTCCACGCCAGTGCGCTGCTGACTGCAGTGAACCCGCAGTCTCTATAATTTAAATAAATAGGGACAATGCGCATCTATCTTACCATTGTAAGTCATCAAAAATTATTTCAACTATATCCATAAGAATTTCAAGAAGCTTCCCTAAATTCAAACAAGTCGATCATGATAAGAAAATATAAGTATATGTCCTAGAATAAAAGTGTCAGTTTTGAAAACAAAACGATCACAAAATAGTTTTGAAAATAAAATAAGGTTTAGAGAAGGAGGAAGATAAAATGGCACAATTGATCAAAATTAGGAATTAAATTCTATGAAGTCCTAACTTACGAAACGTATATTCTACCCACCTTGGATCCTACCAATATGTCAAAACAAAATAACATATTCTCTTAGAAAAATCTTCGATTTATCCATTCCGAGACTTCAATAAATCATTAGCTAAATCACATGGCCTTTTTAACAATCTTAACTATCCAAGGTTGAATTGAGTAAGGGACTCCTAGTCCTATTCATTCTCATAAAATCAAATCAAACCTAATTGTGAATGAGCATCCTAGTCGCAGGTTTGCAGTAGTACGACTAACTTAAGTACTACCGTAAGTTCGTAATCTTTTACGAAAACAGACCTGCATGGGCCACCATAAAAACTTGTCACGACCCGCACCCGCTTTTTCGGATACGAGACGTGTCCAAGCCCAGCCTACGCCGCGGTATCGGCGGTAGTACGCTGTCTAGCCCGCAATAAACAAAGTGCTCATAAATACTAACTGCTCATTCACAACAATTAAATCAACTTTACAAAATATAGAAGTTTTACATTTGAAAAAGAATATAAGCTTTTACATTTATAGAAAACTACCACACAACTAACTAGTCTTCTATAGTTTAGCCTTCGAGTCTCTATCTCCCCCTCGTATGGTCCATAGCACAAGAGTAGGCACGTCAACCTCACCTATAACAACGATCCAGTCAGAAAAGGAGCAGAGTACAACCATATTGCAATTAATGTTGTTAGTCCAAAATAAGTTAGAACAATGAGAAACAATAATGGCAAAGGGCATATAGAGAACTAGCAAGAGATGAAGTAGCAGAATATGAACTAGCAAGATATAAACTAGTAAGATATGATCTAGCAGGACAGGAACTAGATAAAGGAACAATGGAAACAACTATGTGTGTGTGAAATATCTTTTAATACGTGAACGGCTGGGCTAATAAGACACATTATACGATGGCTATCATTCAGTAATTGGTACGGCTAACTCATACGTGGGTGTGTATGACTTAGCTATCATTCGGTAACGGTAATTGGGTTTGTTCACGTATTTATCGAGTATGTCCCGTCCCGACTCTCTAACAATCAATAACGGTCAATAACACACTAAGAATGATACGATAACTACCGTGTCACAATGGTGTCTCAATGGAATATCAAGCAATGACTCAACGGGATATCAAACGAGAAAACTATAGAGTAAACATTATAATGAACTAAAACATAAATGCAATACTGTACTTGCCTGAATCCTTGCACAAACCGTAGCCACAAGTAGATGATGAGGGGATGCTGATCTAGAAGCTGTCAACCTATAACACATATCGCACCACGAACCATGTACCAAAACCATAAATCAATTCTAATGTTCTAGTTCTAAATTCATAGAACAGTGGCTAATTGGGTTACTAATATAATAATAATAAAACCTTAAATATTAAATACCTACAAATATCCAAAAATTGTAGAAAAATATAAAATAGCTAAATAATACATATATAAGCTATGTAGAGGTCATATAACCTTAATATGGTCATAGCCCACCTACAAGCTTTGGTATGACTCACAATGGCCATAAAATTAATCATAAACAAATAAAATTAAAAAAAATGGGAAGTGGGCTTACAGATTTACAGCAGGTGTAGTCGGTGATACTGTGTGTTGAGCTATGATAACAGTATGCATATTTGTGATCATTTCAGCCATGGTCTTCAATTTATCTTCCAGTACGGCGATTCGTTGCTCTTGACTTGCCGAACTAGAAGCGTCTGGATCTTCAGTAACAACATAGGCTGACACTTCTCTGGGTACAGTAGAAAACACTGTCTGCTCAGAACTTTCGCTGTATGCATCATAATCAGAGAAAGAATCATCCTCTGAGTGAGAAATAGAGAGATGACCATAGGGATCTTGTAGAAGATTCCTACGATCGACTGTGTCTCGACTTAGAGATCGGGTGTGTCGGAATACTCCTTCAGAAGATTCATGGAGTAAATCTAGATATCGTTGACTGGGCTTGTGGGGCTTGCCGTGCTTTGAACACTTCCTACCCCCAGTGTCTCGAAAAGCCATATTTACAGAGGCATAGAGCACCTTGTCTTCGTCTTCTGACATTGGTTGAGAAGTTAAACGATCGAAGATAGATCGTTTTATCGTCTGGCAACAATACTTGATAACCACCTTGTGATTACAATGGTGTTCCAATGGTTGGATTGGAGGTGTTGAAGTGTTGTCCCGCTTCTGCTTGAGGTATTCTCGAAGATCAGGAATATATTTTTTGACGACATTCGGAACATGATTTCGATTCTTCAGATACTTTGTCCCATGAGTATACAGAGAAGTACTCAACTCGTTGGCATAAGTGTCAGGATTTTTCCCCTGAAAGTTTGCTTCTGATGCAAGTTCACCTTCGGCATTAGTTGCTTGCATTTCATAGAAACTGGTCTATTGAGATAAGTCCGTAGATCGGCAAATTCACCCCCAGGGGCCTCCGTCTGAGACACTAGCAATTTCCCCTCCTTTGATCGAGATATCCGAAGAGTTGGGAGATCTTGGAAGTGTGCTACTGGAGTAGGCAAGATGCCTCTCTGGTCAATAGTCTTTCCTTTAGCAGGGAGAGAAGAACTCTTTTTTGAGAGAGTTTTTGTACTGTTTGGTGTCGAGGCACGTTCAGATGGATCTTCCGAGGTAAAAATCGGGGAAGACTGAGAAAAGACCAAAGGGCCTTTTCCTTTATTTTGTGAAGATGGGTTGGCTAAAGAGCGTTTTCCTTTCTTGTTTTCCAAGTTTTGGACTACGGAAGATTGAGAAAAGACTAAAGGGCCTTTCCGTTTGTGTGGAGATGGAGGAAGAATAGTCAAAAGACTACCCCCTGTGGGTTGCGTAAGAACAGAAGAGGCAGCAACTTTCTCTTTGAAGGAGGTGACAAATGGCTCCTTGGCCATAGAACCAGCAGGGGGTGTAACCTGTGCTTTGGAAGAAGCAGTAAGTGAAGCCTTGGCTACAGAGGGCTTAAATTACGCTCTGGTTGAAGAAGTAGTGGATTGCGCAGGAGGGAAAGAGACCGCCAACTGCGCCAGAGGGAGAGGAGTCTTGGACTTTGCTATAGCAGCATAAGTCGTAGATTACGCTGTGGCTAGGGGAGTAGCGTGCTGCGCTTGGACCGCAGGAGCTTTAGATTGCGCTTTGGCGGAGTGGGTGGTGAACTGCGCAGGAGCAGAAGTGGATACTGGCCTCCTGTTAGACGAAACAACAGGCTGTGCAGAGGACTTCGGGGTCCACACTGAATGGACCTTGCTCTTGGCAGAGGTCACAGTGCGCCGAGTAGCCCCAGAGTTGATCATCGCTTCGTAGGCAGTCTGGTTGACCTTCACAACCAGCGTCTTCTGCGTCTTTTCGATAGACGCGGTGTCACATTGAGCTGTCACTTCCTCGTCGGAGGAGAAAGTCGTCCCCAGCAGAATCGCCATTTTGTTTGCAAAAATAAAAATCTTTTATTTCACAAACTTTAAAGAATAGTATAAGAGTACAATAAATTCTGAAAAAGTACAACTGTAGGAATCCGATCTGAAGACGATCGCTTTATCCCTTGGACGATGTGAACTTTGAAGACGATAGCCTCCGAAGAATGCAACAGCACTTGGATAAGAACTCCTGATCTCTGATGATCTTGAATAATGATCCCCCTTAATAAAGAACTTGAAACTCTATTTATAGAGTTCTAGAAATAACTATTTTGTAGTTATTCTGGATTGCGCACATTGGACTGCGCCAGTGACAGACTACACAGACTGCAAACTGTGCTGGCCTTTGGGCAGTTGTTCGATCGTGGGCTAACCGTATTCAGACGCGTGGCATTGTTTGATTGAAATACGCTTGGTCATGTACAGACGGTTGCCACGTGGCGAACAATTGATGGCATGTAAGCCACGTAATAAATGTCAGTTATCTTCAACAAGTTTGATGGATCGTGCCACTTGAATAGCGCTAGCTTCAGACTGCGCTCCCTTCTAGTCAATGGATAGCGCTAGGATTCAGATTAGGTCAAACTGCGCTGAGGTTGGACTGGCATACTGCGCTCAGGTTGGACTGGCAGACTGCGCTCATGTTGGACTGTACAGCTGTTCTCGAGCGCCGTGCTGCACAAGAAACGAACAGACACCTCGCTTTTCGGACTGTCAGGCTGTCAGATGATTTAATCTTCTTGTCAGGTAATGATGGCTTTGCCATGTCAGCATAGCGCGCTCGGGCGTTAGCGCAGTTCAGCCTTGCGCGTTTGATTTGTAGCGCAGTCTGTCTACTGCGCAGTTCATTGAAGGGTGCACAATTTAGACTTCTCTGCCTATTTGATGGATGCAACTTGATTTTTAGGGCTTACACCGAGGGGGTCACGGAAAGGAGAGGAGACGGCCGTTGGCCGTTCGGAAAGGGGAAGAGGGAGGGTTGGTCGAGCGTCGGTTTGGAAAAGAAAAGGAAGGATTTTGTTCCAGAGAGTTGAACGAGAGAGAGATAGAGTTAAAGAGTGATTTAATGAAAGTTTTGAAGGAAAGTTAAAATAAATTCTTTTTCTTTTCATATATATAAATATATATACTAAGAGACTTCAAAACTATTTTCGAAAAACTGAACTTGGGTTCGAAACGGGTTCGGGACGGGTCAGGTCCAACACTAAAATCCAGGAATAATAATTTTTCTAAAAATACAATTTTCCTAAATTAACAATTAATAATGATTTATAATAATAATTAGCTAATTAAATTATTCAATTAATTAACTGAAATTTTATGGGTTTCACAGGAGGTGCGGTTGATCTATTAAGCGCCATAATAATTTCCCCACCACTGCTTTGTTAACCCAGTTTGGGTTTCGAAAGCCAAGGCCTCCATCATACTTAGGTTTGGTAATCTTGTCCCACGACATGAAGTGCATCTTCTTCTCATTAGTGTTGTGCCCCCACCAGAATGACATATGCTGTAATGATAATTCCTTTGTAGTCGATTTAGGGACTAAATGAGCCGATAAGTGATAAACTGGAATGGAACTCAATGTTGATCTGATGAGGGTTGCTCGTCCCGCGTGAGATAGGAGCTTGGCTTTCCAACCTTCGAGTCGAGCGCCACACTTGTCTAGGAGTTGAGTATATGTGCTGCATCTACTTTTGGGTTTCAGTGGATAGTTGCCTAGGTATTTGTCATCTTTCTTCATGATGTTGAGATTTAATAACCTGGCTATTACAACTTGCTCCTGCATAGACACACACTTGCTAAAGGTGATGCTGGAATTTGTGAAATTAATCTTTTGTCCCAACCAGAAAGCGAATGTATTGAGGATAGATTGAACGGCTTCGAGGGAAGTTGATTTGGCCTGTCCGAATATAAGCAAATCATCAGCAAACATAAAATGAGTAATGGCAGGAGCATACCGGTTGATCCTAATGCCATGGAAGAGGCCACTTCTTTCGTAGTTGTGGAAGAGTCTGGATAGAACATCTGCACACAAAATATAGATGTATGGAGATAATGAGCATCCCTGCCGAATGCCTCTCATAGGTTTGAAGTATCCTTCAGGATTGCCGTTGACGAGGATGGAGAATGAAGAAGTGCGAATGCATTCCATGATGAGATCGTTTGTAGAGCCTTGAATCCCAAATCCATGGAGAACATCCTTTATAAATGGCCATGCTAGACGGTCATACGCTTTAGCAAGGTCTATGCTGAGAATATAAGAATTCTTATTCTTAGGAAAATGATTCATAGCATGGAGAATTTCCTAGGATATTATCAAATTATCTGTGATATGGCGGCCCGGAATGAACGCATTTTGATTATGAGCTATCAACCTGTCCATCCTTGGTCTTAATCGAGTTATAAGGAGCTTGGTGATAATTTTGTAGGATACATTGCAGAGGGATATGGGTCTAAAATCGATCGGCTTCGAGGGGTTATCACCTTTGGGGATGAGCACGAAGTTGGTATGATTGATGGCCTCTGGTAGTTTTCCATTGTGGAAACATTGCTGCACCATAGATACTACATCTTCCCCGACTACATTCCAATTTCTTTGATAAAAAATGGCGGGTATCCCGTCTGGCCCGGGCGCCCTCAGAGGCCCCATGCTCATGATGATGGAATGGACTTCCTCGTGGCTGGGTACAGCTCCCAGGGACAAGTTCTCCTCATTGGAGATTGGATTTGAAGCTATGGCAAGGTTGGGATCTATCGGGGATGTCCCTTCGTCGCAGAATAGTTCTTTGAAGTGGTCAATGATGGTGGTTGAGATGATTTGCTGATCCGCTGTCCACGTACCATTAGTTAGTTGCAGGGAATGGATGTCATTTCTTATTTTCTTGGTGGTCACCTTAATGTGGAAATATTTAGTGTTTTTGTCGCCTCCTTGAATCCAGTTGCATTTCGCACGTTGTCGCCAATATATGTCTTCGGTATTCATGAGTTCGTTAAGTTCTGTAGTGATTCGAGCTTCCTCCCGCAGACTATTCGTCGACACTTCTGAAGTTTGGAGGCTGAGTAGTTGATGCTGCAGAGACTTCATGCGGGCTTTGATGTTCCCGAAGTGGATTCTGCCCCATCTGTGAAGTTTGGATAATGTGACTTGCAAATTTTGCATTAAGGAATTATTAGAGTTGGCTTTCGTTTGACTCCAGAGCTTTGTAAGAGTGTCCTTGAAGTTAGGGTTGTTTTGCCAATGAGCTTCGAATCGGAGCACACGCTTTTTGTGATGGAGTGGAGGACTGGTATTAAGAAGAATGGGAGCATGGTCACTATTATAACGGGGCAAAACTGAGATAGTGGCGGATGGATAGATGCTGCACCAACCCGTATCTGCAAACGCTCGGTCGAGACGTTCACGGATGAGGAAATCAGTCTTTCTCCCGTTGGACCATGTATAGGTTGGCCCAATGCACCCCAGATCAATCAATCCGCATTGATTGAGCATCTGATTGAATGGCCCAGCCGATCGGGCATCAAAACCTCTCCATCCAGCTTTCTCTGTAGGTTTGGCGATTGCATTGAAGTCCCCTATACAACACCATAGTACATTGAAAGAGCTTGCCATCTCGTTCATGGAGTTTCACAGAGCAGGTCTATCTTTAGACTTCGGGCATCCGTAGACGCATAGGAGATTCCAGGCCGGTGAAGATTGGCTGCCCTCGATAGAGATTAAGATTAGGTTCTTTGAGGAATATGAAACTGTTGCTTTAATTGAATTGTCCCAGCCTAGCCATAGGCCACTTACATGACCTGAAAGCGCAACTAAGAAGGTATTCTGGTATCCGAGAGAAGGGAGGATGCGAGTGGTGTATTGAGGGGAGGAGACAGTTTCAGAGATGAAGAAGATGGTGGGGCGGGTGGCAGAGAGGAATGATCGGAGTGTTTGGACTGTCGGGGCATTCCTCAACCCCCGACAGTTCCAAGGGAAGATTAACATTGGCCTTGCGGCTGTTTGAGGTCAGCCGCCACGACCTTGTTTGTATTGTTCAATTCTGAGTGTGATCCCGCATATCGCTTCGCAGGAGGTGAGGGAGGGGGAACGGATTGTCTCTTCTTAGGATCTGGAGAGACAGGGTTCTCTGGTTGGTCTCGGGTTGAGTGTTTACGAGCACGCCTTTTCCAGGAAGATTTATTGAGAAGTGATTTACAGATGATAAATCCAGAGTTATCAGCAGGAGGTAGAGAGTTTACAGAATGGGTGTAATTAATGAGGAGGAGGAATGTGGGGACTCTTGGACTGAAGGGGGGCAGGGGATTATGATGTGATGATCATGGGAAGGTGAAGAAGGTGGGTTCTCGGTGGAAAGAAAAATAGGGAGCTCAGGATGGTGGGGAGAAGCAGGCCAGGTATAAGGGTGTGTGGAATAGGGGGACCCAAGTTGAACTTGGGAGGCTTTGGTACTTGGTTGGACTAAGTCCGAGCTAACAGGGTTCAGAAGGGAGAGATAGAATTCGGGAGGCTCTGTAATCATGAGATCTGGATGGACCCTTCCTGTTGATGGCGGCACATAACTGTCTGACCAATCCGCGGAGCTGTGTAGGTGGGGTTGATGGGTTTCGGTCGATGAATGTTGATAAGCTTGATCTTCTCTTCTTTTATGCTGTGGGATATATTTGATCATCAGGAGATTTTGTCGTTGGTTGTTGGGATTTGATTGGGAGTTGGTTTCTGAAGATGGAGCCGAAGATTCCTCTGCACCTGTCTGGTTTCGAAGGCCTTGGCCGGCCGATTCGCAGCCTCCGGTACCCTCTCCGCGGATGGGGCTACACGTTAGAGGGAGAGGTTCAACAGAGGTATATTTCAGTCGACGACCTATCGACCGGTGATTGTCTGCACGGAAGTCCTCCTCTTTGACTCTTGGTTGAAGGAGTCCATGTAATCTCGACTTCTCATCGTCAGTCCAATCATCCCCTACTAGCATCTGGAATCTTTCTTTATCTTTGCAATTCGCGTAGGAGTGGCCAATCCTAGCGCAAAATGCGCACAGTCGAGGCATCCTCTCGTACTTAACAATCACTCTGCTAGTGGTGCTACCGTCGACGACAGTGGAGATATGTTTCTTCAAGGGTTTTGATATGTCGACGAGGACTTTAACACGTGCATAGGTTTTCCATTTTGCTTCTTCGGCCGAGTTGCATGGTTTAGGCGTCCCAATTGCTTCCGCTATCCTCGCCACCGCGCCCTTGTTCCGGAATTTGGGGGGTAACCTGTGCAACTGGATCCAGAGATCTGCGTGTTGGAATTGATATTCTTCCGGTAGTTTGCCTGGATCACACCTTTCTAGGGCCAGGAGGTCTTCGTTTATACTCCATGGTGCTTCGTTATAACTCTGTCAACTGCCTCCGATGAGTCCAACCTCACCAGGAAAGACCTCGCTTCGAGATCAAAATCCGAGACTTGAATGGTATCTGACATTCTCCACATCTTAGAAAGTATTGAGGATACGGTGAAACTTGAGTACCGACGGGAGGAATAAGGTTTGATTGCCAGGGAAGAAGCCCAGTGGTCTGTGATCGCGCTGTCTCTAGTCGAAAGAGAGATCGACTTGTTTGGACTTTGTAAGGAAAAGAGGGAGGACATCTTCTCAATGACTTCTTTGTATATCGCCATCGGAGATGAGGAGAGAGATGAGGGAAGGAAAGGGTAGTGATGGTAGAACGTCAGGGTGGGAACAGGGAGAAGGAGGAGGCGGGGAGAGGCGGAGGAAATCAGGAGGCCGGAAGAGCAAACCCTAGGGTTTGGAGGAAGCAGGGGACTCAAGAGCAAACCCTAGGGTTTGGTTCTTTTTTGAAATAGAAAATCTGTCACAAAAGAATATACATGTTTGATTTCTAAAGTGATATTTTGCCATACATAAAACTTATCACATCAGAGAGAGATTAGGTTGATATTATCTGGTAATGTCCTATAACATCAAGTAAATATGAAAATGAATTTATGATGGCATTTTTCAATATTTAAAACATGACTTTAAACAGTAACAAAATTTAGCCATAAATGTTGAAATGAATGTCAAACAAAACTTGGTCGACTACCTACATTGTTTCTCTCGAATTATTCTCTCCCCTATGGTAGGACTTGGATGCAAGGGCCCTGAATAAATAAATAATATATATTCTATTTAGAAATGAAAATTAAATGGAAACATTTAGGACACTTGAACCATGTATCAACTATTCATAAAGCAGTTCATTGATCATTAGGCTATCAACCTTAAGTAATAAAAAATAGATTAATTCTATAGAGACACACTTTTGTTGACATACTATGTAGCCACACTTATGTGGCAGGTGATTTGACATGTCAATGTCATCCGAATTAATTAAAAGTTTATTAATTATTTGTTTGGTATGTCCAATTTTGTATGTATGAAATATTTTCAATCTTTGACATGTGTTACAATTTTGCGTGGCCAATTAATAGCCACACTTATTATCTTCTTTCTTTTCTTCTGCTCATCTCCATTTACTTTTTCTGCTCATCTCCATTTGTGTGGAGAAACAAATCAAATAAGATCAGAAAAGTAAATTAGCCCAACAAGACCAGAAAAGTTAATCAAACAAATGTATGTCTCTCCAAGTGTAGCACAAAGAAGAATTGATGTACAAAATTGTGTCGTTGGAGCCTAATCATGAAGCTGACGAGCGTGGATTGCTTTGATCAAGGGAAGCTCATATGCACATAATTGTTTCGATTCTATACATGCAAGAAGATTGAACCTTTTGCATGGATTGTGGACTAATTAATTGGACATGGACAATTTTGGCAAGTGAATAATTAATTGGCCATACAAAATTGCAACACACGCCAAAGATTGAAAACATTCCATACATACAAAATTGAACATAACAAAAAAATAATTAATAAGTCTTTAATTAATTCGGATGACATGGACATGCCAAATTATCTGCCACATAAGTGTGGCTACATAGTATGTTAACAAAAGTGTGTCTATATAGAATTACTCTAAAAATTATCTTTACATTGTATTTGTTCTCTCTTTTTTTGTGACTAAATTAACCATCTCTCTTGGGTATTTCAAGCTTATCTCACATCATATATGTCTATTTAATTTAGTTTCTTTAAGTGTGTAATCTTGTTTATTTATAACTATTTATTAATCATACAAATATATAATCTAAATAGTAAGTGCATCACTAATTTTTTTGGAGTAAAACTTTCATATTTAAGAATAAAATTATTTAAGAATAAAAAAGATCATTTACTCATTTATGGTGAGACATGGGATCATCATACGGTAAATATCTTAATGAAATTAAATCCAACATAATCTAAATTATATACTTTAAATCAAATTAATTTAATCTAAATTTTATAGTTTGAATCATTTGATTCTTGCAAATAATTTATGTATGAGTTTTTTTTCCCTTCAGCAATTCACCCTAGCTTCCCTTTGACATGGAACTATAGCACTTGGAACTGAATATACAATGCCATAGTTCATGAAATAAAATCACAAGCGACCGTTAATCTAAACTTTCATCTTGACCCATCTTTTTTTAATTCTTTTTCTTAATTTTTTTTATTCTTTTTTTTTTTTTGTGCAGATTCAGATTTTGTCACGTTCATTAGGCATATGATGTTTTGGGATCGTGGGTGGGACGATTGTACGTCCTCGCGACATTTCATCATTGTCTTGCACATCTGTCAAAATTGACACCCTCTCGATCGTGCACGAAATAAGAAACGTTCACGGACCGGTCGCATCCGTTCGACCGCACGCACAAGATGAGGTAATTTTTCTGATCCTATGTCCGAATCGAGACACATTTATGGACCGGTCGTATGATACGGACGCTTCCTCGAGGTTAGGTAACATGAACGATCCAATGGTCATATTTCCATGGCCCATTCAAACACCATAAACTCGTCAAGGCACCAACTGTCCACACGCACACGCACAATCCCCCCTCGCTCCTCTCCTCAACTAACCGCTCTCCCTCCTTTTTAAAACACTATACTTCTCCTCCGCTTCACTCTACACACACCTAATGCTTACAAACTAGAGAACCAAATTTGAACCAGACCACTTCTCCCTCCTAATTGATCAGCAATGCCCAAACTCTTCTTCCTCTTCGCCGGGCTTCTTCCGCTCATCATCTCCCCCTTGGCGTCGTCGGCTTTCGAGTTCCGTGTCGGGGGAGAGAAGGGCTGGACCAATCCTGCCGCAGGGAACGCGTCCGAGAGCTACAACCACTGGGCTAGGAGAAACCGGTTCCATATCGGAGATTCCCTGTGCAAGCATCATTTAGTTACTATATCACTGTGTGGAGAATTTATTCTATGTGCCGGACTCATCCTGCACCGTTCGTCCTCAATTGTTAGATTGTATGAAAATATATTCATGTAAATACACTCCATACAATCTAACGGTTGTCCTCGACTGTTAGATTACTTGAGGACATGTACATATCGTCATCCAATCTAATAGTTGACATGAAAAGTATAAGGTGAATCACATAGAAGGCGTACCATGCACCGGTAACTTCTAAAATTGTAAGAATCGTCCCTATATGATTCTCAAGCAGTGCCGGTAAAAATACACTATAGTAACAGAAATGTTGGACATGTTATATGCAAACAATGTGGACATTGTTTCTATACAAATGGGATCGAGATGATCATAGCTAATTAATATCGAAAATGATATTTTGTCGGTAGTTTATGATCCCTGACTCACGTGACAGTCAGTCATTGGCCTTCCGTTATCACCGGACATTATCTCTTAAAATCTGGGCCACAGGACCAATGGAAGGTCGTCATGTGGCCTGCGGTCACGTCCACGGTCATAAACTTTGGGCAATGTACGGCACAGACGACTCCGTGCTTGTGGTGGATGGAGAAGGCTACAGCGAGTGCAATTACACCACGAGCCCGCTCCTCGAGTTCAACGATGGCAGCACGAGGTTCCAGTTCGACCGCTACGGCTCCTACTTCATCAGCGGCCAGCCGGACCACTGCAACTCGGGCCAGAGGCTGATCGTACACGTCATGGTCCATACGGAGCACATGAATCTGGGCCAGTGCCTGCTGCTCTTCCTGGCCCAAGCAGCGGCGGCGGATCGGGCTGTAGCTGTTGTAAATTTCTTCACTTTTTTTTTTTTTTTCTAAAAGTCTGCAACAAAATAAAAAATAATAAATTGTTATCAGCTTCCGTGGAAGTCGCGCACGTAACATTGTCCTAAGAGTTAATCCGGATCTATATGCAGACTTTGTTCGAATGCTCCTAGTGGTAAATCTTCGTTCCACCGGAATCTCATTGTCGCACACAACATAGAGAGAGCGACTCTTAACTTAGCTCTTTCCAGAGTAAAAAATGAAGAAAAAACGAGAACTTGGAGGAGACAAGAATTGGAGAGAATTTTCGTATAGAAAATTTTCAGTGTGTTGGAAGAAGACAAATGACTCGATATATATAGGCTTATTTCCAACGTATAGTAATTATGAGCAATAAAACTGAACGTTACAAAAATAATAACGAAATACAAAAAACATGATATATTGAACCTGGACAAATTTAATGTCCATATGTTATATAAAATTTGCAACGGTTAGAAAAATTTAAGAGGAGCAAAAATTGTTAAGTGTCTCAGTCCGAAATCAACATTTGGCGTCGACAGATGTGGACACAGACCCTCACCCGTTACGCATGCCGGGCCGGACGGCGGCGCGCACATGTCAACCATAAAGCTACTCACACAAGATTTCAATGAGGCACAAGGAAACAAAGTAATATATGCATACCCAATCCTCACATTCCAGACGATGTGGGACTATTAGAAATGAGAACATGAGCTTTTGGTTTTTGTGTGTGTCCACAAACACACAGCTAACAGTAGCCTCTCGGTGCCTCCGAGCTCTAACGGTGCATCGGAAGTTGCTGTTGTTGGTCCTTCTGCACTCGTGTTAGCGCTTACTGTCTTTGTTATGAGATTTGTTTGAGACTATGTAGTCCAACTCTATACGATAAATTTTTCATTGTTACGGACTCACCACGTGTTAATAGTGTGTCTTGAGTTCCCTTCAATATCAGTATGACACAGGAAAAAAAAAAAAAAAACACCATAAAGATCCGTGTCATACTTTTATTGGTGAGAACTCAAATCTCACCACTACCACTAGGTGAGTCAATCCCACTGAATAATTTTTTCGACTCTAGTGCGTTTGGTTCTGTTACAGGAGTTAGATTAATTTGGGCATTTTTTTATAGATGTCATTATTGGCACTCTTAAAATATTATCATGTATTTTTTTAATTTTATTTATAATATTCAAATTCTAAATTTGTCCATATATTAATCCTATTGATACTCCTAAAATATCATTATGCATTTTTTTCTCCATACATGCACAAATTAATATTATATTTAATGTATGGGTATATTTGAAATTAATATGTTAGAAAACTAAAGATAAGTGATTGATAACATTTTCGGAGTGTCAATAACAATATATTTTTTATTCATGTATTTTGTTGCTTAGTATTTATTAATTGTGTGCTTTATTTATGGTGCAATTTGATTGGAACGTTCTTTTGCAAGACCAATGTCTTTTTTGTAATTTGAAATGTTTGACTCGAATCCAAACCTTTCCTTCTCCCCCCAGTCCCCATGGCTGGAGTGCCCCGTGAGTCACCTAGTTGAAACGACCTTTGAAGCAACCATTCGGCTAACCAAATTGTTTAATTAATCATCAATTATTCAAAGAAAAGATAAATAATATATATCATATATCAAAGTCATGTATTTAAATATAAACCTTTAACCGTATGTGGTTTTTCATATATAGTTCAAAAGTCGTCATGATTAAAATCAATTAAATTTAGGATTAATTCGAATTTGAGTCTCAAAAATATTTTGAAATTAAGAGTTTGGGTTCTAACGATATTCAACTTAAAATTTGGATCATAGAACTATAATTGACTTGACCATCCAAAATTTGTTAATAAATAAATATTTTTTTAGAGGAATAAATAAATGAGTTATTTGTATTTAAACACTCCCACCCAAACCAAACACATACACACCTCAAATCCTAATGCATAATCATGTTCCCTAATTTTTATTATTGTTATCCCCCAATTCTCAAGAGTCATTTTTGTAGGAGGATAAATACAACATAAAGCCTTCTCAGTTCGAGACAAAAATCGAAAACCAAACCGAAAGGGACACGTGGCAGCTCCGGATTGGACCAAATTTTTTTAAAAAAAAACACCCCCTGCTAACATAGGTTGAAAAAACTGGCCAATCAAAGGCCAACACATGACTACGGTTGAAATCGCGGTCCGTGTAGACCTGTTGTAAATACAAATAACTCATTAGGATAAAATGTGGGTGGTAGTACTAAAAACAAATTAGGGAAGGAAACATAATTAGAAATTAGGAATTTGGGTGTGGTGGTGGTGGTGGTGGTGGTGAGAGGGGGGGGGGGGGGGGGGGGGGGGGGGGGGGGGGTGGAGTTAAAATACAAATAATTCTAAATAAATTTAATGAGAATTCAAAAAAGTAAAAATTATTTATGGAACCCTAAATTCCTCTCCTCCACTTTATTTCCCACTTTCCTAGGCCTCTCCTTAATAACTTTTGATTTCTTTATTTTTCACTAGTAAATTCACGTACGTTGTACGTAAAATAATTTTTTAAATATACTTAAATTAAGATTTATTATATATATTTTATATTTTAATTAGAATGTATTATAGATTAGTTTATATATTAAGTATAATTTGTTATGGATATATGTGAATAAAAAAGTGAGTCTATTGAGTTATGCAAAAAAAAAAAAAAAAAAAACTTTTAAAATTATTAGGTTCAATTTTGAACTGTTTCTAAACAACCTTTATATTGGTAGAGATTTGGAGGATAACTAGACACACCATGCCTTCAAAGTGGTGGATGACTTCTTCGAGACGGGACGGCTAATCGTGAGCTAAATCATACGTTCTTGGTACTCATCCCCAAGAATGAGGGTGCTACGGAACTGGATGATTTTAGACCAATTGCATGTTGTAATTTTGTCTACAAAATTATTACTCATATAATGTGTAACAGGATGCAGGAGATAATGCAGGGTCTCATATCACAAAATCAAGCTGCATTCATCAAAGGACGTTCCATTGCCGACAACTACCTCTTAGCGCAAGAACTGATTCGCGACTTCAACAAAGCCAGGGGCAAAAAATGATGCATCAAATTGGATCTAAGGAAGGCATATGATATGGTGAGCAGAAATTTTATTTGCAAAATTCTCAGAAGTATGGGGTTCGATAGCTGGTGGGTGGACCGAATTGAAGAATGCATCAACACACCGTCATTTTCTATCATCATCAATGCTCAACCATATAGATATTTTGGCAGTAGCAGGGGAATTCGCCAGGGAGACCCTCTCTCTCCTTACTTATTCACTGTCGTAATGGAATATTTTACCTGTTTACTTAACGTGGAGATTTATAAGAAGACTATCATACCGCTCTTTCGTCGAATTGAGCCAACAGTCTCACATCTTATATATGCTGACGACCTTCTGGTATTGTAACACCCAGTTTTCTGAAATTGGATATTTTTGAAAATTTATTATTTTTATTATTTATTAATGGTATTTTAGTCATGATATGATTTTTGGTGATTTTTTAGTTATTTAAAACTATTTTCTAAGTCACGACTTATGACTTTACTAGTATAACCCTAGTGTAAACCCTAGAGATTTCATAACCTAGAGACTAAACATGATCATGTGAGCGTAGCCATAGGTTTAGAATATCAAATTAGGGCTTTTTAGCCTAAAGGGTATTTTGGTAATTTTCTAGGATTTATTTGGAATTATTTGGATTTATGTGATTTATTATTATTTAATTAGTTGATTAGTGTCATGTTAGCTTCTAACCTAGTTTAGCCTAATCTAGAGGTTAGCAACTAACCTAGAAGACTAAGTAGAGGATGTTAGCTTTATGTATAAATATCTAGTTAGATAAATATCTAGATATTTCACTTTTTAGATATTTTAGAACCTAAATACCTAACCCCTTAGTCAAAGACTTAGGGGCTAAGTTTGCAAGGTGGTAGGACACCCTCCCCTACCCCCATGGCAGCCAAACACTACCCCCCTTCCTATATAATCCCCTCAAATTCATTCATGATCAATTTGCATGAATTAAAACCTAGAAAAATCCCATTTTCTTCAAACACCCACAACTGATCAATTTTGAACCAAATTGACTCTAGTCTTTTGCATTGGGACCCTACAACATCAAGGGTGCTAAGGGAGGCTAGCAATCCAGATTTCGTGAGCTTTGGGCATCACCAAGTGGAAGGACACCCCCCCTCTCATTGATTTTCCTTTGGAAATACACAAATAGGTAAATGCCCTCAAACCTAGTTAACATTCTGATTTGTCTTCATAAATGCATGCATCTAGGTACTATGGAACTGTAGGCTAAGTTTGGTGAGATTTAGGATTGGTTTGGTGTCCGTATCGGACACGTATCTGTGTTCTAATTACAGTGTTTGGTGAAATGCCACAAAGGATTGGTTTTTGTGTTTTTCCAAAACAAATTATATTTTTGGGTAGCCCTAGACATGTAGGACACAACCCTAGTTGACTGAGCACACTTCGAGTTGTGTCCGTATCCAAAACAGGACACGAACACACTGTTAAAACCACACTGTGACACTGAAAAACTCGACTGTTTGACACTTTCTGTCGTGTCCACACGAGTAGTGGACACGATACAAAAAGCTAGACACGAACCTAACCACCCCACCTGTCCACTGACACGAGCACGAGGCTCTATGTGCCACGTGTGGAGCACACGACCCTTCGACACGCGCGCACGAGACTGAGCAGCCTCCCCTGCTACTCGACACCTAGTGCGGACACTGTAGGACACGAGGACACGGGAAAATTGACACAGAGGAGGGGGCAACCTCTGTCATGCCCCCCCTCGAGTTTGAGACACTCTCGTGTCCTATCGAGGACACGAGGACACGTGCACTGGTCGTGCACTGCACTGCACGCGCACATTTTTCCTCACTAACACGGCCTTCGTGTCGCACGGACACGAGTCGTGGACACCTCGTGGTGACACGATTGTGTAGCCCAACACGTGGGCTACACGTGGACATGACCACGAGGCCCCACGTGGCCCGTGTCGTGTCCACGAGGCGTATGCATCTCTGCACGACGCAGTATAAACCGTGCGTATCAGTCGAGTTTTCTCGACTGATACGGGTCTCGTGTCGACTCTGTGAGACACGTGGACACGACTCAGGTTGCTAGACACCTAGCCTGACCCTAGGCGAACCTAAGGACACGAGCACGACACCTCACGTGTCCTGTGTCGTGAGCACGAGACACGTGAACACGTGCACGATACAGTGCCAATTCCAGTGCACTGTAAATTTACCCGATTGGGTTTTTCACGAGATTGACACGTCGTGTCGTATCGTGGTGGACACTTAGGGACACGAGGGACACGAGTACACCTAGGGGCACGATTACCAACCATTGGTATTGAGTCTTAGCTAGGTTTAAGATTTGAAATCGGGTTTTCCCCAAATTTCTGATACATGCACAGTATCCCAATTTCTGGATTATTTTCCAGTTTTTCAAATGAATTTCAAATCTATTTTGATTATGATATATGCATGTATATGTGTATTTCAGTGTATGTATAGGTAGTATATGTGTATGTGAGTGTGTAGGTGGGATTTTAGGATGTATACTTGTATATACATGTGTGTATACATGTATGTATATAGGTAGGTATGTGTGTGCACTCTTGTGTATTATTTGGGGGCTGATTTCCTGGTTCTAGAAACTGGGACACCCCCCCCCCCTTTTTTTCCTGTGACAGCCCATTCTCTCTCTCACTATTCTCTCTCTCACTATTCTCTCTCTTTCACTCTCTCTCTATTTTACTTCTCTCCCTATATATATATATATATATATATATATATATATATTGTATATAAGTTTTGTGAGTATATATATGTATATATATATATATGATATATATATATATATATCTTTACTAGATCATGTATAGTGTTATATATATATATATATATATATATATATATATATGGGTTTTGGTATTATATATAGTGTATTCATATATTGATACATATATAGGTAGTAGATAGATTGTGTATATCTATATATATATATATATAGATATATATATATGTATGACTTCTAAATATAGGTTATATGGAAACCTAAGTCACTAGCCTATGGCCTAAGTGATTAGCCTATGGCATTGGGGCTAACCCAATTGACCTAATGACCTAAACACCTACTAGTTGACCCTTGTTGACTAAGGGTTGACCAAAGTCAACCTTAGGTCAAATTTGACCTAGTTAACCTAGAATTGACTAGGATTGACCTAATTACCTTGTTGACTAGTCTTTGTTTGACCCAAACCTTAGTTGGTCTAAGTTTGACCTAGACTTGACCCAGATTGATCATGTTGACTAGTATTTGACTAGTTTGATTAGAATGTTGACCAGGAGTTGACTTTAACCTAGATTAAACTTGTTTGACCTTGTTTGATCTTGTTTGACCTTATTTGACCTAGTATGACTTCCTGTGACCTAGTTTGACTGTTGAGTTGACCAAGAGTTGACTTTTGACCAGATTGACCTAGAATCATATAGTATGCATTGTATACTTTATTTTTACCATTGTGGATACATTGTGACTTGTATTGCTCTGATTAGGAGCCATACACCTCTCCTCAGACAGTATATCCTCTTCAGACATTCAGTTATCAGGCGAGTACATTTTTTGACCGTTTCATACTTGCCAGGATTTATATTCTTGCTCTAGATTACTTTACTTGATGCTGACACGATTGTTATCACGAATTAGTACTATATGGATCTTTTCATGAGATGTTATCCCTCTCGGGAGCATCAGATACAGCATGTTGTGCGTTTCACGAATTATCATGTATCTCATGCTTCTATTATCATGAATCTTCATGTATCAGCTAGTGACTCATGTACTCTCATGATCACCGAGCCTTCATGAATCTTCATGAATCACTCATGTATCACCATTTATGGGCTTATCACGAATCTTAACATAACTTGAACGGATCCTTGTGTATTGATTGGGGATGGAGGAGTGGAAATAGTCATGTGGATATTACCCCCAGTAGCTGTAGTCATGAATCACTCTTAGCTGTAGTCATGAATCTCCTATGCCATTCACATGTCTATATTTTACTCTGACTCACTAGTCACTGCTAGTTCTCTATTATAGTAGATATTTCATTACAGTTATCTCTTTTACTACATGTATCTTCTTTCAACAGTTCCTGTATTTTACTCTATTGTGTGCTTTATATTTCCTATCATACTATGCACTGCGTGAGATGTATTGTGCTCGTTCCTGTCCTGACTGGACCTGTTGAAAATATTATAGAGGATGAGGATGAGGCCCTGGTGTCTACCTATTATGGAGCAGGACTAGATGATACTTATGTTGTGGACCCTCAGCAGGATCCACCTGCAGCTGAGGATGTTGCCCCAGTAGTTTAGGCTAGTTTAGCTAGACAATCTTTTCTGTATTATCTTTTGCCTCACATCTGAGTTTTATTTTGAGATGTTGAGATATATAGACTCTTAGACTTATTGTATTATGAGTTGACATTCTGGATGTTATGTATCCTAGACACTTAGACTTATTTCATCTATTCTACTGTTCTCTTTGAGTTACTGTCTATCTATCTTTCATTCTTCTATCCTAGATGTGATTGAGATGTATATTGGTTATGTCACCTCCATTCGGAGAGTATAAACTGTACAGGTACTTTTATATTGTTAGATGATTGACCTAGGACAGCGTTCTACCGCCGACACTGCGGCGTAGGCTGGACGTACCCACTTCTCGTGCCCTTACTCTAGGGTGTGGGTCGTGACAGGTATTCATGGAGTCTTCAGAGGGAGGATTTTCCTCCTTATTGCGTATACTTGAGGAGTTCAAGAAAGGAACAGGATTGGCTCTGAACAAAGAGAAGTCTCAGGTATTCTTCAACATGGATTGTCCACCGCAATCACAATGGATGGAGGTTCTTGAGATGGAACAAGGACAACTGCCAGTAAGATATCTTGGTCTTCCTCTGTCTATTAATTATGCTAGTAACTCGGAGTGTATGGGATTGGTTAGCTATGTACAGAGTCGTTTGGAGGGATGGCAATCACAACTTCTTTCCTTTAGGGGCCGTCTTGAGTTGGTGAGATCTGTTATTTGGGCCATTACGGCATACTGGCTACAGGCTATCATATTACCGAATGGTATCGTGAAGACAATCGAACGGCTTTGTGCTAACTTCGTCTGGAGAGGAGGAATTCATGCTATCGCCTGGGATGAACTCTGTATGGCTAAAGAAGAGGGTGGTATCGTCTTAAGACCGCTGTCGACATTGCAGGAAGTCGCTGGCCCAAAAATGGCTTGGCAGTTTCTAGTTGAACAGTCTATATAGGCGACCTGGATGCGGTCGAGATACACTAGTGGGGAGAATTTCTGGGTTATGAAAGGAAACAATAATTATTCGATTACATTCAAGAAAATTCTTTCTCAGAGGACGTCGTTAAAATCCTGCATTAGCAGAATGATTGGGAATGGTCGTACGACTAATCTTTGGAAGGATCCCTGGCTGTATAAGCAAAGTTTCATCGAGCGAATAGGATGGTCAACATAAGAGTTAGTGGGGAGGCATATTCCTTGAGTAGTATCATAGAAAATGGACAATGGAGGATAACGGACAGATACGTCGAGCAATGGTTCGGAGAGGAAATCAGAGGCATCGCTATTACTGATAAAGAAATTGAAGACTGCTGGACCTGGGATGGCTCTCCAACTGGCGAATTCTCACATACTTTAGCTTATGAAAGGACCAAAATGGTCTTTCCGCGAGTAAACTGGGCATAGGTGGTTTGGGTTAAGGGCACGGCGGTGAAGATGAAACTATGTCTACTTCGGGATAGATTATTGACTAATGAGAGGATCATCAGGTTTGGTATGCAGTTACCAAACATTTCCTGCATCCTATATGACGGAGGCAGAGAAACGATGGATCATTTATTCTTCCAGTGCTCCTTCTAGGATAGATTATAGCATGTTGGCCTAATGATTGTATCATATTTTTGAATATGGTTAATATGTTAAGTTTAGCATTTCATTATCACTAATCTTCATACTATCGCTATAGCATTTCTACTTATACTTATACCTTTGGTGATATGTGCCTATTGGTTTACATTTTAGTGATATGAGCTTATCTATCTTAAATTTAATCGGGTTGCCAAAATCAAAACTATGTTTTTGATTGTGGTCATTCAATTAAGTTTAATCATTATGATATCACTAACATTTACGCTATCACCTTAGCACTTATACTTAAACTCAGCATTGTCCTAATGTGCATTAAACTTATCATACTTGCTACTATGCATATTGCTTTGTTCGTCTAACATGTACATGCAGAAAAGCAATAAGCAAGATCAATGTGGACATATGCAATGAAGAAATCATGGTGGGCCAAAGACGATGGATCCCACAAGATTTCTCTGAACCACCCGACGACATCTCCGGAGCCACGCACTCGGGGGTTCCGCTGCCCCGGTCAGCGCACGGGGGTCGAAGGGACAGCGTCCCTCGTCGGGGGTTCGGGGGCGAAGCCCCCGAAAGGTATTCAGTTTTCACAAATTGGATATCTTTGGACAACTGCCGCCAAGGGAAAAAGTCAACATCTATCAAGGAAAGAAGCCATGCCAAGCCATCATCATTTCAAGACTCTGAAG
>JANAVB010029816.1:5791787-5806787 GCA_029216955.1 Iris pallida | reverse complement strand
CGGAATAAATCATACCTTGACCATAAAGTACACATGCTGCTTTTGTAAAATAAATAAATAAATTGTAGCCTGCATGTATCTATATGCCAATATTCGGGATTGGCCAATCGATTGCAATAGTTAATAGTTAATATGAACGTGTCTTATTCATTCAATTTAAATAAGATGACTAGCCAGTCTCTTAGTTCCAACTAGGAACGCATGATCAATTATTAGTCAAGGTCATAATCAATATCAAGCAATGTTAATTCGGGACAAGAATCAGTCAAAAGGCATCATGGGCTAGAGTTCATGAGGCCGGAAAATTATAGAAGTTCATGCGGCTGAGAATGCATATGAGGTCAGGATCTCATGCGGCCAGGAAGTGCCATGCGGCCACGGAAGCAGTCAACAGCATACGGCCACAGAAAACAACATGTGCCAGAAAATAGCATGCGTCAAGAAACAGCATGTGCCAGGACAGCATGCGCCAAAAAACAGCATACGCCAGGACAGCATGCGCCAGCAAACAGCATGCACCAGCAAACAGCATGGCAACAGCTTTTGCCAGCAAACAGTATGTGCCAGGAAACAACATGCGCTAGGACAGCATACGCCAAAAAACAGCGTGCGCCAGCAAATAGCATGGCAACAGTATTTTGCCAACAAACAACATGTGCCAGGAAACAGTATACGCCAGGACAGCATGCGCCAGAAAACAGTATGCGCCAGCAAACAGCATGGCAACAGTATTTTGCCAGCAAACAGCATGCGCCAGGAAACAGCATGCGCCAGAAAATAGCATACGCCAGCAAACAGCATGGCAACAGTATTTTACCAGCAAACAACATGCGTCAGGAAACAGCATGCGCCAGGACAGCATGCGCCAAGAAAACAGCATGCGCCAGCAAACATCATGGCAACAGTGTTTTGCCAGCAAACAACATGCGCCAGGAAACAGCATGCGCCAGGACAGCATGCGCCAGCAAACAGCATGCGCCAGCAAACAGCATGGCAACAGCTTTTGCCAGCAAACAGTATGCACCAGGAAACAGCATGCGCCAGCAAACAACACTGCTCATCTTCTCCAACCAGCCTCCAATGGCCTTGAAAACCCATGAACCAAAAGACCATAAATTACTCAAAATAAATCGAAATCAGAACTTCCAATAGTCTAAATTGGGTAGAATCAAATTCCCTACAACATGGAACCATCAAAACTTAAAAAATAACAAAGTTACTAGATCAAAACCTAAAAATTCTGAAAATGTATTAAACTTAGATATATATGAAATAAGCCATGGAAATTGAAAATGCTAAGTACTAAAGTATCTAAAAATCTTGTGAGGAGGAAAATAGAACAACAAAAATGGAAATCCATTAAGAAGCAAGTTGGCACTTGCCTATGCGACTGGATAGATGGGGAGAATTATGGAAGATGAAGAAGAAGAGTAATGGAGAAGGAGTAAATGAAGAGAGAGAAAGGGTTTTGGGGTTTTAAATGTGGGTGGTGGTAGGTGGGTTCATGTTGAACCATCCAAGGCCGAAAAATAAACCAACTCGGGCCGAACCCAAAAGCAAAGCAGAAAGTAAAATACAAAAAGTAAAATACAGAAAAAAATAATTAGCAAAAAATTAAAAAAATTTAAATACAGAACAATACATGATAAATATTAAATAAATACATTCCAGCAGTACATGTATTTAGAATATGCATTCCAGGAACGAGAAGTGACATCTCTACCCTCCTTAGAAAAATTTTGTCCTCGGAATTTCAAATCCAAGCAGGATAGAAACATCGGAGCTAAACTAATATAAGTATAAGCAATTGAGTAAGCAATCATTCTACAATGCCAATAGCAAGTAACATATCTATGTTTAACTATCGACGACAACAAGCAATTCTACTCATAAGGTGACGAGCATGAGGAGTTAAGACAATCAAGGTATACAGAAAGAGATATACCTTGTGAGTCAAACAGGTACGGATACCGTGATCGGATGTCATCCTCACATTTCCACGTTGACTCTCCTAAAGAGTGATGACCCCAAGCAACCCGGACAAGGCTAATTGTTCGATTCTTAAGTATCTTCTCTCTTCGGTCCAAAATAGACACAGGCTGTTCCTCGTAAGACAGGTTGGTACCAACAACCAGCTCGAAATGATCAAGGATATGGCTTGGGTCCGATACATACCAACGTAACTGAGATACATGGAACACGTCATGCACCTCTCATAACGAAGGTGGAAGGGATAAACGATAAGCAACATCGCCTATCCGATCAAGGATAACAAATGGGCCCACGTACCGCGGACTCAACTTCCCGCGAACGCCAAATCTAATGACCCCACGGGTAGGTGAGATCCGTAAGAACACGTGGTCTCCAACGAAAAACTCTAGCGGCCTATGATGCTGGTCCGCCCAATGACGATGCCGATCCTGCGCAACTCGAAGTCGCTCTCTAACTCTCTTGACCACTTCAACTGTCTGGATAATCATTTCCGGGTCTAACATCTTCCTCTCCCCGATATCATCCCATGCCAGTGGCGACCTACACTTCTTACCATATAGTGCTTCAAATGGCGCCATCTGGATACTGGCTTGATAACTGTTGTTGTATGAGAATTCGATTAAGTGCAGGTGGCTCTCCCAAGATCCTCCAAAATTCAGAGTGCAAGCTCGCAACATATCCTCTAAATTCTGAATTGTTATTTCTGATTGCCCGTCTGTCTGGGGATGGTAAGCCGTGCTAAATCTTAACTTGGTACCCAGGCTATGATGTAAGCTCTTCCAAAATGTGATGTAAAATGGGTATCTCTGTCTGACATAATACTGACAGGGACTCCATGCTGCCTGACTATCTGTTGCATCTACAACTCTGCCAACTTTTCTATAGATTGCCCTACTCTGAAAGGAAGAAAGTGTGCCACCTTCGTAAGCCGATATATTATCACCCAAATGGCATCTTTACCACTTGGTGACCTCGGTAAACCGGTCACAAAGTCCATTGTAATATGTTTCTATTTCTATTTCGGAATAGGAAGCGGTTGCAATAATCCAGCTGGCCTCTGCTGTTCTGCCTTCACTTGCTGACATACCAAGCAACGGAAAACAAATCTAGCTATCTCCCTCTTCATTTCGTTCCACCAGAAGTGCTGCTTGATATCTTGGTACATCTTGGTCCCTCCAGGATGTATAGAATACTGAGAACTGTGAGCTTCTGTCATAACCTCCTGTCTGATATCTCCACTAGGTACACATAGGCGCGATCCAAACCTAAGGGTACCATCTTCATGAATTTGAATATCCTTTCTGAGTCCTGACTCACATTCTGTTCTAAGCTTCTGAATCCTTGGGTCCTGTGTCTGAGCTGCCTTGATCCTGTCTACCAAGTTAGATTGAACTTGTAGACTTGCCAGAATTCCTACATCACTAGGAAGTATAACTTCGATGCCCATCTCCTGAAGGTCTTCTAAGATATGCTTCTGGGTTGTCAACATAAATGCGCCGCCTCTTCTGCTAAGAGCGTCTGCTACTACATTAGCCTTGCCTGGATGATACTGAAGCTCCACGTCATAATCCTTGATCAGCTCTAACCATCTTCTCTGCCTCATGTTCAGCTCCTTCTGAGTAAAGATGTACTTCAGACTTTTGTGGTCTGTGTACATGTCCACTCGATCACCATATAAGTAATGCCTCCATAGCTTCAAAGCAAACACTACTGCTGCCAACTCCAAGTCATGAGTTGGGTAATTCTTTTCGTGGTCTCGAAGTTGCCTAGATGCATATGCTATCACCTTCTCATATTGCATAAGGACATATCCAAGTCCTTTACCTGACGCATCACAATATACAGTGAAACCTCCGGGCCCAACTGGCAATGTAAGAATAGGTGCTGATATCAACTTCTGCTTCAAGTTCTCAAATGATGCCTGACATTCTGCCGACCAGACGAATGGTACATCCTTTCGTGTCAAGCGGGTCATGGGTGCTGAAAGTCTTGCAAAGTCTGCTACGAATCTCCTGTAATATCCTGCCAATCCTAAGAAACTCCGCACATCTGCTACGGTCTTGGGTACTGGCCAACTCTCTACTGCTTCTACCTTCTTGGGATCTACTGCTACTCCAGCTCCTGATACGATGTGCCCCAAAAATGAAATGTGGTCCGACCAAAACTCATACTTGTTGAGCTTGGCATACAACTGGTTCTCTCTCAGAACCCGTAACACTTTCCTGAGGTGGTCTTCATGCTCCTCTTCACTAGCAGAGTATACGAGAATGTCGTCAAGGAACACAACGACAAACTGATCTAAGTATGGCATAAAGATGCGGTTTATCAAATCCATAAATATTGTTGGAGCATTAGTCAAACCAAATGGCATTACCAAGAATTCATAATGCCCATACTTCGACCTGAATGCTGTCTTGGAAATATTCTCCTTTCGAACCCTTACTTGATGATACCCTGAACGAAGATCTATCTTGGAGAAAACTCTAGCTCTGCTCAACTGATCAAACAAGTCGTCGATCCTGGGTAGTGGGTACTTGTTCTTCACTGTTGTCGCGTTAAGCTTCCTGTAATCGATGTACAATCTGGATGACCCATCCTTCTTCCCTACAAGTACCACTGGTGCTGCCCATGGTGATATGCTAGCTTGGATGAACTTCTTCTCCTTCAGTTCCTCTATGTGCTGATATACCTTGGCCTGCTCCGAATCTGTCATTCTGTAAACTCGATCTGATATCGATTTAGTTCCAGGTGCCAATTCTATACTGAACTCAATATCCCTAACCGGTGGTAGACCTGGAAGTTCTTTGGGAAATACGTCTAGAAACTCTTCAACTACCTTCGAGACTTGAACTTCTTTCATTGCCGTTACTACTCCCTGCTCTTGTTGAGTTGCCACTGATCTGACTAAGGTGAATCTTTTCATGCCTGGAATATCAAAAGATACACTCCCTCTATGATAATCTATTGTCGTATGACTGTCTTTCAGCCAGTCCATGCCTAAGATAACGTCAAAATTTCCAACAGAAAATTCTATCAACCGGGCGGTTAAGGAATGCCCGCAAACTACAATGCTACATGCTAGAATAACTCTACTAACTCCTACGAGCCCATTACCAGTGTGTATATTTAACCTTCATGGCAATGCCTTGAATTTCATTCATAGTCGTGTTGCAAATTGTGCTGATATAAATGAGTGTGATGCTCCCGAATCAAACAATGCTACTGCGGGATATGAGGCGACAAGAATGTTACCTGCTACAACATCTCCCGATGCTAATGCCTCTTCCAAGGACAGAGTAAATGCCTGTCCTCGACCTCCTTGTTGGTTTTCATGTTGCAGTCTAGCCTGGTGCTGCTGCTGGCCCCTACCTTGATGATGCTGGGGTGGTCTATGCTGGTGTTGCTGCATCGACGGTCCCTGCTGCCGAAACATCTGAGCCTGTGTCATGAACGGGCGCTGTGTCAATGGTCTCACTGCCACCGCTGGTCCTCGATACTGGCCTGCCCCTGGTGCTGGCAGAGCAGAAAATTGTTGCACTGGTCCTCCTGACCTCGAATTCATGGGACAGGTGGTAACCCGATGATCTGGACTTCCACATATCAAATACAGTCCGTTCAATGTCCGACACACATCTCTAGTGTGCCCTACCTTCCCACAATAAGTGTAGCCCGCCGGGGGTTGCTGGTTCTTCCTCTGTTGTTGTTGCTGCTGCTTTGGTGGTGCTGGCCCTCGTATTGCCACATCGTGAATGCAAATGCCAGGGGACGGTGGTGTTGTTCGGGGCGCTCCTTCCCCTCCTCCTTCAATCTGACTGTGGGAACTCTTCTGGCCCCCAGTCCTTGCCATGATCCTCTGAATGGTGATCTCATGCCTTCGGGTTGCCGTCAATACTTCGTCAAAAGTCTGATAATTATCCCCCTCTATCAATTGTAAGAGCTCAAGATGAAACCCTTGCTGGAACCTCATAGCCCTCTGGCTCTCTGTTGCTACCATCTCCGGGGAGAACCTACTCAATCTGCAGAACTCCGCTGCATAAGCATCTACCGTCTTGCCGGCCTGCTTGAGGTTGATAAACTTCTGTTGTAGCTCAAACTGTGCCAAAACTCCATAGTACTTCATCTTGAATCTTGCGATAAAATTGTCCCAAGCAACAGGACGTCTGATGCCTACTTCTTCTGATTTCCACCAATCACGTGCGAGATCTTGAAGTAACAACTTCACTTGATCCACACGTTCTTCCGTCGGCACCTTAGCTGCTGTCAAAATAGCCTCAATATCCTTAAGCCATGCATCTGCTGAGATGGCATCTTTCGTGCCCTCGAAACGGCGGGGGTTGTACTTGCAAAACCTGGTTGACGCTCCTGAATCTGCCCTCGCCCCTCTTTCCAAAGCTGTCTGCAATCCTTGGTTGAGTAGTACGTTCTGCTCTTGCAACTGAGCGTGCATGCGCTGCTGGGCTAACATCTGATGTTGCTGAGTATCCATCATCCCTCTCATGATCTCCAGAAGGGCCGGGGTGTCTACTTCCACAGGGGTAGGTGGAACTATTGGGGGCGTTGGAACCTCCGGATACTGCGGTCCAGCTGCTGGTTCCACTATCACTTCTTCTTAGATAGTTTCTTGAGGTAGTACTGGCCCTTGTAGCTGACTAACCTGGTCAGGTTGCCCATGCTGCACTTGTTGTTGCTGTCTAGTTCTGACAGATGCGGACGAGGTGCCCCTAAGAAAAGGGACAAGAGAACAATCAAACGATCGGACATGAAAGATCAATGAAGTCCAAAGATACCGAAAGGTCAAGCTAGGGTTGAGAACAACGAATCATGAGATCAAGGGAGAACATGTGTGATTGAGACATCCTGTAAATCAAAACACTCCACAAGTCTGAAATCAGACCTGCATGGGCCACCACTAAAACCTTGTCATGCCCCAGAACCAGAATACTGGAGAGCGGAGGAATGACTCAGCCAGCTACGTATTACGGGTAGAGAAATACCGTATAATACGATCAATACTGTCTAATAAGACGAGGGGGTGCATACTACATAAAAGTCACACTATGGTCACTTCACATCTATTGTCTCAATCATTCAAACACGAAACAGAAATAGAGAACATGTAAGATAAAGCAGTAAGGTGTCCCAAATGCTCAGTCAAAATGTTCTTGATATCTGGCTTTACAAAACATAGCCAGATGACGAAGCAAGGTATACACAATTGTTTATCAGCTGCAGCCTGACTTAGTTACAATTATGTAAAAGTAAGTACAAGATGATCCAACTAACATGTCGGTGCCAAACGGCAAAATATAAAGTACGTAACAAAACTAGTGGGGAAGTAAGGAACCCACTCGAGTCCTCCTGCGATCATCCCTCTAGTATTAACCATCTTGGAGGTGGAAGTAAGCTGAGTCCTCGGGAACCGGCTCTAGATCTGGCAATACAAAACCAGAGAGGTTAGACCTCTAATAGCAAGTACTGCAAGAAAGCACGATATGAGGAATTAAACCAGTAAATAAGAGAATATAATAATAGATCTCTGCTTGCTACTGGGATTCACATAACATCACGACACTTCGAACCAACCTCCCAACCAAACAAGGACAGAAGTTGGCCCGTCATGTCTCGACACTCTGATCATCTCAGTTAGTCAACAGAGTAGGTACAGTACACAACCAAATCAATTTAAACGGGCATGCAACTACTACAGCTTGCTATGGTGGGTTCTAAGTTATCTTGGAATTATGCGCTAAAGGATTCCTCAGTTCTTACTATGTGCAAGCAAGGCTAGTCTACCCAGTCAATCAATTGCGCCAATCATGAATTAGACGAGTCCCAGCAGGACGCCCGTCATCAATATACAATAAATAATATAAGCAGATACCGCTCCCTGCCCGTGTGACAGATTTACAGTATCTGTGGGAACCAGCTGACCTGTCGGGCACTAATAGTCCCAAAGAGGGCTGTCATGTAAGAACTCGAGAATCCATTCTCTCCATACAATCATTATTTTATTTAACCTAGTAACGTCTATGTTAAGTGAAATCCCATGCCGTGGATCATGGTCATTCAGAATGAGTACTTTCGTACAAAGTACGATATGTCCAACTCTACAACGATACCTGTGCGGTTAGGTTGTAGGTCTTACATAGCGTAATAGAACAATTAAAACTAACCTCGAAATAAATCATGCCTTGACAATAAAGTACACATGCTGCTTTTGTAAAATAAATAAATAAATTATAGCCTGCATGTATCTATATGCCAATATTCGGGATTGGCCAATCGATTGCAATAGTTCATAGTTAATATGAACGTGTCTCATTCATTCAATTTAAATAAGACGACTAGCCAGTCTTTTAGTTCCAACTAGGAACGCATGATCAATTATTAGTCAAGGTCACAATCAATATCCAGCAATGTTAATTCGGGACAAGAATCAGTCAAAAGGCATCATGGGCTAGAGTTCATGCGGCCGAGAAATTATAGAAGTTCATGCGGCTGAGAATGCATATGAGGTCAGGATCTCATGCGGTCAGGAAGTGCCATGCGGCTACGAAAAACAGCAGTCAACAGCATGCGACCACGGAAAACAGCATGCGCCAGGAAACATCATGCGCTAAGAAACATCATGTGCCAGGACAGCATGCGCCAAGAAACAGCATGCGCCAGGACAGCATGCGCCAGCAAACAGCATGCACCAGCAAACAGCATGGCAACAGCTTTTGCCAGCAAACAGCATGCGCCAGAAAACAGGATGCGCCAGGACAGCATGCGCCAGAAGACAGCATGCGCCAGCAAACAGCATGGCAACAGTGTTTTGCCGACAAACAGCATGCGCCAGGAAACAGCATGCGCCAGGACAGCATGCGCTAGAAAATAGCATGCGCCAGCAAACAGCATGGCAACAGTATTTTGCCAGCAAACAGCATGCGCTAGGAAACAGTATACGCCAGGACAGTATGCGCCAGAAAACAGCATACGCCAGCAAACAGCATGGCAACAGTGTTTTATCAGCAAACAATATGCGCCACGAAACAGCATGCGCCAGGACAGCATGTGCCAAGAAAATAGCATACGCCAGCAAACAGCATGGCAACAGTGTTTTGCCAGCAAACAGCATGCGCCAGAAAACAGCATGCACCAGCAAACAGCATGGCAACAGCTTTTGCCAGCAAACAGCATGCGCCAGGAAATAGCATGCGCCAGGACAGCATGCACCAGAAAACAGCATGCACCAGCAAACAGCACTGCTCATAAAATTGGGTAGAATCAATAGTCTAAATTGGGTAGAATCAAATTTCCTACAACATGGAA
This sequence comes from Iris pallida, assembly GCA_029216955.1. Lineage (NCBI taxonomy): Eukaryota > Viridiplantae > Streptophyta > Magnoliopsida > Asparagales > Iridaceae > Iris > Iris pallida. The sequence continues at coordinate 5,797,481 of JANAVB010029816.1, read as the reverse complement.
CCATCAAAACTTGAAAAATAACAAAGCTACTAGATCAAACCTAAAAATTCTAAAAATGTATTAAACTTAGATCTATATATATATATATATATATATATATATATATATATATATATATATATATATATATATATATATAATGGGAATTGAAAATACTAAGTACTAAAGTATCTAAAATCTTGAGAGGAAGAAAATAGAACAACAAAAATGGAAATCCATCAAGAAGCAAGTTGGCACTTGCCTATGCGGCTGGATAGATAGGGAGAATTATGGAAGATGAAGAAGAAGAGTAATGGAGGAGTAAATGAAGAGAGAGAAAGGGTTTTGGGGTTTTAAATGGGGGTGGTGGTAGGTGGGTTCATGTTGAACCATCCAAGGCCGAAAAATAAACCAACTCGGGTCGAACCCAAAAGCAAAGCAGAAAGTAAAATACAGAAAGTAAAATGCAGAAAAAAATAATTAGCAAGAAATTAAAGGAATTTAAATACAGAACAATACATGATAAATATTAAATAAATACATTCCAGCAGTACATGTATTTAGAATACGCATTCCAGGAACGGGAAGTGACATGTTCCAACTCCTAGTACGGGTCCTCGATACGTCGTGTTCGCGTACGAAGGCCGTGTCAGCGGCGAATTTCAGCCCGAGTGCACAGTTCAGCCGACCAGTGCACGCACGATTACTCCGCGCTCGCTCGACGAAACGTTGTAAAATTTTACGGGCATGTAGGCAGAGGTTGCCCCTACGTGCTCATAAAATTTCACGCGAGACGGAGCTCTATGAATCGAGTTATGACGCACATACAGCAGGGCGTGCACGGGACCATGCACAGTATCTCGTGCACGCGTGTCCGTGTCCGTTCGGATGCCGAAATCGTTTCGATTTCCGATCCGTCTTCACGAAAGTTGTTACAAATCATATAAGGAAGGATTTCGTGAAAACAGAATAAAAAATTAACACTTTTCAATTCTAAGTGGCATTTTGCCGAACACGTGCAACGTGAGACCGATACGTGTCCGATACCGCTATCAAACGAAATCAAAATCCTACGAAACTTCATACACAGATCAAGGGTACCTATATGGATGCAATAATAAAGAAAATTCAGGAGGAACAAAGGTAGATCGGGATATACCTATTGAGAGTCAGAATCTAAATAAAAGAAATTTCTCGAGCGCTTTGTCGGCCGATTTCTCCCGAGCAAATGCCTCCTCCTCCTTGCTAGCAGTACTCCAGCAACTCCTCCTCTTCCCAACGAGCGCAACAGAATTTGTTTGAGGTGAAACGGACTCTGGATGAGAAATCTAGGGTTTTTGGAGGAAAAGAAATTAGGGTTTGCTCTTGGTGGCTATGTTGTACAAATAAGAGGGGAGGGGGCTGCTTATGGCCGGCCAAGGTAGGGGTGTTAGGTTAGGGTTTGCACATGGGCCAAGCACTCCATGAGTTGCTAAAAAGGCCCATGTCAAAAAGGCTAAAAAGGCTTTAATAGAAAATAGCTTAAAAATGAAATAATTGATTCTAAAAATAAACAATAATTCTAATTTAAATTCTAAAAGGCCAATAATACTTCTAATTACATTATTAGGCTTCTGGTCAAGGTTGACTAAGGTCAAACCACTTATACTACCAAAACACCAAATCAGCTACCAATCAAACCGCACAACAAGCAATTTAATTAATAAATTAATAAAATTCAAAGTAATACATAATGACTAAAATACCCTTAGCCTAACAATAGGTAATTAGCCAATCTAGCCACTTGGTCGAGTCTCCTTGGTCATGGTTAGTCTCTAAGTCAAGCAGTCTCTAGGGTTAAGCTAGCAACAACCAAAATCACAATTCACCCATCCAAATAATATAAATAAATAAAGAAAATTACCAAAAAAATTAATATGATTTAAATATTATTATTAAATGATAAAAATTACAAAAGTACAAAATTACCCTCATTTCAGAAAAGTGATGGTTACAAGTCTACCCTCCTTAATTTAATTTTGTCCTCGAAATTAAGATGATCCTACTCTTTCTAGGTCAAATCCCCAACAATCATGGTCTTAAGAAAACTTATCTAAATCATACAGTTGGAAAGATATCATACATGATTATGGCAGCTAATCAGTCTGGGGTCTCATCATCTAGCTACTATAGTCATACTAGATCAAAAGTAGTCATAAGGTATCAAAACATACAAACAAAATGGTAGGGTACAATAATCATCAAGACATGATAAGGTATAAGTCAAGAACTCACCTCTACTAGGTCTGGTAGCTGGAAATCTCTCCCGGAGGTAGGCCTCGACTAGGGGCAGGTGTAGTAGGACAGTCTCATATCTTGTGTGCAGCTGAGCCACAAAATAGGCACAATCCTAGTCTCTTCCTACAGTCCTTCCATACTTGCCAAGGCTTCTTACAGAAGGCACAGGTAGGCACTCGCTCAATTGGCCTCCGCTGGACAGGAATTTGAACTGGATAGGCTGGTCTAGGCTGGAAGCCTGGGTACTCGTGAGGATCTCGGTATAAACTGCTCCTCGCTCTCTTGGGGCTAGGCTCTCCCCTCGAATGCATGTAATCCCACAACAGTTGGATACTGAGACTCTGCTCTCTCATAAGCTCAGCCTGAAGTCTCTGTACCCCCTGCATATCCTTAAGAAGTCTATAAATATGAGCCCCATCAGGAATGGCATGGAGAACCACTCCAGGAGGCAAAGGGAGGCCCTCAATCTCCGGTTGAACTGCAGCCCTCTCCTGAAGGATAGAAGATGGAGAAAAACTCTCCGATGAGGCTGCTAACACCTCCTGAACAATAGAAGGGGGAGTACAATCTCAGTCTCATTCGAAACTGTAGCTGTGCACTGGGGAAAGACTCTGGTCTTGGGTACCATTCTGGAAAAGATAAGGAAAATAATAAATCATCGGGCTGTAAGGTAGTCTATCATCCTATATGAAAACTGGTGATTATAAAAAATAACTAGGAATTGACTATATAGGGTTACTATTCTAAAGATGATAAAAAATGAAAGTTTAAAGCATGACTGTCAATAGCATTAAAATCCAATACGATATATATATATAAAAGAAAATTTAGTCTCGATACGATCTAAATTGATCAATCTCTGGGTAAATCAAGATTTGGGCAAGATGGGGAACAAGGTCATCAAAGTCTGAGCACGAGCATCCAAGGATGGGAATTTAGGTCACACTTAAATTTAATTTAATTGAGTACGACCCATGTTATTAATATGATAAGAAAATGTGACTAAAGTCGATTGGTCGTGATCAAGGGAGTTAGGATTCAATGATATTGAAAAAAATTTAAAGGATAATTCAAGGATATGGAATAAGTTAATTCCCTCCTTCTGATAGGGAAAACAGAAGACAGGGTTTCATAGGGAAGTCAAGTTAATCATCTCTCTCTGTTACCATCAAGCTTATCTAATCATCATTTGCCAATCATATTTTTATCTCATAAGTCCAAAATATGAAAATTAACCTCTATATGACTACCACCAAGAATTTATACCCTTTCGTTATGAAGATTGGACTTTGTTATGATCATCATAGGCTTAATTCTTAAATTCCAAATATTACTCATGAAGCATATCCTTTTATTTATTAGCACTCAATACTAACCACTTAATCATCTTTGAATCCAAATTCTTCCACCTTGTCTCAAATTAGATCCGAAACCTCTAAATCAAGTTTTATAAAATTCTTGAACTGGTTTAAATTACTCTCCTCGTGTTATTCAATCTGAAACCACTAGGCCTTACAAAACTTATTCTCCATTAAAATCAACCTTCATATTTCCTTCAACGTACACCCTCAAATATTATTCTCCTTAAAATTTAAAATTTTCTCAAAAATCCCTATATTTTCTTTAACTCAAAAATCCTTGTGTTCTTTCTGTTCTTAGCTATTTTCTTGCAATATCTTATTCAATTTCGTATTGCCATCGAATACAGTTAAAATCTCTTCTCCATTACTAAGTACCTAAATTTACATCATAGCCTTAAGGTAAATGTCTCAAGAATCAATAACCAAAATTTATCCAAGTCCTCAACTATGTCGGCCTCGAATATCCTCGTCAGCTAAGAAATGCATCTATTGTCTACATCCAAATATTTCTCTGTGTGTGATCATTCCTAGATTGATAATATAAATCTCTTGATTTTATTCTCACTTTTTACCACATCTTTATCTTAAAATTCTATATCAAAGACCAACATTTTATATCCCTACTTAGATTATTATGAGATAACAAATTACATCCTTTCTGAGCTAGATGATTTACGTCACTTCCTCGACCTTTCCAAGGTAAAAAGGTATGAAGATTCAAAGGTTTCAAAGTATAGATGACAGAATTAGATACGAGATAGGTGGTTGATGTAATTGGGACAGAGTTAACTAAGATAAGGAAAAATAGAAATACAAGAAATAATGACAAGACATAAATAATGATAAAACTTGTTCTTGCTCATATGTTCAAAAGAATGAACGAATTTTGAGATATAATCTGATAACCATACATGTCTTCCTGAAATCATGTTGCTGGAATTTTGCCACGCCAGTAAGCATAGCTGCAATAAACAATAGAGTCTGTAACTAAGGTATACACCCTATAATCATGTTATTTAGAATTCTTACCTCGCCAACCGATATGGCTGCAAGAAAATCTAGATTCCATAACTATGGTAAGTATATCTAAATCAGGCTCTATGTTCTTGTCATGCTAGCCAGTATGACTGCGATAAATCCTAACTCCACAATTAAAGTAGACATTTACCCTTCTCACTGTCCTTATCAAGTATATTATTAGGTTATACCCTAAATTCCAAAATAAAATAAATATAAATATAAATATATTTAAATACAAACTCAGAGTTAACAACTAATCGACAAGGTTCAAAATTCAACAATGAATCCATCAAATCAAATTCAATAACAAGGAGTAATGAGTGAATCAAATGAGTAATGGATGAATCAAATTAGGGGAAAAAGATTTCAAATCGAAGTTAAAATAAGATTCTCAGGGGTCGTCCCAGGAATCTCTTAAGGAATCCTAACAGTAATTGAGTATCCTCTGATTCTAACACTTTGCTTCCTACACTCTATAGCAGGCTCGTAGTAGTACGAATAAGTCTATGTACTACCACAATATCGTACTAATGCGAATTATGACCTGCATGGACCGGAGCGATGAGATCGTGTCTCCATAACCATCCTGAAGACAGATCAAAACAAAAAAGCAATTACCGAAAATGAAGCGAAAAAAATCAAAGGAGGACAGTTTATTTTCAAAGAAGACAATTAACAGCAAGAATTAGATAAGAGTTTTCCTAATGTGATTGAGTACCTTAACTTATATCATATATCCTACTGCAGGCTGTAGTGATACTCTAGTTCGAGTACCACTATGAAATCACACTAGTTGCGATTGGACCTGCATGGGCCACCACTAAAAACGTGTCACGACCCGTACCCAGTGTAAGGGCACGAGACGTGGGTACGTTCAGCCTACGCCACAGTGTCGACGGTAGAACGCTGTCCTAGGTTCAACATCTAACACAATCTAGAATATGCTCCAATTGGAGTATGATATATATGGTACTACTCAATCACAATAACTAAGATAAAAATAGAAGAAAGATAATCTGAACAGAGAGTCACAATGTGAATAATAATCCCGGTGTAA
>JANAVB010029816.1:5781787-5786787 GCA_029216955.1 Iris pallida | reverse complement strand
TCAACGATCCAATCAGGAAAGGAGCAAAGCACAATGTAACTCAATAAAACTCACCATAGAAAATCAATGGAACAGTATAGCAAATAGAACTGAAAGACAGAGAAGCGATGTGATATAAAGTATGCACTAGCTAGGTGTACATGTGCAATTGGACGTTATCAACAGTGGGGGACTAATATGTAATCAGGCATATATAATATGCTGCAGTCAATCAATAATCAGGTATATCTGACGACAATGCTATCAGTCACGCAATAATCAGGCATGTCTAACGACAAGCTATCAGTCATGCACGAAATGGACATCAGGCATGCGGAGTATGCTATCAGACAATATTGTCCAATTAGTCAATCACATATCTCTAGAACGTCCTCCACCCGACACGAGAAACAATGCACGCAAGAAAGATAGGAAAAATACAATAATGACACAAGAATAGTGTGAGTGCAATGCATGCAATGATGGTAAACTGAGTACATATACTTGCCTTGATTCTGAAATTTTATCAAGTTCTTAGATCACCTAGAATAAGAAATAATATAATAATATTTAGATATATACTCCAATCCATTGTGGTTTCTAACTCGACTAACTTATTACAATCTACAATAAACAAATTACTCTAAATATTTCTAACCATCCTCCTCAATCAATCACCAATCATAACAGACTTAATACTCTGATTGTCCTAATCCATAAAATGCAAAAACACTATCACCCAATCAGTAAGCACAAGGCTGAAGCCCAAAGAATGCAACTTAATACCAATCTAACTCTTAGACCAATCTTTAATCCATAGGAGCCACTCCTTAATATGGTCCACATCAAGTTCAACTTATAGTCAGGAACAACAAAACTTAGCTAAACCAATTGCAACTTAACACGATGGTCAAAATTTCAAATATTCTACACAACCCTAACTAAATCCAAAGGCTAAATAATACAGAGTCAGCCAATACTCACAAGGATCCATATTCAATTCCTATACAAAATCCAACAGTCATCTTCATTTGAACCTAAACTAACAAGAACCACACAGAGCCTAAGAATCTACATAGTTCTAACGGCTAGTGCTGTAACACCCCAGAACCAGAATACTGGAGAGCGGAGACGGGCATAGCCAGCTACGTATATTAAAGTGCAACCCACCTCGCTATATGGTCATGGCTGTCTAGATACATGAGGGTTTAACTATAAGCCATCGGTCTCTTATGGTCATGAACAGCCTATTGTCTCAATCTCAAGCAAGTAATAGCAGTTACAAGATGTCAGAGCACCAAATATACATAGTAAGGCGTCCCATACATTACATATTTGGATGATCATAAAGCTAGTCATACAAAATATGAAGACTAGCAAGAGTTCAGTCATACATGATCAACCCTAGGATTGTTAATCATGATACAGCCCGTAGGCAGACAGTAAGTAAAGGTGCAATCGAGCTAACACAGCTCGCGGCTAAATGTCTCAAAAGAATATTTTTACTAGAGTGAGGAAAGCAAAATAAAATACACTCGTTGCCAGGGTTACGCTTGGTGGTCACCATCTGGCTGGAAGACAGGAAGATCCTCTGGAGCTACTCCGGTATCTGGCCATACAAACCAGCTGGGTCAGATCCCAGAAGAGCAAGTACCACAAAGGAGGCTTCACTTAAGAACTAAAACAGCAATTAGCATAAAACATATTAATAATAAAGAAAATGGAGTATGGTCAATCATGATGATAACGATAAGATAACCATGAGACTATTCGATAAACCAAGTTACAAGCCTTAAACCAAACAAGGACCGGGGTTGTATCCCTTCATCTGAACGGAATTTGGTTTTCTACCATTTATCGATAAAATAAGGCACAAGCATTCAGGTATGTAACAATCTTGTACAGGATCAGGACAAGACTAGACTGGGTTAGATCCATCCAATCAAATTATGGCTAAACAATGAGTACGGCTTGATACTTTATCTAACTAGGGTTATCACAGGCCTAGTTACTAACAAAATACAGTAAGATTATTCTACAGCCACAAGCCCTACAGACCATCCCTAGGACGCAAATTAGGGGTTAAATTCATGTGGGTACATTGTCCAAGAACACATGTACCCTTAAGTAGCTTTTAGGGTGCAACACATGACAGTGTGCTAAAAATGTGCCCTACTCGACGGCAGGCTACAGATCCCATGATGGGGCGCCCAGATAACGGGATTGCCTGTAGCTGGGAAATCTCTTATGACAACTGGATTATTCTAGTTATAATTAGCCTTAATCAGTTAAGTAGGTACCCTGACCATGGTACTCAGGGGTCCCTCCCTAGACATAATGCAAGACCATACTGGTTTACTTGTACAAACACAATCGTCCACGGTGTCCAGGCCATTCATTCTTGTCATGTCATGCTAGCCGTCGCAACAACTTTCAATAGTTCCCATCATGCTTGCCTGTCATTATGTCATGTCATGTTTACTTATTTACCATGCCGTGTATAATTATCATTTCAAACATATTAAATAAATTTGTGATTTTTAAGTTCATAACAAAAGGCGTAAGGATATAAAAGGGTAAAGGTGTACGCCATAGGGACTCAAAGTCTCTTGCGCGTACCTCTACGCTAGGCAAGGGGCCTCAAGCGTAAAGTGGCTTACGCTAGCAAGAGCAAGGTTGAGATAGCTCTACGCGAGCAAGGGTACATACGGGTGGGGTTTACGCGAGCCAGGGTTTACGCTAGCAAGCCGTAGGCAAACGAGACTCTACGCTAGTGAAACTCTACGCGAGCAAGCTCTTTGTAACGTTCCAGTCCCAAAATACGTAGGACTAGGTACATAACATGCCAGCTGTATACATATATTATACTCAATATATGGAAACCTCGTATGAATAATAAGCTGTAAAAGCAGTAAACCAAGAGTATTTAATCTCATCCACAAATAAAGAATAAAAGATATCATATAATCAACTGTAATAGTCTTTGTACAATACGTTGGGCGGAGACAAATCCACTACCAACAAGTAAGAAAAAATATACATGGAAATGGAAATGATTTAGCGGGGAGTAGCAAAGAAAGACCCAAGACACGTCATCTCCGAATGAATAGAGAAGATCGCGACCTCGGCTAGAACACCTGCAATACCAGAAGCACACAGCTGGAGAGAAAACCAGGTCCTCAGAGGACATAACAAGATACATGAAGAACATGCCATAAATACTAAATACAAAATATGCCACAAAGAAAATAAGTGACAAGACAACAATAAGGTAATCTAACCGTACTGCTGTATTTATGCAGTTAAGAACAAACCTCCAACGTATGGATATCTGGCTCAGTAGTAGCAGTAACTCAGGCATGGTCCTATCAGGATACCAGGGACCTCAAAGCGTAACATTCCTCGAATGTCAGAGGCCAGCAGTATCAGTAATCTCAGTATGGCCCCATCAGGATACACAGGGACCTCAAAGCATAATATTCCTCGAATGTCAGAGGCCAGCAGTATCAGTAATAGAAAAGTGCGTAAGGACCCATATGTTAGGAACTGTTCTTCCCACCCCAATGCCTAACAGAGTCAATCCATGTCTTGTAACCTCTACTAACTGCTAAGTCTCCTAACATGCCTCTATTAGCAGTTAGCCCTAACACATGCACATGGGGGATCAGCCCACACGCAAGGACCCCTACATGCTACTCATCTCACATCCTAGTGGTACAATTGTGTCAAGGAATGTGCAATACACTACAGACGTTAGTCCCTTAACTCTAGGTCCACATGCAAACAAAGGATAATAACAATAAGCTAATATCACTGAAATATAGTAATTCTAGAACTGTAAGAACTGAAAGTAAAGAACAGTGATGTGCAATAAATAAACGCAGACTAATAAACAGTAAATTATGGCAAGGTACCTTGCCTGAGGTTATGTGCAAAAAATAATAATCCAGTAGCTCGAACAGACAAATAAACGAAGCAAGAAAAAGCCAAATCTCGCATATGACTCCAGATGCTGCAACAAACATCATGAACGAGTTTGGAATAAAAGATATGCCTAAGAAATGCCTGTCCAAAGTTAAATTCTGGAACAGGAGCAAAATCATAATTTTGGGTCAAAACGATGTCCGCCGTTGGACCCGCTTTGCACCAAAATACGTGCCAATATCTGCGGTCTCTAAAGTTGTCAACTATATGTCTACAAATTTATTTTGATGAGGCGAACCCAACGGTATGTCCAATTTTGGATTCCGGTGGACCGTACACAAAATCGCCCGTTGAGTGGGATTGTGGACCCGCCATAATGGCGTCCCCGATCAACCTTCTCAGAATTGAACCAAAACTTGGCTCACAGGACCAGAAAAATTTTGAGTCCAATGGCGCAAGTTTCGTCACGATTTGATGGTGTCACGAAGTTGTGACTTAATTTGTAAATGGTCGATACGGAGGTATCTCGAGGATACGCACTGATTCGTCGCGCATATACAACAAAATCGGGTTTCGTCAGTTCCCACACGTCGACAAAACCATACGCGCCTTTCGATGTTGTATAGTGCGCGACCACGTCGCCCGGTTTGTCGGGGCGCACGCCGTATCGGGTTTGTTTTTCTACTTTTTGAAATCAGATTTATAATTTTTCGTAAAACTTTAACAACGTGTAACTTTCTACATACTAGATGAAAAGTGAATCCAGAGGTGCGTTATAATCTCGGTTATGTTGTCTTCGACTGTCTTAATTAGTTTCTACAAAATTTTAATGTACGTAAAGAAACGTGGCCGACAAGTTGGTGTTTAAAACAATTTTAATATTCCAGAAAAGTGGTTTTTCTCCAACTTTGTCTCGATTTTTCGAGCAAGTTGGATGGCCATGTCGAAATCCACCTGGGGGATCTCGAAGAGGGTTATGTGGGAATTCTACACAAATTTACGGATCTAAAAACGGATTTAAAAATTGAAGGAGAATTGCACGGTAAAGTTAGGTACCTTGTTTTTACAATACTGCGGTTGTTTGTTGTTGCTCTCAT
>JANAVB010029816.1:5709627-5779447 GCA_029216955.1 Iris pallida | reverse complement strand
AACTCACCATAATCAACTCAAATAATAATAATCTCTTAATAGAATAAACAATGTTTAATAAATCTCCAAAAATAACCTTAATAATAATAGATTAATATAATCGTCCAATGGGTGTACTTATATGCACACCCTTATTCGGGTCCAGAAAAATTATACAAAATGTTACAAAGTATTATTTAATAATAAAATACCAATAATTGTACAATAGTTAAATAATTAGAATTGTACATACAAATTCTAAAATAATTTAAAAAATATTTATACGTACATAAATATGTCTACATGGCCACCTTGGTCCGATCCCATGCCTACATGGACTTAAATTTGGTTCGGGCCTAGTTCGGACTGGTTTGGTCCAACCGGGTCATCTAAAAATCAATATATAAAATAATATTTAATTAAAATACTTTAAATAAGTTAATTCATAATTTGGTCTGGTTTTCCTAGTTTGGACATCACCATGGCTAGGCTTCCTCCGGCATGGCTAGTACACTAGTCAAGGCACACTGCTACATCTTCGTGCCAAAATTTATGGTAGTCTGTATTCCAAAATTCAACAATGGCTAAGGTCATTTCTAATAAAATAAAAAATCATAAATTAAATTTAAAGCCTTTTTAAATAACAAAAAAAAATACTCCCAAAAATTTAGGGGTTTTACACTCTACGCGAGGAAACACTCGAGCAAGACTTTACGCACGCGAGAGTCTGCTCGAGCCAGGGTTTTACGTGAGCACGATTTTACGTGAGCGGGAGGGCCCCGAGCGTAAAATTCGAATGAACTCGGCGTAGAACGGAGTACGCTGGCACGCAAAACGTGTGCGTAAAAGGCTGAATAATACGCTGTCACGTAAAACGTGGGCGTAAAGGTTAAAACACTACGCTAACACGTTAGAACGTGTATGTAAAATTTCATATTCTCCCCATGGCCAAGACAAGTAGGCGTAAAAGCTCACGAACTCAAGCAAGCCCCATCTCGGTCAAGTCTCGATGAAATCCAACCATTATAGTGCCAACTTGCGTGAAATCGAAATCCCTACTACATGGAAACTCTCCATTTCGGAAACAACCAAGTTTTAGAAAATCAAAACCATGAAGATCAAAAATGCTAAAACTTAGATCTACATGAAATGAATCATAGAATTCGAAAATGCTAAAACTAAAGTGACTTAGAATCTCATGAGGAAGACAATAGAACAACAAAATCTGAGTTCCTCCATGAAGCAAGTTGCACTTGCCTAAGCCTCTCTCTCTGGTTGGTGGAGGAGAGAGTTAATGGAGAAAGGAGAAGAGTAAATGAAGAGAGAGAATGGGTTGGTGGGTTAATAAATAGAGGGGTTGGTGGTAGGTAGGGGTTGGTACATACAAAACCGAATCAAGCCGAACCAAGCAACCGAAATACAAAAATAAACCATGAAATGAGACATACAATATGAGTCAAAATACGTATACGTATACCAAAAATACGTAATACGAAACTACGGTGTTACAACTCTATCCACCTTAAAAGAATTTCGTCATCGGAATTTAATTAAGAGGCCCGAGAGGCAAGAACAAGCTATACTAATCACAGTCAAGCTATACTAAGCAGTCTACCATGCAATCATTCATTCAAGCAAGGAATCGAGAGTGTAAGGCATAAGAAGGATATTATACCTTACGAGTCAAACAGGTCGGGATATCGTGATCGGATATCATCCTCACGCTCCCACGTTGACTCATCCAAAGAGTGATGACCCCAAGCAACACGGACTAACTTGATAGTCTTGTTCTTGAGTATCTTCTCTCTTTAGTCCAATATGGACATGGGCCTTTCCTCATACGAAAGGTTGGTACCAACAACCAATTCCGAATGGTTAAGGACATGACTCGGATCCGAGATATACCGTCGCAATTGGGATACATGGAAGACATCATGCACCCCACGTAACGACGATGGAAGAACGAGACGATAGGACACATCTCCTACTCGCTCTAGAATGTCAAACGGTCATATATACCTAGGACTAAGCTTTCTCCGTACGCCAAAACGAATGACGCCACGGGTAGGCGAGATCCTCAGGAATACATGGTCGCCGACAGAAAACTCAAGGGGACGTCGATGAGAATCGTCCAATGACGATGGCGATCTTGTACGACGCGAAGATGATCTCTAACTTTTCTGACCACCTCAACTGTCTGAGTAATCATTTTCGGACCGAGCATCTGCCTCTCTCCAACATCGTCCCATGCTAGCGGGGATCTGCACTTTCTACCATAAAGTGCCTCGAACGGTGCCATCTGGATGCTGGCCTGGAAACTGTTGTTATACGAGAATTCCACCAGGTGCAGGTGATCCTCCCACGAACCACCGAAGTCAAGTATACAAGATTTCAACATATCTTCCAAGGTTCGTATGCTACGCTCTGACTGACCATCTGTCTGCGGATGATAAGCTGAGCTGAACTGGAGGTGAGTTCCCAAACTCTCTTGCAGACTGTGCCACAAGTACGATGTAAATCTTGAATCTCTGTCTGAGGTGATACTGGCTGGTACACCATGAAATCTGATGATCTGCCTAAGGTACATCTCTGCTAGCTGAGCCGTCGACTGACCAACTCTGAACGGGAGAAAGTAAGCCACCTTCGTAAGCCTGTCGACTATAACCTAGATAGCATCTATCCCAACTGGGGACCTAGGTAATCCCGTTACAAAATCCATGGTAATGTGCTCCCATTTTCATTCTGGGATCGGTAAAGGTTGAAGAAGTCCAGCCGATCTCTGATGTTCAGCTTTAACTTGTTGGCAAACCAAACACCGAGAGACAAACCAGGCTATCTCCCTCTTCATGCCATTCCACAAGAAATACTGCCGGATATCTCGGTACATCTTCGTACCACCAGGATGAATCGAATACTGAGAGCTGTGAGCTTCTGCTATGATCTCCTGTCTGATATCACTACTAGGAACACAAAGACACCTCCCATGCCGAAGTGTACTATCCTCATGGATACATAACTCTGGTCTTTGCCCTGCTACACATTCTGTCCTAAGCCGCTGAAGCTTAGAATCTGCTGACTGAGCTAACTTGATCCTCTCAAGTATACTGGATTGAACTTGTATACTGGCCATCAATGCCACGTTGGTAAGAAGGACAACTTCTATACCCATCTTCTGAAGGTCTGTTAACAACTCTGGTTGTGCTGTTAGAAAATAAGCTCCGGCTCTCCTGCTCAATTCATCTGCTATTACGTTGGCCTTCCCCGGATGATACTGAAAGTTGATGTCGTAATCCACAAGTAGCTCTAGCCATCTCCTCTGACGCTTGTTAAGATCCTTCTGAGTGAATACATACTTCAGGCTCTTGTGGTCGATGAAAATCTCCACCCTATCTCCATACAAGTAATGCCTCCATAGCTTAAGTGCAAACACTACTACTGCCAGCTCCAAGTCGTAGGTTGGATAATTTCTCTCATGATCACGAAGTTGACATAACGTATAAACTATTACCTTCCCATGCTTCATCAAAATACATCCTAAACCTCTGTCTGAAGCATCACAATACACTAAAAATCCTCCAGTCCCATCTGGAAGCGTGAGAATGGGTGCCGTCATCAAGCCTCGCTTCAACTTCTCAAAAGATTCCTGACATTCTGCCGTCCAAGCAAACTGCACATCCTTGCGGGTCAACTGGGTCATGGGTGCTGAAATCTGAACAAATTCTGAAATAAATCGTCGGTAGTAGCCGGCCAAGCCAAGAAAACTCCAAACTTCTGCAACTGTGTTGGGTACCGGCCATGTCTCAATGGCCATGATCTTCTGGGGATCTACTTCTACTCTACCTCTGGTGATGATATGACCCAAGTATGAAATACGATCGAGCCAGAACTCGCATTTACAGAACTTGGCATACAACTGGTGCTTCCTAAGAATCTGAAAAACTACACGGAGATGCTGCTCATGCTCCGCCTCACTCTTGCTATAGACCAGGATGTCATCTATAAACACAATCACGAACTGATCCAAGTATGGCAAAAAAATACGATTTATGAGGTCCATGAATACAGCTGGCGCATTGGTTGCTCCAAATGGCATAACAAGGAACTCCCAATGCCCATACCTCGATCTGAATGCTGTCTTCGGGATGTCCTACTCTCTGACTCTGATCTGGTGGTATCCTGACCGTAAATCAATCTTCAAAAATATGGACGCCCCTTTGAGTTGATCAAACAAGTCATCTATCCTCGGGAGAGGGTATCTGTTCTTGATTGTCACTGAATTCAAGGTACGATAGTCAACACATAATCTGGACGTACCATCCTTCTTTTTCACAAGAAGCATCGGGGCTCTCCAAGGCGATCCACTAGCATGAATGAATCCCTTGGTTCTAAGTTCTTCAATCATCTTGTACAAGATCTCCAATTCTGACGACGCCATCCGGTAGACTCTCTCTGACACTGGTGCTGACCCGGGAATCAAATCAATGGTGAACTCAATCTCCCTTTCTGGTGGCATACCTGGAAGCTCCTTGGAAAAAACATCGGGAAACTCTTCTACAATTCTGGGAAACTGATCTGCTACTGCCACTGCCATCCGCATCAATGGAGGTAAAAGTTCTACTCCGCCTCGGAAGAATGAAAACTCTGGCTCACCAGGAATACTAAAAATAATCTTGCCGATATGGCAATCTATTCTAGCATACTGGTCCCTCAACCAATCCATCCCTAAGACCAAATCATAATCGGCCATCAGGAATTCTATCAACCTAGCAGAAAATTCTCTACCGCTAACTACGATCTGACACGAGAAAAATACTCTATTTACTTCCACAAGACCGTTACCAGTAAGTATATTGAGCATTACTAATAATGACTCAGGCTCTAGTCCTATCCGTGTCACAAATCGTGCAGACATAAACGAATATGATGCACCAAAATCAAATAATACTGATGCTGGGAAGGAGTCGACGAGAATAGTACCTGCCACCACCTCACCTGATGCTAGATCCTCCTCCACGGTCAAATCCATCACTTTACCGTGCCCTCGGGGTGCTGGTCCCCGCTGCTGGAAACCCCTCTGGCAATTCTGGGTCTGAGCTTGGACTTGTGCATACTGCTAGGGGTTCTGCTGCTGAAATGCTTAAGCCTGAGGCGGCAAGGGCTTCGAAAACGGGCACTGCTGCTGCTGCTGGACTGGTACTGGGGCTGGCCCCCTAATCGAGGGACTAGAAAAGGTCGAAGAAGTGGAACTCTCCCTATTCGGGCAGTTCCCAATCCGGTGGTCTGGTGCACCACAAACCAAGCACAAACCCTATGCTCTGCGACACTCTGACACCACGTGCCCTGGCTTCCCATAATGAGTGCAACCCATTACGGAAGACTGCTTCTGCTGCTGCTGGGGATACACCGGGGTCAAATACTGAATCGACGTAACAGAAGCCGCCCGCCTCGGAGCTCCAATGGTCAAAGCCCAAGCTGTCGGGACTGGTGCTGAAGACTGGTTCATCTGGCCGTGAGACCTCTTCCGACTACCGGTCCGATCCACAATCCTCTGGGATGTATACTCATGCCTCCTCGCTGCTCTCAATACTTCATCAAAAGTCTGATGCTCAAACTGCTCCACTGCCAGTAAAATCTCTATGTGGAGTCCCTGCTAGAACTGCTGAGCTTTGTCGAACTCGTTCGCCACCAAGGTGGGAGCAAACCGACTAAGTCTGGAAAACTCGGCCGCATATCCATCGACCGTCCTGTCCATCTGCTTCAAATTGGTGAACCTCGTCTGTAGATCATACCGAGCTATAACGTCAAAGTATTTGGTCCAGAATCTCTCACAAAATACTGTCCAAGCAATAGGTGCCACTAATCCATCGGTCTGCGACGTCCACCAGCTGCGGGCAAGATCCAGTAACTACAGGCACACCACGGCCACCTTCTCATTCTCTGGGGTCCTAGCTGCTTCTAGAATGACCTCAGTATCCTACAGCCAAGCGTCTGCGGTAATAGAATCTTCGCTACCATCGAAGAAGGGTGGGTTCAAGCGCTTGAAGCTGTTGGCCGCACTGTTACCTGGATGACCACCTCTGTTCAGAGCATCTTGTACTGTCTGGTGCAATGCATCACCCCGTCGATCCTGTGATGCAATCAACTCTCAGATGCGTCCAACCAAGACTCCATCATCCTGTCTTGCAGGCTGGGTTGGCTGTACTGGGGGCTCTGGACCTTCTGGAAGCATGACTCGGGAAGCTACCCCTGAGTGCTGTGCTTGATCTTCTTATTGCGGGGGTGCTCGCTGAGCTTCTTCCGGCTGATTGGCAGGACCAGGAACAATGCCGCTGAAGAAGACGACATAGAAAACAATAAGGAAGGACCAGGACAGATCAAAGATACAAGCATGTGATCAGGTCAAGATTTTCAGGGATTTAGAGGATACGAGCAGAGATCAAAGGCGAGTGCTGATTAAGACATCTATTCAGTAAACCCTCATATATCTTGATTTTCAAGACCTGTATGGGCTACCACTAAAACCATGTAATACCCAAGAACCAGAATACTGGAGAACGGGGGCGGACATAGCCAGCTACGTATATTAAAGTGTAACTCACCTCGCTATACGGTCACGGCTGTCTAGATACATGAGGGTTTAACTACAAGCCATCGGTCTCTTATGGTCATGAACAAGCCTATTGTCTCAATCTCAAGCAAGTAATAGCAGTTACAAGATGTCAGAGCACCAAATATACAATAGTAAGGCGTTCCATATATTACATATTTGGATGATCATGAAGCTAGTCATACAAAACATGAAGACTAGCAAGAGTTCAGTCATACATGATCAATCCTAGGATTTGTTAATCATGCTACAGTCCGTAGGTATACAGTAAGTAAAGGTGCAATCGAGCTAACACGTGCTCGTCGACTAAACGTCTCAAAAGAATATTTTTACAATAGAGTGGGAGAGCAAAATAAAACCCACTCGTTGCCAGGGTTACGCCTGGTGGTCACCATCTGGCTGGAAGATAGGAAGATCCTCTGGAGCTACTCCGATATCTGGCCATACAAAACCAGCTGGATCAGATCCCAGAAAGAGTAAGTGCCACAAAGGAGGCTTCGTTTAAGAACTAAAACCAGCAATTAGCACAAAACATATTAATATAATAAAAGAAAATTGGAGATATGGTCAATCATGATGATATACGATAAGATAACCATGAGACTATTCAGATAACCAAGTTACAACCCTTAAACCAAACAAGGACCGGGATTGTAATCCTTCATCTGAACGAAACTTGGTTTTCCACCATTTATCGGTAAAGTAAGGCACAAGCATTCAGGTCATGTAACAATCTTATACAGGATCAGAGCAAGACTAGACTGGGTTAGACTCCATCCAATCAAATTACGGCTAAACAATGAGTACGACTTGATACTTTATCTAACTAGGGTTATCATAGGCCTAGTTACTAACAAAATGTAATGAGATTATTCCACAGCCACAAGCCCTGCAGACCATCCAGGCTATCCGGACGAAAATTAGGGGTTGAATTCATGTAGGTACATTGTCCAAGAATACATGTACCCTTAAGTAGCTTGAAGGGTACAACACATGACAGTATGCTGGAAATGTGCCCTACTCGACGACAGGCTACAGATCCCATGATGGGGCGCCCAGATAACGGGATTGCCTGTGGCTGAGAAATCTCTTTATGACTACTGGATTATTCTAGTTATTAGCCTTAATCAGTTTAAGTAGGTACCCCTGACCGTGGTACTCAGGGATCCCTGTCCTAGACATGATGCAAGACCATACTGGTTTACTTGTACAAACATAATCGTCCATGATGTCCAGGACATTCATTCTTGTCATGTCATGCTAGCCGTCACAACAGCTTTCAATAGTTCCCATCATGCTTGCTTGTCATCTCATGTCATGTCTTGTTTACTTCATACCATGCCGTATACAATTATCATTTCAAACATATTAAATAAATTTATGATTATCAAGGGGCCTCAAGCGTAAAGTGGCTTACGCTAGCAAAAGCAAGGTGAGATAGCTCTACTCGAGCAAGGGTGCATGCGGGTGGGATTTACGCGAGTCAGGGTTTTACGCTAGCAAGCCGTAGGCAAGCGAGGCTCTACGCTAGTGAAACTCTACGCGAGCAAGCTCTACGCGAGGAAACACTCGAACAAGACTTTACGCACGCGAGAGTCTGCTCGAGCCAGGGTTTTACGCGAGCACGATTTTACGCGAGCGGAAGGGCCCCGAGCGTAAAATTCGAATGAACTCGACGTAGAACGGAGTACGCTGGCACACAAATACGTGTGTGTAAAAGGCTGAATAATACGCTGTCACGTAAAACATGGGCGTAAAGGCTAAAACACTACGCTAACACGTTAGAACGTCTGCGTAAAACTTCATCTTCTTCCCATGGCCAAGACAACTAGGCATAAAAGCTCATGAACTCAAGCAAGCCCCATCTCGGTCAAGTCTCGATGAAATCCAACCATTCCAGTGCCAACTTGCGTGAAATCGAAATCCCTACTACATGGAACTCTCCATTTCGAAAACAACCAAGTTTTAGAAGATCAAAAATGCTAAAACTTAGATCTACATGAAATGAGCCATGGAATTCGAAAATACTAAATACTAAAGTAACTTAGAATCTCATGAGGAAGACAATGGAACAACAAAATCTGAGTTCCTCCATGAAGCAAGTTGTACTTGCCTAAGCCTCTCTCTCTGGTCGGTGGAGAGAGTTAATGGAGGAAGGAGAAAAGTAAATGAAAAGAGAGAATGGGTTGGTGGGTTAATAAATGGAGGGGATGATGGTAGGTAGGGGTTGGTCCACATGCAAAACCGAATCAAGCCTAACCAAGCAACCGAAATGCCAAAATAAACCATGAAATAAGACATGCAATTTGAGTCAAAATACGTATACGTATACCAAAAATACGTAATACGAACTACGGGTGTTACAAGTGCTATTATACTTGCTCCTCACGTCGGGAACGACACATACACCCCTCACTATCTCTATGCACAATCCTGAACCTGTGTCGAGCTGACACGTCACATCCACAACTCATGGAATGCTGTATCTAAATAGGGAGGGACACGATACCTGTGTGCTCGAGGATAACTGAATGCATCTTCAGTGTCCGGTGCAGTGTCTCCGAGTATGTCCCCGAGTCCTCAGTTGATAAAAACCTCCACTGAGCATTCCATCGAACAGAAGATGTGCATAAATAAAAGTAGAATTTCATGAGTTCTGTTTGTAAATGCTTCGATGACGAATTTGGAGAAATTCACATAAATCAATCAAGAAATTACTAACACAAAATCAACTCCAAGAACTCAGACAATTGGATCGATCACTCAAGAACAGATCACACAATGATCGAATCTATTCAAGGATGTAGGCGAGATTACTCACCGGAGTTCATCTTCTCATTGGATCGTCCATCCACTGTTACAATGTGAATTCGGTCAGGAGAACTCGAGGAGAGGCTTCATCGCTTCCGAAGGCGTTGCTTCATCGTCGCTGCACCGATCGTCACGGAAGTAGAAGAGCTTCGCCACCATGGACGCAACTCGATCGGAGGAGAAAACAAACAGAGGAGTGAATGGTGAAGGATCAGTATGGGATTGGACATGGCTTCGCCGCCATGGAGAGATGATGGAGAAGCGGAAGTCTGGGGGTCCATTTATAGGCGGGGACGGAGGAAACGGTTATAAATCGACGGTCGATCTCTCTCCGGCCACGTCGACGGTGGTCGTCCAACGGTAGAGATGAGAGCACACGGTTACGGGTTAGTTAGGATCGTACGGTTGGCGTAGCGGTGGCAGTTAGATCTGGACGGTAAGGATGTATTGGAAACTTCTGGAACCCGATCGTCACGGAAGTAGAAGAGCTTCGCCGCCATAGACGCAACTCGATCGGAGGAGAAAACAAATAGAGGAGTGAATGGTGAAGGATTAGTGTGGGATTGGACATGGCTTCTCCGCCATGGAGAGATGATGGAGAAGCGGAACTCTGGGGGTCCATTTATAGGTGGGGACAGAGGAAACGGTTACAAATCGACGGTCGATCTCTCTCCGGCAACGTCGATGGTAGTCGTCCAACGGTGGAGATGAGAGCAAACGGTTACGAGTTAGTTAGGATTGTATGGTTGGCATGGCGGTGGCAGTTAGATCTGGACGATGAGGATGTATTGGAAACTTCTGGAACTCGAGCGGTGCTGCTACTCGTTCATCGTCGTCGTCGTCGTCCGTCGGTGATCTCTACCGAGTAGAACAAAGGGAGGGAAGAGCTAAAATTTGAATAGATGAATGAGAGAATAGAAATGGAATTATATAATGGTTAACAGGGATTAGGGTTAGCGGGTTCGGATCCGGATCCAGTGTGGATCCACTGGGATCCGCACCCTGTTAGCCTGAAGATGGGCTCAGCCCGAACTCAGAGTTGTTGGCCCAAGAGCACAAAATAGGTTGGAATAATTGGAAAAATATTTAGAAAAATCTACAATAAATCTTTATTTAATACATTAATAATAATTATTAGGAAAATCATCAAGCCAATCCAATTAATGTAAAATACCTTAATTATAAGGGTTTTAGAAAATACCAACAATCATTAATGATAATTAATGATTAGTTAAGACAATCAAAAATAAATTCTTAAATTAATTCTAATAAAATTATAGGAAAAATACTCAAATTTATTTATTCAAGAAAAGTGGAGTTACAAAAGTTGCCTTTGAGCTCTTTTCAATGCTTTGGTTATAAATAGCCTTGAATCCCTTCATTCAAGGTTGATGCTTTAAGCCTAAAAATTTCTAAATTACCAAAGCCTATCCACAAACAACTCTATAAAGCTTTCATTTGCCATCCACAAATTGTGTTAGAGTTATTGAGTTGAAAAGTAAGATCTTCATCTTGTTGTATAAGGAGATCAAAACCTATTGTAAAAGGTTGAAGTTGGAGAGTCTCCATATTCAAACTCTCGGTTGAAGTCGAAGAGTCTTCGTATCCAAACTCTTGGTTGAAGTTGGAGAGTCTTCATATCCAAACTCTCGGTTGAAGTCGGAGAGGCCTTTGGACTAAAGCTCTCCTGTAAGAAGTTGGCGAGTTCTTCGGATCCAAACTCGTATGTAACTATTTACTCAAATCGTGAATTAAAACCGGAGAGAGTTCCGGGACTGGAGTGCCCCTTGGAAGGATATAAGGATATATCGTGTGTCGGTATTGTTGTTGCTTCTTCTCTTGTACTTATATTTTTAAATTACCCATTAGCTTGAGCTAAGTGCTTGATTAGTAAGCTTGACCCTCTTCACCCCCCTTCTAGGGTTTTCTACAATTGGTATCAGAGCAAGGACTCTATTGTTAGGCTTAACATCCTTAAAGTAGATCCTTGTTAATTTTTCTATGGCATCGTATTCCTCCTCCTCCGATAAAGAAGGTTTTACTAGTAGTAAGGACAATCATGTTTCTTCTAAATGCAAGAAATGCTCTAAGTGGAAAGCCATGGCTAAACAATCCTTAGAGATTCTTGATAACCTTTATTTTACAAATGAAGAAATTTCTGAAAAGGTTGTTCATTTAGAAGAAGCTAATGAGTTATTGAGAAATGAAAACAATGATTTATTATCTAGACTTGATTCTTAAAACTCATCATGTGTTACTTTAAAGAGTTTGAATGAGGCTTTAATCTTGAAAATCAAATCTCTTTCCTCATCAGTAGAAGATCTTAAGAGGCAAATACATGAGCTAAATCATTTGCATGATTCTTCTATTGACTCTTTAAAGAAATAAAATGATGATTTTATTTCTAGAATTGCTTTATTTGAAAAAAGAGAATTATGCTTTAAATGCTAAATTTGATTCTCTTACTTGTTTGCATGATAATTTGCTATTAGAACATGATATTCTTAAGACCAAATTCATGCATGCTCACTCTAGAGATATTCATCATTCTAGTATGTCACATGTTCATAATCATACTCATTCTGATACATGTGCACACACTAGTATTAGGTGCTTCTATTGCTCTCGCATTGGACACGTGAGCTTAACTTGTCCTATTCGTAGGAGCTTTTCTACCAATGCTAGAGTAAATAGTATATGGGTCCCTAAAGCTAACAAATGTGGATCCAAGTTTATTTGGATACCAAAGTCTTCGCCTAATGTTGTAGGTGGAGCTTCTTATATCGAGACATAGCACCGAGAAGCGTGTTGGTGGTTGCAAAGCTCAAAGGTCATCTTCCAAGCAATTGTACCAACACAAGCGTGGCCACTAGAGCCACTTTGGTAACATGCTAAGCGATTCTCTTTAAATTATTTATATTTGTAGAATCTAGCATGTTTCACTTGATGTCTTGTTACTAGCTCACATTGATATCCTTTAGTTGCCTTTTATATAAATCAATGTGAGATATAATACTAGCATGCTTGGTTAATTTTCTTATTAATTCTTTTATCTAGCATGACTAGTTACTCGGCTTAAATGATTAGTTCACACTATATAGTTTATCACTCATTTTCTATTAGTGTGACACATTTATATGTGCATGCTCGTTATTCTTAATCTTTATTTATAAAGCATGCATATCACTCTAGTCCATAGGAGCTTAGTTTTGATTTGAGTTAATATGATTTTAACTCTCCGTCTTTAAATTTTTTGAGATAATTACTTTTTTTTTGTCGATTTGTTTTTAATATGTTATATTTACATTAATCGATATTTGTGAATATATATGTTTAGCACAAGCTTCTTATCACCTGACAAGTATACACTTATACTTCTATTTTAACCTTGTGCTTATATAATATATTCATTATTGATTCTCATTTTTTATTTTGATTAAATCTCTTATAAATCAATTATGTCTTTGCCTAATAAAGCTTATTTATACATGTTTTGAATTTGTGATAGTTTTTCAAACATTCATTAAGGATACATGACTATATTCATTAAATTTTCATTTATATGTGGATCATGTATCTCTTATGTTGATATATATATTTTTGTATAAATATCTTTATGTGGGCATATGAGTTAAGCTAAAGTTTTATGTTGACTTGAAGAGTATTTAATTATACTTGTTACCTTCATCTTGTGCTTATCTCATACTTTAGCTATTGATTCCTTTGACCAAATTTGTGCTTCTTGAATCAATTAGCTTCTTCCTTAAAGCCTTCTTTTGATGATATCTTCTTGACTTTTTGGTTGGCATTATGGATACATGTTCTTAATTGATTTTTGATCTTTTCATGTATGCTTATTCGTGATATATAGTTTCATATATATAAATGATTCCTAACTTTTGATATTTATTTGTTTTATACCTTTAAGTTAGGATGTTGAGAGAAAATATTTATTAATGTCTTGCTCATGACTAATTATGGATGTTCTATTAAGGATCACATTGTTTTGTGCTTCACCTTGCATGTTAAATTTACCACCTTAATTAGTGCACATTTTCTAGTCTGTATCTTTATAATTTACTATGGTGTACTATAAAAGCTCTTTGAAAAATGTACTTCTTGATATCTTTAGCACATTTAGCTTTCTTGATTTTAATAATCTTTCATTGCTCATTCCTGGGATACTATGCTTTCTTAAAATTATTCTTGCCCAATGATATTTTTGTAGCACATGAGAATACATGTAATTGTTACATCATATTTTTCATGACCTTAGCTACTATGATTTGAGCTTTTGTGTTGAGATTTCTCATTTCTAGAGAATACACTTGTTTTATATTGGATATAATATGTTGTATTCTCTAGATCGATCTATTATTTTATTTTCTTGGGTTAATCTCAATACTTGGCAAAGAGATTTATTTTATTGTGTTTTCATGAACATCTCTTTTGTCCTTTACTTGATGATAGTCTAATTCATGTACTTGTTATTTTATACTCTTATCCTTGCTTAATAAAGAGTCTATAAATCATTTTGATCATTCAAAATGTATTATCCTTATTGAGAACTCTATGCTTAAGCAAGTATCTTAAATATTAGTGATTTAAGATTTAATGAGCACATTTTGTTAGAAATTTTATTGTGCCATATCGATTCATGAGATGAAGAACATAAATTAAATTATGAAAGTGTACCTGAATCCATTGCTAGACTTGATGGATCTTGAAGCGAACGTCTCTTTATTGGATTCGATTTTCCAACTTGCTACGACCCTTAATGACAAAGAAGAATCCGAATCCTTTGTCCCTCTCTTTCTGTTGATGGGGATGCAGAAGAGAAAAAAAGCAAATCTCTCTTTTGGTGGCCGTATAAGTTGGGGACCATAACCCTAATAAACACATATATTTATATGTTTTGACATTTCTAATTTGGCCCCTCATCAAATTAAAATTATCTCCGGTATCTACACATTAATTCTATGACAATTATACCCTTAAGCCAATTTCCAAATAGACCACTTTAATTTAGCTTAATTATTTAGATAGCCTAAACACAATTAATTTTACATGTGTGGCCCCTTAATTATTGAATATTTCCAACAATCTCCCACTGGGCCACATATGTAACCTTATAATTGTGTTAACCTTAGTGAGCTCATAAATTGCAATCTTAATCCTTAGGGTATATCCGGACAATCTCGTCCATTTACCATATCAACATAGGATCAAAGCGGCCTTCGTCACATATAGCGTAACTAAACCATCAATGATCACATATACCAATATAGCTAAACGATATAGATCAATCATGGATGCGTAGCATGAAAATTACATGCAATGTGATCAATACATGTCTATTTCCAACTGGTCCTCCTTAACTTTAATGAGATCAATACTTTAACATAATGAAAATAGAATAAACTAAATTTTCATATATTTGATCAGATAAATATCCAAAATACTTTAATACATAAATGTGTCCAAAACCAAATAGCACCCAAATACATAAAATACAAACTCCCACTATATTGTCATATACTTGATTGAGATAACACTCATATGAGTAGTATGCTCATGAAAGACCCTGGGTGATAATACTTTTGTGAGCGGATCTGCTAAAATAGAGTTTGTCATAATGTGCTATATGGACACTTTAACCATTCTGAATTCTTTCCTTCACAACTAGAAACTTTATGTCAATATCCTTGACTTATACAAGTTTCTGTTGTTATTGGAATACAGTACTGCTGATTTATTGTCACACCATAATTTAAGTAGTCTTTCAACACCGTACTGTAGGCGCAGCCTTGTGACAAAATTTTATAACCATATTCCCTGAATAGATGCCCCACAGCATGTTATAAACCTTGCTGCCATGGTGGAAGAAATTATGAGTGCATGTTTGACACTCATCCAAAATATATCTTCATTACTCAGTATAAGCTGATGTGGATCTCCTACTGTGTTGGCATCCAACAAAATCGGAGTCAGAATACCTTATGATCTCCAGAATTATCCGATCTCTTACAAAGAGCATATAATTTTTTGTTCTCTATTAGTTACTTAAGTAGTTTGGCTGCTACCCAATGATCCATCCATACTTGCTTAAATATCTGCCTAACATCCTAATATGTACGCAATATCCTGACGCGTACTGTCACCCTCGGATTTTGTTATACGTATTTTGGTATATGTGTACGCATCTCGAACCCATATTTTGACTTGTCCTGACTGGCTAGTCTTGAGTTTTTGCATTGGCATGGATTAGTCAGCATTTTACGGTTCATGTTGTCTATTTTAGCTTGGGCATGTATCGGGTCCGGTTGGGTTTGGCTTGGTTTGGTTTGGTTTGGGTTAGTATGCAACCCCTACCTACCACCATCCCTCATTTATTAACCCAACAACCATTCTCTCTCCTCATTCATTTCTCATTACTGCTCTTCTTCTTCTTCCTCATTCATTTCTCCACCGAACACCTGCAGTAGGCAAGTGCATCTTGGTTTCACTTGAGAACCCATTTTGATGGTTCCATTGGTTTCTTAGCGTGATTCTAAACCACTTTAGAACTTAATGATTTTCATTTTGGTGCATAGATTTTTATAGATCTAGATTTTAGCATTTTTCGAATCTTCATGGTTTTGATCTCCTAAACTTGGTTGTTCCCGAAAATGGTGTAACACCCGTAGTTCGTATTACGCATTTTGGTATACGTATACAGAATTTTGACCCATAATTAGGCTTATCTTGCTTAGCATAATCCTGGTTTAATCTTGCCTTGGTTTATTTTGGGTTCATCCTGGTTCGATTTGTCTTGACTGGCTAGTCTTGGGTTTTGTATTGGCATGGGTTAGTTAGCATTTCCTGGTTTATGTAGTTTATCCTGTTCTTGGCCTGCATTGGGTTCGGTTGGGTTCGGCTTGGTTGGGCTCAGTTTGGGTTGTTATGCAAACCCCTACCTACCATCATCCCTCATTTATTAATCCAACCACCATTCTCTCTCTTCATTCATTACTCATTTACTCCTCTTCTCTTCTTCTTCCTCATCTCCTTCTCCACCGAGCACCACCGTAGGCAAGTGCAACTTGCTTCATGAAGGAACTCAAGTTTTATTGTTCCATTGTCTTCTTCATGAGATTCTAAGACACTTTAGTACTTAGCATTTTTAATTTCTATGGTTCATTTCATGTAGATCTAAGTTTTAGCATTTCGATCTTCATGGTTTTGATCTACTGAGACTTGCTTGTTTCCGAGAATGGAGAGTTCCATGTAGTAGGGATTTCGATTTTGCGCAAGTTTGGTTTTGGAATGGTTGGATTTCATCGAGTCTTGACCGAGATGGGGCTTTTTTTGACCTCTTGAGCTTTTACGCTTGCTTGTCTTGACCTTAGGGAGAAGATGAAGTTTTACGCCCACGTTTAACGTGCCAGCGTAGCATTTCTTTCTATGCACACACGTTCTTACGTGCTAGAGTAGTATTTAGTTTTACGCCCACGTTTAACGTGCCAACGTATCATTTACCCTCTTTACGCACCCGTTGCACGTGCCCATGTAGTGCCCCCCATTTTTATGCACACGTTTTAACGTGTCTGCGTAGTGTCCCCTTTATGCACACGCATTGCGTGCCAGCGTAATCCTTCTACGCCGAGTTCACTTGAACTCTACGCATGGGCCTTCCCGCTCACGTATTCTCCTGCCGCGTAGAGTCTCGCTAGCGTAGAGTGCCCCGTGCATAGAGCCTCGCTCGCGTAGACTCTCCCTCGCTCGCGTAGAGCCTTGCGTGTGTAGAGTTTCACTTGGGTGCTCGTGCGCGTAAAGTTCCGCTTGCATAGGGTGCTTGCTATGCGTAGAGCCTTGCCCGCGTAGAGTTCCCTCTCGCGTAGGGCTCCCGTTCGCGTAGTAGCGGTCTTTCCTTGGTCTTGCTCATGCATAACCTTGCTCGCGTAGAGCTATCTAACTCCATGTCTTGCTCGCGTAAAGCTATTTTTACGCTCAGGGCCTCATAGCCTAGCGTAGTTTTATTCGCGTAGAGACTTGAGCCCTATGCATACCCGATTGTCTTTATGCCCTTGCACTTTTTCATGAGCTTGATAACTTGAATTGATTGACATGACTGGAAAAATAATTGTACATGGCACGGTATAACAAGTGAGTTAACATGACATGACAAGACATGACAAGCAAGCATGATCGGAACTATTGAATGTTGTTGCGACGGCTAGCATGACATGACAAGAATGAATGTTCTGGACACCGTGGACGATTGTGTTTGTACAAGTGAACTAATACTGTCTCGCATCATGTCTAGGGTAGGGACCCCCTGAGTACCACGGTCAGGGGTACCTACTGAAATTTACTAAGGCTAATAACTAGAATAACCCAGTAGTCATGAAGAGATTTTCCAGCTACAGGCAATCCCGTTATCTGGGTGCGCAAGTGGACTTGTAGCCTGCCGACGAGTAGGGCACATTTCTAGCACACTGTCATGTGTTGCACCCTTCATGAACGGATATTCGACCTGGATAACCGGGATGGTCTGCAGGGCTTGTGGCTGTTGGAATAATCTCATTACATCTTGCTAGTAACTAGGCCTGTGATAACCCTAGTTAGTTAAAGTATCAAGCCGTATTCATTGCTTGGCCGTGATTGATTGGATGGAGTCTAACTCAGTCTAGTCTTGTCTTGATCCTGTACAAGATTGTATCATGACCTGATTGCTTGTGCTTTATTTTATCGATAAATGGTGGAAAACTAAGTTCCATTCAGATGAAGGGTTACAACCCCGGTCCTTGTATGGTTTAAGGGTTGTAACCTGGCTATCTGAATAGTCCCATGGTTATCGCATCGTATAACCTTATGCTTTTTTTATATCTCCAGTTTTAATATGTTAGTATGTTTTGTGCTAATTGCTGGTTTTAGTTCTTAAGTGAAGCCTCCTTTGTGGCACTTGCTCTTTCTGGGATCTGACCCAGCTGGTTTTGCGTGGCCAGATACCGGTGCAGCTCTAGAGGATCTCCCTACCTTCCAACCAAATGGTGACCACCATGCGTAACCAAGGCAACGAGTGGGTTTTCCTTTTGTTCTTCCACTTTATTGTAAAAATATTCTTTTGAGACGTTTAGACGACGAGCACGTGTTAGCTCGATTGTACTTTACTTACAGTCTGCCTACGGGCTGTAACATGATTGACGAATCCTAGGGTTGATCATGTATGACCAAAACTCTTGCTAGTCTTCATATTTTATACGACTAGCTTCTTGATCATCCAAATATATAATGTATGGGACGCCTTACTATTGTATATTTGGTGCTCTGACATCTTGTAACTGTTATTACTTGCTTAAGATTGTGACAATAGGCTTGTTCATGACCAAAAGAGACTGATGGCTTGTAGTTAAACCCTCATGTATCTAGACAGCCATGACCGTATAGCGAGGTAGATTCTATTTCAATATACGTAGCTGGCTTTGTATGCCACCGCTCTCCAGTATTCTGATTCTGGGGCGTTACAAATGGAGAGTTCCATGTAGTAGAAATTTCGATTGTACGCAAGTTTGGCTTTGGCATAGTTAGATTTCATCAGGTCTTGACCGAAATAGGGTTTTTGAGTTCTTGAGACCCACGACTGCATGTCTCGGCCTTGGGGAGAAGATGAGTCCTTTACGCACACATTCTTACGTGCCAGCGTAGTATTTTTTCCCTTTTACGCACACGTCTTAACGTGCCTGCGTAGTGTCCCCTTTACGCCCACGCATTTGCGTGTCAGCGTATTTCGTTCTACGCCGAGTTCATTCGAACTCTACGCAGGGACCCTCCCGCTCGCGAAGAGTCGTACTCGCGTAGACTCTGGCTCGAGTAGAATCTTGCGTGCGTAGAGTCTCGCTCGGGTACTGGCACACGCGTAGAGTTTCGCTCGCATAGAGCCTCGCTCGTGTGCACACCCGCTCGCGTATAACTGTCTTTCCCTGGTTTTGCTCGTGTAAAGCCATTTTACGGTCGGGGCTCCTTGGCCTAGCATATTTCCGCTAGCGTAGAGTCTTGAGCCCCTTTGGCGTGCCCGATTGCCTTTTATGTTCTTGCACCCTTTGCCATGCACTTGATAATCACGAATTGACTGATATGACTGGACTGATAATTGTACATGGCATGGTATGACAAGTAACTGACATGACAGGACATGACATGACATGATATGACAAGTAAGCATGATGGGAACCATTAAAAGCTGTTGCGACGGCTAGCATGACATGACAAGAATGAATGGCCTGGACACTGTTGTAACCCCACTTTTCCAGTTTTATGAATTATTGGATCATTTTAATATTTTCTAAATATTATTCAAATTGATTAATAATTATATAATTTAAGAGTTATAATTGAATTATTGTATTATGGTTAATTAATGATTGGAAGTAACTAATTTGGAGTGTTGCCCAAGCTCCTAACTAACTTTCTAACAAATTTAGGGCTATTGTGCAAATATGAAAAGGGGAGGGTTATTTTCTAAATAACCCTTGGGTGTATATTTGGGTTATACAAATTGCTTGGGCGGAGGGGTATAATTGCAATCTTTACATTCTGTTTATATTTTGGTGGAGAAAGAGAAAGTCTCCATTCTTCCAGTTCGATCCCCAAATTTTTTCGATCTCTTCTCCCACCCTTTCGAACCCTAACCTTAGATCTCTCCGGCGGGCGGCGGGACCGATCACCCTCACGGCGGTCATCTCTAGTGCCACCATCATTTTGTTCTCCGACATCTATGCGACTTTCCGATGACACCGAGGGCTGCATCTCCGGTGATGAGAACTCTTCTTCCTCGATTTCCTTCGCTGTAGAGTCACCGCTCCTCCTGGTGATTTCTCTGATCTCTCCAATCACCTTCTTCAGGAACTCACGAACGTCGACAACTGGTGAGTATCTCTATGATTGCAATAAATTCTTTAGGAACGATTTCAATCGACGCAATCCTCTCCTGATCGTCCCTTTTGTTTGTCAAATTTCTAGAATGATGTAGTTTGGACCAATCGGGTACTGATCGGTTTGACCAGCTCTTGGACGATGAAGTTCGTCTCTGACAAATTGATCGATCGGGTGAACTTTCAGTTCTCGAGTTCCTCATCCCCGAGCTCAAGATCTCAGAAATCAGGGACTCAAATATCTCGATCTAGTTTTGATCATATCTGGGCTCGGGTGGGATCGAATCGAACATGTACGCTCATGTCTTCGTGTTTGATTTTGAATCGATTCCTTCTATGTAATCCTCTTCTTCCTCTGTTATTTGTATTGACGGTTTATTTTGAACTTTGAGTTGGTTTTGGCGTGTCCAGTGGTGTGTCCAAGTGCGGTGTGTCAGTGGTTTGGCTCGGGTCAGACCGTAGCAGTGTTCGTGTGTCTGAGGCTGGTTCGTATCCAGGGCTAGTTTTGTTCGTAGGAGTTCCAATGGACTAGAAGGTTACAGGGGTGTGGACTGTGGTTGGACATGGATGTTAGCGGAACTCATCAGAACCTCTCAATTCTTTGTACTGTTAGATTTAGCCATGAAATACTGAGTTATGTATAATTATTGAGTTGAAAATCTATTTTCATTGAGATTAGTTTTGTGTATATTCTTTTACGTAATTTGGTTTCATGAGTTTAGATGTAAGTATTTTCTTGAATGATGGGTTTGGAACAATTTGAGTCTGGCCTGAGTTCAGAAGTTGAACTTCTGTTTTGTAAATGTTTGCATTTGACGGGAAGGGTTTTTGGCAACAGCTCTCAGAGTGTTGGGTTGTTCTGTTGATTCTTGACTTGTATATTGTCTTTCATTAAGAAGTTGCAGGAATAATGTTGGGTTCTCTATGGTTTGAGAATGTATGGCTAAGCAAATTAGCTGGGTTGAATGGTGTATTGGGGATGTTAGAACATGTGTAAGTGTATAAGTAGTAGTTGAAGGATGCTAGAACCAGGCACTGGGTCGGGTCTCCGTGATGGACTGTGGGCTTCATGGGCCATGGGTGTTTGAGTTGAGCTTTATAGTTTCGGCTGGAGGCCTTGTTCTGTGTATTGCTGAATTGAATGGCATTTGGTTTAAATTCTGTTTTAAATTATAGTTGTGTTTAAGTCTTGATGGGGTTGCTTGAGTGTTCGGCCAAGAACAGTGAGTTGGGAATATTGGATTCAATATGTGACTGTTGGGTTACAGGAGGATGGGGATTGGAATAAGGAGATTTTTGAAGTTAGGCTATATGGGCATGGATTTCCTTGTTTTACTTTAGCTTTATTGTTGCCATGTTATCATAAATTTTATTATCATCTTTAAATGATATTGCTATGAAATTATTATTCTATTATTATAAAAAGGTATTTTTATTAAGAAATTTATCAACTCTTAATTATATAAAATTCACTTTTAGGTATAGCATATTCTAAAATTTTAACTCTAGCCTATTAATTAGTGATAGATATATAAATGTTAGATTAGCTAAATTACTAGTTAGTTCTATATAACTAGTTGACTGGTAGATGTATCTATCTAGTTAATACCATTTTTTATAAAGTTTAAGTTATTATATGTATATATAGTAATTAGTTATTAGCAATAAATATCAGCTAGTTAAGCCATGATTAGTTGATATCTTTGTTTAGATCTTAGTCAACTTGTAATCATTAAACAGGAGGACATCCAGTTTTACTACCCACACTTGATCAACCTGAGCAAGGCAAGTATACTCCTCGAATTTGTTCATTTTCTCATGTTTTGTATATTCATTCCTGTATCACCTTGTTGACACGATGTATTACGAGATTGTCTTGTTTGATGTTTCATGAGTTACTTGTGTCTGGGAGGGGAAATACTACAGTTGTTTGATCAAACCCTGTTACTATTCATGTGAATAGCTTAGGTCCCGTATCGTGCACGCGGGACCAAAGCCGTACCATTTCATGTTCAATGAATCTACCCAAGCCGATCACACAATCTGGATGTATTTCAATCTTGCACATTTCAGGATTCATGTTGTATTTCATGTTCAGATTGTATTTCTTGTTCAGGTTGTATTTCATGTTCAGGACTCATATCAAGTTCCCTATTTTTACTTTCAGTACACATATTCAGTTTCATGTTTTGTTCTCATTTCTCGTACTTCTATATATTTTCTGTTTCTTGTTCATATCATGATGTTCATGTTCATTTCCTTGGATATACTTAGCTCCGCTCCTGACTAGGATATGTTGCAGGTGTACTTGTAGTGCACCATTCTACTCCATGGGCCAGAGCCCAGGATATTAGCTGAGCAGGATGAGACTTAGCTGGAGGCTTCAGGTTTAGACTATTTAGCTTTACTTCTAGATATTGTCTTTGGAGTTCATAGCATTTTTCATTCCTGTGATTATGATACTTTTTGATATCTGGATTTGTGGATTATGGTGATTTTTCTGGGAACGTTTTAGATGCTGTGATTGTACACATTTATGTTTATCTGATTAGATTTTCCTAGCTTGGTACAGCTTACTTCGTCGTGTCTGACGACGAAGGCTGGACGTGTCCGACTCGTGTCCTATTATTCGGGAGCGGGTCGTGACAACCGTGGACGATTGTGTTTGTACAAGTGAACCAGTATTGTCTTACATCATGTCTAGGGCAGGGACCCCTGAGTACCACGGTCAGGGGTACCTACTGAAACTGACTAAGGCTAATAACTAGAATAATCCAGTAGTCACAAAGAGATTTCCCAGCTACAGGCAATTTCGTTATCTGGGTGCCCCATCATGGGATTTGTAGCCTACCGTCGAGTAGAGCACACTTCCAGCACACTGTCATGTGTTGCACCCTTCAAGCTACTTAAGGGTACATGTATTCTTTCGACAATGTACCCACATGAATTCAACCCCTAATTGTGTCTGGATAGCCTGGATGGTCTGCAGGGCTTGTGGCTGTTGGAACAACTCATTGCATCTTGCTAGTAACTAGGCCTGTGATAACCCTAGTTAGTTAAAGTATCAAGCCGTACTCATTGCTTGGCCGTGATTGATTGGATGGAGTCCAACCCAGTCAAGTCTTGTCCTGATCCTGTACAAGATTGCCACATGACCTGATTGCTTGTGCTTTACTTTATCGATAAATGGTGGAAAACCAAGTTCCGTTCAGATGAAGGGTTACAATTCCGGTCCTTGTTTGGTTTAAGGGTGGTAACTTGGTTATCTGAATAGTCCTATGGTTATCTTATCGTATATCATCATGATTTTCCATATCTCCAGTTTTTATTATATTATTATGTTTTGTGCTAATTGCTGGTTTTAGTTCTTAAGTGAAGCCTCCTTTGTGGCACTTGCTCTTTTTGGGATCTGACGCAGCTGATTTTGCATGACCAGATACCGGAGTAGCTCCAAAGGTGTAAGCCCCCTGAATTTAGGGCTTATTTTTCCAATTTTATAAATCAATTATTTGCCATAGATATTATTATTTGATTATTATTTGATTAAATGCTCTTTACCGTGACTTTGACTTCTGGAGTGTCAGGGATGCTAATCTCTGGAAACTCCCTTCATCAGTGTGTAGTAGACAAGATTACCTTCATGTTGATATATCATGTCCCATCCAAACTTGTTTCCTTGTACTTTTTTTGTTTTGCACAACTTCAGGTCAATTTAGACCATTTGATCGTTGATTAATTATTAATTGATTTCCCACTCTTTTCCTTGATCCTCATAAGCACGTTACCGTGACTTTTAATTTAGGAGCACCAGGCTAGTCATTTCTTGAATCCAACTCCTCATGCTTGATCTACTTGAGATGCCCTACACTCATGACCTTCGTGTCCCACTCAAACACACCATCTTGTGCTTCATTTGCTTCACACAACTTTCCTGACCCGTGACCCGATTTTAATTCGTCCCACGGTGTCACATTTATTTCCAACATTGAATTGTGGATACCCTGTCGACCTAAACCTGTCAACCCCAAATATGGACATAGCCCACACGAAGCCTACTACCCGCATGACACTTGTGTCCCATTCTTTTGAGCCCCCACAAGTTACTTATTTATCCATGATCATAAATACCTATTTTAATTTAATTATTGTACCATGTCCGAGTTTGACCCGACCCGGCTCAACCGAACCCAACCCAAACATCATGTTGCCCCTTCATGAATATCCCCACACTCATTTTTTCTGCTATATTAAATACCTAGTTTTTCCACTTCAATATTCAATGATAACTCCATTGATTAAATCCCTAAAATAAATCTAATCCCATATTTAATTTCCACCCTTGATTCCACTCCCATTTAATCCCAACCATCAATCTCCTCATGACAACACACCCACACCCTCCTAGGCATGTGGCCGGCCCTAACTTTTAGAGAATCCCCTTTCTTTCTATTTTTCCTCTCTATCATTATTATTCCTACACACACAACACATATCTCTCTCTCTCACTCACCTCTTTCTCTCTCTCCCTTTCTTAAAATTTTCACACACAGCAGCCCATCCTCCCATGGCCGGACATCCCTCCACCTCCTCCCGAGCCGAGTGCCGCCACCAGCAACCGCACTCCCTCCCCGAGCTCCTCCTCCATCCGAGCTCATCTTTCCTTCCTCCTTCTCCATTCTTCATTTCATCATCACACCACTCCACCACCCTCCACGCACTACCATAGCCTACACCGCCACCACCACATCAAGCACCACCGCCACCCTCGCTGCGCCTTGGCCGTGCCACCGTGCCAGGCCCACGCAGCCCCCCGCAGCAGCGAGCAGCAACAGCTACTGCTGCACGGTAAGGCCGGAAATGGCCGAGCACAGCCGCGCGTACAGGCGCTGTCGTCGGCCGCCGCCACCGTGGCCGGCCTCCACTGGCTGGAAGAACTCCGGCGACCCCCCCGGGTGCGCCGCCTTCCTCCCCGGCGCGATGCATTGACTATTCGTGCATTTCGTACTAAATTCCTTCGTAGCGCACTCGGGAACGAAGCTGAAATCGTGTTTTGCCGCAGCAACTTCGTGCACGAATTTCGAGAAATTCGACCGTTGGATCGGCGATTTATTTGCTCCGTCTCAATCTCGGTATATAGCTCTTCACTTTTCTCAATTTTTGTCCGTTAATTTTATGGTTTGATACATCAAAACCGGCCACCAAGTTGACCATTTAAATTGTATAATTTTTGGACAGTTTTACGGAGCCAACTTCGTCGGTTCGTATCTCCTCCATCACAGCTCTGTCTGGCGTGCCACTAGTTCCTATGTGCAGCTGGTATAACCCTCTTTCTATCCCTTAAGTTTAATTTCATTGTGAGCACGTTTGATTGGTTGAATTCGGCGCCAAAGTTGGCCATCCGAATTCGTAATTTCCAAGTTATAAAATCCTAATTTTGAACCCAGGACTCCGAATTTAATTTCTGACACCACCAGTAGACTCGTGGCATCATTCTGGCACGTTTTCATATAAAGTTTGTTAGATTTGGAGGATGTGGGCCCTGGCACGCATTTCGGTGCAAAATGGGCCCCACCGTCCGGGTCAACGGGACTTTTTGATGCCGGCTCATCGTAATCCAATTTCGGATATACCGTTGAGTTCTATCATCATTCTAAACTCATTGACATATAATTTGCTAGATTTTAGTGGACATTGGTTCCGGTACGCATTTTCGTGCAAGTCGGATACCAATATCCGAGTCAACGGATCATTTTGAGATCGGCTCATCGGAATCCAATTCTGGACATACCGTTGAGTTCGTATCGTCATTCTGGACTCGTTGACATATAATTTGCTAGATTTTAGTGGACATTGGTTCTGGCACGCATTTTCGTATAAGTCGGATACCAATATCCGGGTCAACGGGTCATTTTGAGATCGGCACAACGGAATCCAATTCTCGATATACCGTTGGGTTCGTATCATCATTCTAGATTTGTGAACATATAATTTGTTAGGTTTAGTGTACTTATATTTTGGCATGTTTTCGGTGCAAAGCGGGTCCGACACGGATACCGTTTTGACTCAAAATTACCTTTTTGCTCCTATATCCAAATTGGACTTATGGGCAGGCTATTCTAGCTATTTCGACCATTCTGGACACATTGGTAATGGTTGTTTCACCATCCGACAACATCTGTAGGTTTTTATCCTATTATTATAATCTTTCTCTTTTTGTTGTATTTTGACATCCGTCGATTCCAGTGATTTCACCATCACTGAAATTGATATGTTGACCCTATAGATGTTTATAGAGACTAGCCTTGACCATGTTTGACCATGGTTGACTGCTTTGACTGAACGTCGAAGTAGAGTCAACATTTGA
The DNA here is from genome assembly GCA_029216955.1 of Iris pallida. Classification (NCBI taxonomy): domain Eukaryota; kingdom Viridiplantae; phylum Streptophyta; class Magnoliopsida; order Asparagales; family Iridaceae; genus Iris; species Iris pallida. The sequence continues at coordinate 5,752,773 of JANAVB010029816.1, read as the reverse complement.
CCTAGTTTAACCTAGAGTTGACCAGAGTTGACTAGAGTTGACCAGTTGACTAAAAGTCAACTGTAAGTCAACAATTAACCCAGTTTGACCTAGTTTGACTTGGTTTGACTTTCTGTGGCCTAGTTTGACCTAGTGTGACTCAGTGTGACCTAGTTTGACTTAGTTGGACTGAGATTGACCTAGATTACATAGCTTATACGATATAATCATGCCTAACACTGTTGAACCTAATTAGCTTATATATATCTCATCTTTAGGTCTGTGATTTCACTCTGAGCCAGATTACACAGTTGACATATTTCACCAGATCTCAGGCGAGTACATTCTTTGATAATATTTTGTTTTATGATATCGTCTATGTTTCTTGTATTTAGTGTAGATATCCTTGTTCTCTTGACACATTGTTCACACGGATTAGTATTTTCCTGGATCCCGTCATGAGATGTTATTCCTTGTATTATTTGGTATATCATGTACAAGTCTTTCTTATTTTTTGTGCATTGTATAGACACGATTCCTGCGAAGGCTAGCTACCCTCTTAGAGAATCGCGTGGCATGATGTGTCATGGTTGGATCCACTATACTAGTCGGGGATGGAGAGTATAAGTATAGATGTGTGGTCATTATCCACCTTGTTTATTCTTGTAGACCTTGTTTAATAGCCAATCCTACACTCCACGTTTGATTGGCCGGATCATTAGACCTTGTGCAGACCCAAGCCGACCACATGTTGAAACTAGTACTCACACACTTAGATGATTCTTGATTCTTGTACATGCCATGATCAGTTTTACTTGCCTTGTTCTAGCTCTAGATTTACAGCTTACCTTGCCATGATACTCACATGTATATTTCATGATTTCTTGTATATTCTCTCTATTTACTGCTATATTTTTAATATCGTTTAACTAGAACTGTTATTTGAGTTTTGTGCTCGTTCCATCCTGACTGGATATGTTGATAATATTTTAGGAGTAGTTGTGCCCTCAGTTTTGGACTACAGGATGTTGCTAGCTGGGGTGGTTCTCGGTATTCTTTACCGTGAGATATCTTTCAGGAGTTCTAGGTCTGGTAGTCATTTAGTTTGTTATTGTTTCCTTCTGTTTTATTCTTGTCTCATATGATCCTTGTAGATTCTAGTTATTCTAGTGATATTGTTATTATTTCTTGTCTTATCTTCCTTAGTTTTCGTGAAGTGACATGAGTACATTTCTAGTTATGGATCTTTAGATGATGTAGTTAGTATTGGGTACTTGATAGCGCTCTACCGTCGATACTGCGACGTAGGCTAGGCGTGGCCCACGTATTTGTACCATATATCCGGGTGCGGGTCGTGACAAGAGGATCTTCCTACCTTTCAGCCAGATGGTGACCACTAGACGCAATCCTGGCAACGAGTGGGTTTTATTTTGCTTTCCCGTTCTATTATAAAATTATTCTTTTGAGGCGTTTAGCCGCCGAGCAAGTGTTAGTTCGTATTGAATACTTATATTACTTGTCTGCCTACGGGCTGTAATATGATTAATAAATCCTAGGGTTGATCATGTATGACTTAAACTTTTGCTATTCTTCGTATTTTGTATGACTAGCTTCATGATTATCTGAATATGTAATGTTTGGGACGCCTTACTTTGTATATCTGATGATCTACCATCTTATTACATTTACTTGCTTGCTTGAGATTAAGACACTAGGCTTGTTCTTGACCATAAAAGACTGATGCCTTGTAGATAAACCCTCATACATCTAGACAGCCGTGACCCTATATGGAGGTGGAATACACTTCTATATACGTAGCTGGCTGTGTCTGTCCCCGCTCTCCAGTATTTTGGATCTGGGGCGTGACACGGTTTAAGTGGTGGCTGTGTCTTCCTGAAATCTTGACCTGATCACATGCTTATATCCTCGATCTATCTTGGTCCTTTCTTATTGTCCCCTATGTTATTATTTTTCAGTGGCATTGTTTCTGGTCCTATCGATCAGCCCGGAGGATCTCAACCAGCACCTCAGCAGCAACCTGGGGACCAAGTCCTACACTCAGAAGCAGCCTCCCGAGTCATGCCTTCTGGGGATCATGAGCCGTCGGTTCAGCCAGTCCAGTCTACAGAGACTGATAATGGAACCTTGGTAGGATTTATCCGAGAATTACTTGCATCTTAAGATCATCGAGGTGATGCCCTGCACCAGACGGTACAGACAGCCATGGACAGAGTTGGTTATCAAGGTAACAGTGCAGCCAACAACTTTAAGCGCCTGAACCCTCCTTCTTCGACGGTAGTGAAGACGCTATTGCAGCTGATGCGTGGCTTCAGGACATCGAGATTATCTTGGATGCAGCCAAGACTCTAGAAGGAAAGAAGGTAGCTGTAGTGCACCTACAGTTATTGGACCTAGCCCGCACCTGGTAGACGATGTTAGCAGTTGGGTTGGCGACGCCTGTCCCATGGGCGATATTCAGTGACAAGTTCCAGACCAAGTACTTTGACGCTGTAGCTCGGTATGATCTACAGACGAGGTTCACTAATTTGAAGCAGATGGGCAGGACGGTCGATGGATATGCGGTCGAGTTTACCAGGCTTAGTCGGTTTGCTTCCACCTTGGTGGCGAACGAGTTCGACAGAGCTCAGCGGTTCCAGCATGGACTCTACCTGGAGATTTTACTGACGGTAGAGCAGTTTGAGCATCAGACTTTCGATGCGGTATTGAGAGCAGCTAGGAGGAATGAGTATACCTCCCAGAGGATTGTGGACCGGACCGAAAGTCGGAAGAGGTCTCACGGCCAGATGAACCAGTCTTCAGCACCAGCCCCGGCAGCTAGGGCTTTGACTATTGGAGCTCCGAGGCGGACGGCTTCCGTTATGTCGATTCAGCATTCGAACTGTAGCACCCACTTTTCTAAATGAGGATAATTTTGAACTTTTATAATTTTGATTAATCGATAATAAGATTTAACTCATGTTGTGATTTTTGGTAAATTTTTTTAATCAATTTAAAACTATTTAAAATGTTGAATTATGATTTTGATGGTTAACTAGTTAATTCCTAGTTTTGCTAATCTTAGAGACTAACCATGACCATGGGGACCTAACCATGTGATTAGAATAACTATTTACAACTTTTTAGGCTAAGGGTATTTTGGTCATTTTGTGACTTTTGAATTATTTAGAATTTTGATTAATTCGTGAATTTTAGATTATTTTAATAATATTTAAATTGATGTATTATGATTTTTGTCATTTTTCATATTTTAATATTTTGGGAAAATTTTATATTTTTAATATTGTTTTTATTGGATTTGTTTAGTCGGGTTTGAGTTTCGTCTCGTTCCGACTTGTATTGTGACCCGGGTAGCTTGAACTCTAGATGGGACCCAATATTAAGTTAAGCATGGCTCACAAGACCTAACATTAAATTAGTTAATTAAACTAATTTTTATCATGTTAGAATGGTTAAGTTAGAGACTCAAAACTAGATCATTTTGACCCCAAACTTGAACCTAGTCTAGACTTAACCATATGAGACTAGAGAGGGGCAATTAGGACATTTCCCATTAGCCCTAATGGACTCTTTATGGCAGCCACCTTTAGGAGAGAATGATTCATTTCATTCATTACAATCTTGCCTCTTTTATTTTCCTTTTGTTCTTCCCCAATTTTAGAGAGTCTTCCCATTGATTTGATCTCCAAATCAAATCATTCCTTCACCAAACCTTCCCTCAATCATTTCCATTCTCCAAGGGAAGGGTGCTACCAAGGATTGGAAGAGGAGTGCAAGGAGGAGTGTCCACTTTGAGGGATCTTCGTATCGGAGCCGTGTCCTAAAAGATTTCATTGGGATTCCACTCCTAATAGGTAAAACCCATCCTCTAAATCGATTTTCTTTACATATAAATTAGATTTGAATCCATAGGATCCATCCTCATGCATGTGTCCCATTTAGATTCAAATTTGAGGCCATTTGGAGCTCTCTTGAGGATTTTAGATATGTGTCTTGTGTCCTACTTGATATATCCCAAATTAGGACACCCCATGTGTATGTATGTATGATAATAGTTTAAATAGATATTTAAATTCAGTTTTATAGTAGTTAGAGAGTGGATTAATCTTAGTTAGGATGGTTAGAATGAGTTTTATTTTGATACCTATGTTTGTATCCAAGTATCTTGGCCTATATGTGTTCTTTTGTTAAATCCGTCATAATTTTCATCCACGTTTTTATTAACCAAAGCAACTTAGAAATGTCATAACTTTTAGCTTAGAATTCCGATTTATCTTCCGTTTTTTTTAAAGAACCGTATCGAAGTTAGCTTTCCAAACATATATTTTAATAAGCCAAATTCTTTCTGTAACTTTCTGTAGAATTATTTGAGTGTCAGCTGTACGAAAGACGAACGTGTTTCGGTATTTTTGCGATTCCGGAAGCTTTCGGACACGAAAATGCGATCCGTTTAAAGTTTCGGAAAGCTAACACAAAGGGCTACAATATACTTTAATCCTAGAATTTAGTGAATGCCCAATTGGTACAGTATTGATTTTAAGTAGAAGAGTGACTATACGATATATGCATTTTGTGTAACCTATGAGCCTATGTAGTATGGATATTAAATGAATATAGAGTATGTAATTCATGATATGTTCGATGAATAAAATGATATATATATGATATATATTCTCTTTATATTAATGTATATATATGGTTGAATACAAGCATGTAGGAATACAATTAATATAATGCATATAAGCAATGAATGAATGAAAGAATGATATATAATGTATGCATGAAGATATATATGTAATGATAGATATGAATGCATAATGTATAAATATTGTAATATAATATATAATGATAACATGTATGGTAATGTAGAGTATATGATGCAAGCATGAATGAATGGAGGAAATACATGTATATAGGTAATATAGAATGTAATATATGAATGCAAGCATGCAAGATAATGTATTATATCCATATATGATGTGTGCATGTTTGTATGTCTCTATGTTATTGTATGAAATGATATGAATATACAATGTATGCATATGTATAAAACATGTAGGTAATGCATAGATGCATGAATGAAATGAATGTTTGCAATATGTTAATATAAATACAAGTATCTAATATGCATGAATGTAAGTATAATATAATACAAGTATACATGTATGTATCATGTAAATGTAATATACATGATATGTATGTATGCATGTATACAAGGTAAGTATGTATGTATGTATTTCTATAAACTGAGTTAACCTATAACCTTTTACACACATGCATTCATACACCCTTTGACATCATGTATCCCATGTCACATACACCTACCTATCACTAAATTTTAGAACATTAACACATATCCTTTCACACACATGCCAAAATCACACATACTCACTTACACTTTTACCTCTCTTTCTCTCTCTATATATGTATGTGCCTATATATAGCTTTCCTATATATATCTATGTATATGAATATGTGAATAGTGATGCATATATATATATATATATATATATATATATATATATATATATATATATATATATATATATATATATATATATATATATATGTGGGATGTACATATAGGTAGCCTATATGTTATGAGTGTACTACAATATATTAGATATATATATTGTTATGTGTATATGTGTTTGTGGTTTGGTTTAGGCATGATATAGCCTACAGCCTAGGGCTCTTAGCCTATGATGTGTCTGTTTGCCTAGTGAGAGAGTTTAGTTAGACTTGTTTAGTCTTGATTAGGCCTAGAATAGACTAGTTAGACTAGTATAGACTTGTTTGGTTTAGGTTTGACCTAGTTGACCTAGTTTGACTAGTCTAGTTGACTAGAGTTGACCAAAGGTTGACTTTAGCCTAGATTGACCCCAAACTTCATGTAGATGCATTGTAGCAGTCTATTTCCTTATTTTAGACTTGTTATGACTTGTAATGTTCTAGGAGACAGACACCACTCCTTGGACAGTATATTCTCTTCGGACATTCAGGATACCATGCGAGTACATTCTCTGATCATTTCATATCCTGCTTAGAATTATATTCCTGCTTTAGATTACCTTACTTGATGCTGTCATGACATTATCATGGATTAGTACTATATGGATCTCTTCATGCGATGTTATCCCCCTTGGGAGCATCGGGTACATTGTGTCATGTGCGTTTTACTTTCATCATGTACTCCTGTGCTTTCACCATACATGTACACTCCTGTGAATCATGTACTCTTATGTTCACGGAGCCTTCATGTATACTATCATGTGCACCCTTTCATCGGCCCCATGTGATATCATGTACAATAACATAACCTGCTTAGATCCTTGTGTATTGATTGGGGAAAACGGGGGAGTGCTAGTAGTCATGTGAACAATTCCATAGTAGTGTAGATCATGTGAAACTCTTTAGTGCAGATCATGTACAAATCTGTTCTGTTTACATGTGCTATCCTGTACTCTACATCACTAGCCACTATTAGTTCTCTATTTATAGTAGATATTTCTATTGCAGTTCTCTCTCTGTTTACATACTGTATTTCTTCAGATCCTGTATCTTACTCTACTGCATGTTTATATTTTCTAACCTGCTATGAACTGTTGAGATGTATTGTGCTCGCTCCTGTCCTGACTGGACCTATTGATAAATTTTACAGATAGCCTGGAGGTTGCCTGCTAGCCTAGAGGAGACACAGTAGAGATTGTATAGATAGCTAGGGTTTTGCTTATAACTTATTTTTAGTTGTCTTGAGTTGCATTTATGGATTACTGTATTGAGCTTTAAGATGTTTTCTGGATTTGTGTATCTTAGACACTTAGACTTCTATCTACTTGTATCTCTTTGTGGATTTCAGTTTTATCTATATATCTTTTTATCGTATTCCACCTTAGATGTGATTGAAACTGTATTCTGCTATGTCACCTCCATTCGGAGTGTATATACTATACAGGTACCTTATATTGTTAGATGATTGACCTAGGACAGCGTTCTACCGCCGACACTGCGGCGTAGGCTGGACGTACCCACTTTTCGTGCCCTTACTCTAGGGTGCGGGTCGTCACACGAACCCGGCATATCCCCAGCAGCAGCAGTAGAAGAAGTCTTCCGTAATGGGTTGCACTCATTGTAGGAAGCCAGGACACGTTGTTTCAGAGTATCACAGAGCATATGAATTGTGTTTGGCTTGTGTAATGCCTGTGGTTCGTATTACGTATTTTGGAATAGGTGTACGTATTTTATCTTGTATTGCATGATTCCTTTGCTTAGCTTTCTTCATGGCTTGGTTTATTCTTGGTTCGGGTTGGCTTGGTTCGGTTTGGGATGGCTATTGGTTCATCATGGACCAAGGGGTGAACCCCCTACCTACCACCACCACTACCATTTATTAACTCCACTTCTTTCTCTCTCTTCATTACTCTTCTTCCTTCCTCCATTAATTCTTCACCTACCAGAGAGAGGGAGAGAGAGGTCTAGGCAAGTGTAACTTGCTTCATGGAGGAACTCAAATTTTATTGCTTCATTCTCTTACTTACAGCATTTTAACTTACTTTAGTACTTGACATTTCCACTTTCTATGGCTAGATTCTTGTAGATCTAAGTTTACTTTATTTTCGGATTTTCTGGATTTTGATCTACTTAATCTTGTTATTTCTAAGTTTTGATGGTTTCATGTTGTAGAGAATCTCGTTCTATTCCATTTTGACCTATGGAAGTTCGGATTTGGACTCCGGATGATGGAGTTATGGAGCTTGAGAACTTGGCTCTCATGGTGTTCTTCTTCTCGAAATTTTGGAGAAGATGAACTGTGCTTGACTTGACCGCATGAATATTTCATGCGGCAAGTGTTCTCTTCAGCCGCATGACTGGAAGTACTTGAGCCGCATGAGGGCCGAACTCATCTAGCCGCATAAGTCTACTTCCTTTCTTGGCCGCATAGGCTGAGTCTCATTCCAGCTGCATAAGATTCATTCTCTTCTAACCGCATGAACCCGGGTCTGTGCCAGCCGCATGGACTCACTTTCCGTTAGCCGCATGAGCACCCCTCACTCCAACCGCATAAGGGCCGCTTCCCGCTGGCCGCATGGGGCTTCACTTGACCCGGCCGCATGTACCCTGGCTCGTCCCAGTCGCATGAGAACCCCCTTCCCTTGAGAGCCGCATAGGCATTGATCCTCGACAGCCGCATAGGATTTGCTCACCACTCAGCCGTATGTGCGCAGCCATACCGAACCGCATAAATTCGACTTCCTCGATGGCCGCATATACTGCAGTCTTCTTCTTGCCGCATGAGGATCCGAGCCCTCTCAACCGCATGACCCTGAATTTTCCAGCCGTATAAGTTTTTCGCCATTAGCCGCATGAGTACCCTCCCCTTCCTCCAGCCGCATGGGTTGCCCCTTCTGCCTGCTGCATGGATTCGTCTCTCGTTGGGCCGCATGATTCCTCCCTATGCCTTGTCTTATATTATTATTATTATTGCTATTATTCATTTAGTATTATTAACTCATGCCTTGTAACCCTCAGTGTAATTGGGTCTCCAGATTGAATGCTTGTACTATGAGGCCTTGTACATGTACCTGAACACGAAAGTGATCCGTCGTGGTGCACTCCTGACAAGTAAAACATGACCTGACCTGATAGTGGCCCGTCGTGGCACACTCCTGACCAGTACACTTGACATGATAACCTGACATGATATATCTTGATAAGCTGTTGTGACGGCTACCTGACATGACTTGACCTGTATAGATAACCTGGACACCGTGGGCGATTGTGCTTGTACAAATAATCCAGTCCTGTCTTGTATCATGTCTAGGAGGGGACTCCTGAGTACCATGGTCAGGAGTACCTACTGAAATGGACTAAGGATAATAACTAGATTAATACATTAGTCATAAAAAGATCTTCCAGCTACAGGCGATCCCGTTACCTGGACGTGCCTGGGATCTGTAGCATGCCGTCGAGTAGGGCACATTTCCAGCACACTGTCATGTGTTGCACCCTTCAAGCTACCTAAGGGTACATATGTTTCCTGGACGATGTAACCACCTGAATTCAACCCTAATCTTTCGACCTGGATAACCTGGATGGTCTGCAGGACTTGTAGCTGTGGAATAATCTTACTGTATCGTGTTAGTAACTAGGCCTGTGATAACCCTAGTTAGTTAAAGTATCAAGCCGTAATTCTTGCTTGGCCGTGAAATGATTGGATGGATTCTAACCTGTCTAGTCTTGCCCTGATCTTGTTCCAGATTACTGCATGACCAGAATGCCTGTATTTATTTTACCGATAAATGGTGATAATTCTAAGTTCTGCTTAGACGAAGGGTTACAATCCCGGTCCTTGTTTGGTTTACGGGTTGTAACCTGGCTATCTGAATAGTTCTATGGTTATCTCATCGTATATCACCCTGTTATGCTTCTCTTAAATCCTGTCTTACTTATTGCTATATATTATTATCTATTGTGCTAATTGCTGGTTTTAGTTCCTAAGTGAAGCTTTATTTGTGGCACTTGCTCTTTCTGGGGTCTGACCCAGCTGGTTTTGTATGGCCAGATTTCGGAGCAGCTCTAGAGGATCTACCGACTTTCCAGCACGATGGTGAACACCAGGCATAACCAGGGCAACGAGTGGGTTATTTTTGGCTCTTCCACTCTATTGTAAAAATATTCTTTTGAGGCGTTTAGCCGACGAGCACCTGTTTAGCTCGATTGCACTTACTTACTGTCTGCCTACAGGCTGTAACATGATTGACAGATCCTAGGGTTGATCATGTATGACTAAACTCTTGCTAGTCCTAACATTTTGTAACGACTAGCTTCATGATTAGCTGAATATGTAATATTTGGGACGCCTTATTATTGTATATTTAATGATCATACATCTTGTGACTTTACTTACTTGCTTGTGATTGAGACACTAGGCTTGTTCATGACCATAGAAGACTGTTGGCTTGTAGTAAACCCTCATGTATCTAGACAGCCGTGACCGTATAGCGAGATAGATTCTATTTCATATACGTAGCTGGCTATGTCTGCCCCGCTTTCCAGTATTCTGGTTCTGGGGCGTGACATAGTTTAAGTGGTGGCCCATGCAGGTCTTGTAAATCAAGATATGTGAGGGTTACCGAATAGATGTCTCAATCAGTATTCGCCCTTGATCTCTGCCCGTATCTTCTGAATCCCTGGATTCTTGTCCTGATTATATGCTTGTATCGTTGATCTATCATGGTCCTTCCTTATTGTTCCCCATGTCGTGTTCTTCAGCGGCATTATTCCTGGACCTGCCGGACAGCAAGGCGGAGCACTTCCTGCGGATCCGCAGCAACCTGGAGATCAAGCCCATCATTCGGAAGTAGCCTCCAGAGTCGTGCCTTCTGACGGAGAGCCACCAGTCCAGCCAGTTCAGCCTGCCGAACTTGATGATGGCACTTTGGTAGGTCTCTTCAGGACCTTGATAGCTTTCCAAGATCGCCGAGGAGATGTCTTGTACCAGGCAGTGACGGATGCTCTGACCAGAGAAGGTCATCAGGGTAACAGTGCGGCCAACAGCTTCAAGCGCTTGAACCCTCCCTTCTTCGACGGTAGTGAAGATGCTATCGCTGCAGATGCATGGCTTCAGGACATCGAGGTGATTCTAGAAGCAGCCAGGACCCCAGAGAATGAAAAGGTAGCCGTGGTGCGCCTGCAGTTGTTAGATATTGCCTGCAGCTGGTGGGCGGCTCAGGCCGTTGGATTAGCAGCACCCATTGCTTGGGCAGTATTCAGCGAGAGATTCCAGACCAAGTATTTTGATGCTGTAGCTCGGTACGATCTACAGACGAGGTTCACCAATCTGAAGCAGATGGGCAGAACGGTCGACGGATATGCGACCGAGTTTTCTAGACTCAGTCGGTTTGCTCCCACCTTGGTGGCAACCGAGTATGATAGGGCCCAGCGATTTCAGCAAGAGCTTCACCTGGAGATTTTGTTGCCGGTTGAGCAGTTTGAGCATCAGAGTTTTGATGCAGTCTTGAGAGCAGCTAGGAGGCATGAGTATACCTCCCAGAGGATTGTGGATAGGGCCGGAGGTCGGAAGAGATCCCACGGCTAGATAAATCAGTCTTCAGCCCCAGCCCCGGCAGCCAGGGCTTTGACTATTGGAGCTCCGAGGCGAGCGACCTCTGTGACGTCGGTTCAGCATTCAGTACCGACGTACCCTCAGTAGCAGAAGCAGAGACAGTCTTCTGCAGTGGGATGTTCTCATTGTGGGAAGCCAGGCCATGTAGTGGCAGAGTGCCGAAGGGCAAAGGGATTGTGTCTGGCTTGTGGAGCAGCAGACCACAGGGTTGGATCCTGCCCGAATAGGGGTGGTTCATCATCGTCCAACCTTTCTAGCTCTTCGGTGAGAGGACCAGCTCCGGTCCAGCAGCAGCAGTATCCATTGCCGAGGCCCTTGCCTCCTTAGTCCCAAGTATTCCAGCAGCAGAACCCCCAGCAGCATACTTAGGCCCAAGCCTTGAGTTAGAATAGGCAGCGAGAATTTCAGCAGAGGGGACCAGCACCCCAAGGGCATGGTCAGGCTATAGTGATGACCGCAGAGGAAGGATTGGCACCAGGAGAGGTAGTGGCAGGTACTATTCTCGTCAACTCCTTTCTAGCTTCAGCTTTATTTGATTCTGGTGCATCGCATTCTTTTATGTCTGCACGATTCGCGACACGGATAGGATTGGAGCGCGAGTCATTATCAGTAAGGCTCAATATACTTACTGGTAACGAACTTGTGGGAGTCGATAGGGTGTTTTTCTCGTATCGGATCGTAGTTAGCGGTAAGAAATTTCTCGCTAGATTGATAGAATTTTCGATGGCCGATTATGATGTGGTCCTAGGGATGGATTGGTTGAGGAACCAGTATGCTAGAATAGACTGCCATATTGGTAGAGTTATTTTTAGCATTCCCGGAGAGCCAGAGTTTTCCTTTTCCCGAGGCGCAGTTGAGCCTTCTCCTTCAGTGTTGCGGATGGTAGTAGCAGCAGTGCAGTTGCCCCGGATAGTCGAAGAGTTTCCAGATGTTTTTCTAGAAGAGCTTCCAGGTATGCCGCCAGAGCGGGAGATCGAGTTCACCATAGACTTGATTCCCGGGACAGCCCAAGTATCAGAGAGAGTCTACAGGATGGCGCCGTCAGGGTTGGAGATATTGTACAAGATGATTAAAGAACTTCGAACCAAGGGATTCATTCGTGCTAGTGGATCGCCTTGGGGAGCCCTGATGCTTCTTGTGAAAAAGAAGGATGGTACGTCCCGGTTATGTTTTGATTATCGTACCTTGAACTCAGTGACAATCAAGAACAGGTACCGTCTTCCGAGGATAAATGACTTGTTTGATCAGCTTAAAGGGGCAGCAGTATTCTCGAAGATCGACTTGCGCTCAGGATATCATCAGATCAGAGTCAGAGAGCAGGACATTCCGAAGACAGCTTTTAGATCGAGGTATGGGCATTGGGAGTTCCTAGTGATGCCATTTGGAGCGACCAATGCGCCGGCTGTATTCATGGATCTCATGAATCGTATTTTCATGCCTTATTTGGATCAGTTCGTGATTGTGTTTCTGGATGACATCCTGGTCTATAGCAGGAGTGAGGCAAAGCATGAGCAGCATCTCCGTGTGGTCCTTCAGATTCTCAGAGAGCACCAGTTGTATGCCAAGTTCAGTAAATACGAGTTCTGGCTTGATCGCATTTCGTACTTGGGTCATATTATCACCAGAGAAGGAGTAGAAGTGGATCCCCAGAAGATTGTGGCTATTGAGTCATGGCCGGTACCCAGCACAGTTACAGAAGTTCGCAGTTTTCTCGGATTGGCCGGCTACTATCGGTGGTTTGTTTCAGATTTTGCCCGAATTTTGGCGCCATTGACCTAATTGACCCGCAAGGAGGTGCAGTTTGCTTGGATAGTAGAATGTCAGGATTCTTTTGAGAAGTTGAAGCGAGGCTTGATGCCGGCTCCCATTCTCGTACTTTCAGATGGAACCGGAGGATTCTCAGTATATTGTGATGCTTCAGGCAGAGGTTTAGGATGTGTTCTGATGCAGCATGGGATGGTAATAGCTTATGCGTCACGGCAACTTCGTGATCATGAAAGGAATTACCCAACCCATGACTTGGAGTTGGCAGCAGTAGTGTTTGCACTTAAGTTATGGAGGCACTACTTGTACGGAGATAGGGTAGAGATTTTTCCCGACCATAAGAGCCTGAAGTATGTTTTCACCCAGAAGGATCTTAACATGCGTCAGAGGAGGTGGTTGGAGCTTCTTGTGGAGTATGATGTCAACTTGCAGTATCATCCTGGGAAGGCCAACGTCGTTGCAGATGCATTGAGCAGGAGAGCCGGAGTTTATTTCCTAACAGCGCAACCAGAGCTGTTAGCAGATCTTCAGAAGATGGGTATTGAAGTTGTTCTCCCTTCCAGTGTGGCATTGATGGCCAGTTTGGAAGTTCAGTCCACTATAGTCGAGAGGATCCGGATGGCGCAGTCAGCAGATTCCAAGCTTCAGCGACTCAGGGCAGAGTGTGAGGCAGGACGAAGACCAGAGCTGTGTATTCATGAGGATGGTACACTTAGGCATGGTAAGCATCTTTGTGTGCCCAGTAGAGATATCAGACAGGAGATCATGGCAGAGGCTCACAGTTCACATTATTCCATTCATCCTGGTGGTACGAAGATGTACCGTGATATCCGTCAGTACTTTTGGTGGAATGGCATGAAGAGGGAGATAGTTCGGTTTGTCTATCGTTGTTTGGTCTGCCAACAAGTTAAGGCTGGACATCAGAGGCCCGCTGGACTTCTTCAGCCCTTGTCGATTCCAGAATAGAAGTGGGAGCATGTGACCATGGATTTCGTAACTGGATTACCTAGATCCCCAGCTGGTCGAGATGCTATTTGGGTTATAGTCGACCAGCTCACGAAGGTGGCTCACTTTCTTCCATTCAGAGTTGGTCAGTCGACGGCTCAGCTAGCGGAGATGTACCTCAGGCAGATTGTCAGGTTACATGGAGTGCCAGTTAGTATCACTTCGGATCGAGATTCAAGATTCACGTCGCACTTTTGGCATAGCCTGTAGGAGAGTTTGGGAGCTCGTCTCCAGTTCAGTTCAGCTTATCACCCGCAGACAGATGGTCAGTCGGAGCATACAATCCAGACTCTTGAAGATATGTTGCGGTCCTGTACACTTGACTTTGGTGGTTCGTAGGAAGATCACCTACACCTGGTGGAGTTCTCGTACAACAACAGTTTCCAAGCTAGTATCCAGATGGCACCGTTCGAGGCACTATATGGTAGGAAGTGCCGATCCCTGCTAGCATGGAATGATGTCGAAGAGAGACAAATGCTCGGTCCAGAAATGATTGCCCAGACAGGTGAAGTGGTCAGAAGAGTCAGGGATCATCTTCGAGTTGCCCAAGATCGCCAGCGCCATTGGGCCGATTCTCATCGGCGCCATCTCGAGTTTTCTGTCGGTAACCATATATTCCTGAGGATTTTGCCTAACCGTGGCGTCATTTATTTTGGCGTACGGGAAAAGCTTAGTCCAAGGTATATAGGGCCATTCGACGTTTTGAAGCGAGTAGGAGATGTGTCCTATCATCTCGCTCTTCCGCCGTCGCTAAGCGAGGTGCATGACGTGTTCCATGTATCCCAATTACGACGGTATTTCCCGAACCCGAGCCACGTCCTGGATCATTCAAAATTGGTTGTTGGTACCAACCTTTCGTATGAGGAGAGGCCCGTGTCTATATTGGACCGGAGAGAGAAGATACTCAAGAGCAAGACTATCAAGTTAGTCCGAGTTGCTTGGGGTCATCACTCTTTGGGTGAGTCAACGTGGGAGCATGAGGATGATATCCGATCGCGGTATCCCGACTTGTTTGACTCGTGAGGTATAATGTCTTCCTTATGCCTCATGCCTTCGATTCCTTTCTTGAATAAGTGATTGCCTGCCTAGTTATAGCTTGCTTGTGATTAATATAGCTTGTCCTCGTCTCTCTAGCCTCTTAATTAAATTCCGAGGACGGAATTCTTTTAAGGTGGGTAGAGTTGTAATGCATGTGGTTCGTATTACGTATTTTGGAATACGTGTACGTATTTTGTCATATATTGTATGATTCCCTTGCTTAACTTTCATTATGGCTTGGTTTATTATTGGTTCGGGTTGGCTTGGTTCGGTTTGGGATTGCTATTGGTTCATCATGGACCAAGGGGTGAACCTCCTACCTACCACCACCACTACCATTTATTAACCCCACTTCTTTCTCTCTCTTCATTACTCTTCTTCCTTCCTCCATTAATTCTTCACCTACCAGAGAGAGGAAGAGAGAGGTCTAGGCAAGTGCAACTTGCTTCATGGAGGAACTCAAATTTTATTGCTTCATTCTCTTACTTACAGTATTTTAACTTACTTTAGTACTTGACATTTCTACTTTTCATGACTAGATTCTTGTAGATCTAAGTTTACTTTATTTTCGAATTTCCTGGGTTTTGATCTACTTAATCTTGTTATTTCTAAGTTTTGATGGTTTTATGTTGTAGAGAATCTCGTTCTACCCCATTTTGACCTATAGAAGTTCGGATTTGGACTCCGGATGATGGAGTTATGGAGCTTGAGAACTTGGCTCTCATGGTGTTCTTCTTCTCGGAATTTTGGAGAAGATGAACTGTGCTTGACTTGACCGCATGAATATTTCATGCGACAAGTGTTCTCTTCAGCCGCATGACTGGAAGTACTTGAGCCACATGAGGGCCGAACTCATCTAGCCACATAAGTCTACTTTCTATCTTGGCCGCATAGGCTGAGTCTCATTCCAGCCGCATAAGATTCATTCTCTTCTAACCGCATGAACCCGGGTCTGTGCCAGCCGCATGGACTCACTTTTCGTTAGCCGTATGAGCACCCCTCACTCCAACCGCATAAGGGCCGCTTCTCGCTGGCCGTATGGGGCTTCATTTGACCCGGCTGCATGTACCCCGGCTCGTCCCAGCCGCATGAGAACCCCCTTCCCTTGAGAGCCGCATAGGCATTGATCCTCGATAGCCGCATGGGATTTGCTCACCACTCAGCCGCATGTGCGCAGCCATACCGAACCGTATAAATCCGACTTCCTCAATGGCCGCATATACTGCAGTCTTCTTCTTGCCGCATGAGGACCCGAGCCCTCTCAACCGCATGAACCTGAATTTCCCAGCCGCATAAGTTTTCCGCCATTAGCCGCATAAGTACCCTCCCCTTCCTCCAGCCGCATGGGTTGCCCCTTCTGTCTGCTGTATGGATTCGTCTCTCGTTGGGCCACATGATTCCTCCCCATGCCTTATCTTATTTTATTATTATTATTGCTATTATTCATTTAGTATTATTAATGTATTCCTTGTAATCCTCAGTGTAATTGGGTCTCCAGATTGAATGCTTGCACTATGAGGCCTTGCACATGTACCTGAACACGAAAGTGACCCATCGTGGTGCACTCCTGACAAGTAAAACATGACCTGACCTGATAGTGGTCCGTCGTGGCGCACTCCTGACCAGTACACTTGACATGATAACCTGACATGATATATCGTGATAAGCTGTTACGACGGCTACCTGACATGACATGACCTATATAGATAACCTGGACACCGTGGGCGATTGTGCTTGTACAAATAATCCAATCCTGTCTTGCATCATGTCTAGAAGGGGACTCTTGAGTACCACGGTCAGGAGTACCTACTGAAATGGACTAAGGATAATAACTAGATTAATACATTAGTCATAAAGAGATCTCCCAGCTACAGACGATCCCGTTACCTGGGCGCGCCTGGGATCTGTAGCCTGCCGTCGAGTAGGGCACATTTTCAGCACACTGTCATGTGTTACATCCTTCAAGCTACCTAAGGGTACATACGTTTCCTGGACGATGTACTCACCTGAATTCAACCCTAATCTTTCGACCTGGGTAACCTGGATGGTCTGCAGGGTTTATGGCTGTGGAATAATCTCACTACATCTTGTTAGTAACTAGGCCTGTGATAACCCTAGTTAGTTAAAGTATCAAGCCGTAATTCTTGCTTGGCCGTGAAATGATTGGATGGAGTCTAACCTGTCTAGTCTTGCCCTGATCTTGTTCCAGATTACTGCATGACCAGAATGCCTGTATTTATTTTACCGATAAATGGTGAGAATTCTAAGTTCTGCTCAGATGAAGGGTTACAACCCCAGTCCTTGTTTGGTTTACGGGTTGTAACCTGGCTATCTGAATAGTTCCTTGGTTATCTCATCGTATATCACCCTGTTATGCTTCTCTTAACTCCTGTCTTACTTATTGCTATATATTATTATCTATTATGCTAATTGCTGGTTTTAGTTCCTAAGTGAAGCTTCCTTTGTGGCACTTGCTCTTTCTGGGGTCTGACCCAGCTGGTTTTGTATGGCCAAATTTCGGAGCAGCTCCAGAGGATCTACCGACTTTCCAGCACGATGGTGAACACCAGGCGTAACCAGGGCAACGAGTGGGTTATTTTTGGCTCTCCCACTTTATTGTAAAAATATTCTTTTGAGGCGTTTAGCCGACGAGTACCTGTTTAGCTCGATTGCACTTACTTACTGTCTGCCTACGGGCTGTAACATGATTGACAGATCCTAGGGTTGATCATGTATGACTAAAATCTTGCTAGTCCTAACATTTTGTAACGACTAGCTTCATGATCAGCTGAATATGTAATATTTGGGATGCCTTATTATTGCATATTTAATGATCATACATCTTGTGACTTTACTTACTTGCTTGTGATTGAGACACTAGGCTTGTTCATGACCATAGGAGACTGTTGGCTTGTAGTAAACCCTCATGTATCTAGACAGCCGTGACCTTATAGCGAGATGGATTCTATTTCATATACGTAGCTTGCTATGTCTGCCCCCGCTCTCCAGTATTCTGGTTCTAGGGCGTGACAGCTTGTGGGGCACCAGATCATAAGATAGGGTCCTGTCCGAATAGAGCCAGCTCATCGTCAGCGAACCTAACCAGTCTATCGGTTAGGGCACCAGCACCAGTACAACAGCAGTATCAGCCTCAGAGGCCATTGCCGCCTCAGGAACAAGCATTCCAGCAGCAGAGGCCCCAGCAGTATGCCCAGGACCAAGCTCAGATTCAGAACCGGCAGAGAGGTTTCTAGCAGGATGTCTTCTTTCTGCCTTACGCTTTTAAATTCCTTGGTTGCATGAATGATCGTTTGATTGGTTGCTAGTCGTAGATTGCTTATGCTTTAGTATAGCTTGCCCCGACATCTATAGCCTCTTGATTAAATTCCGAGGACAAAATTCTTTTAAGGTGGATAGAGTTGTCACCTTCGGATTTTTTATACGTATTCTGGTATATGTGTACGTATCTCGGACCCGTATTTCGACTTGTCCTGATTGGCAAGTCTTGGGTTTTTACATTGGCATGGGTTAGTCAGCATTTCACGGTTCGTGTGGTCTATTTTAGCTTGGGCGTGCATCGAGTCCAGTTGGGTTCGGCTTGGTTTGGTTCGGTTTGGGTCAGTATGCAACCCCTACCTACCACCATCCCTCATTTATTAACCCAACAACCATTCTCTCTCCTCATTTATTTCTCATTACTGCTCTTCTTCTTCTTGCTCATTCATTTCTCCACCGAACACCTGCAGTAGGCAAGTGCATCTTGCTTTTACTTGAGAACCCATTTTGATGGTTCCAATGGTTTCTTAGTGTGATTCTAAACCACTTTAGAACTTGAAGATTTTTATTTTGGTGCATGGATTTTTGTAGATCTAGATTTTAGCATTTTTTGAATCTTCATGGTTTTGATCTCCTAAACTTGGTTGTTCCCATGGAGAGTTCCATGTAGCAGGAATTTTGATTGTACGCAAGTTTGGCTTTTGCATAGTTGGATTTCATCAGGTCTTGACCGAAATAGGGTTTTTTGAGTTCTTGAGACCCATGGCTGCATGTCTCGGCCTTGAGGAGAAGATGAGTCCTTTACGCACACGTTCTTACGTGCCAGCGTAGTATTTTTTTTCCCTTTTACGCACACGTTTTAACGTGACTGCGTAGTGTCCCCTTTACGCCCACGCATTTACGTGTCAGCGTATTCCGTTCTATGCTGAGTTCATTCGAACTCTACGCAGGGACCCTCCCGCTCGCGTAGAGTCGTGCTCGCGTAAAATTTGGCTCGAGTAGACTCTCGCGTGCATAGAGTCTCGCTCAGGTACTCGCGCGCGCGTAGAGTTTCGTTCGCGTAGAGCCTCGCTCGCGTGCACACCCGCTCGCGTGCACACCCGCTCGCGTATAACTATTTTTCCTTGGTTTTGCTCGCGTAAAGCCATTTTATGCTCGAGGCTCCTTTTCCATCTTGAGCCCCTTTGGCGTGCCCGATTGCCTTTTATGTTCTTGTACCCTTTTCTATGCACTTGATTATCACGAATTGACTGATATGACTGGACTAATAATTATACATGACATGGTATGACAAGTAACTGACATGACAGGACATGACATGACATGATATGACAAGTAAGCATGAAGGGAACCATTGAAAGCTGTTGCGACGGCTAGCATGACATGAAAAGAATAAATGGCCTGGACACCGTGGACAATTTTGTTTGTACATGTGAACCGGTATTGTCTTGCATCATGTCTAGGGCAGGGACCCCTGTGTAGTGCTGTCACGATCCGCTACCCAAATTGTTGGGCCGGGCCGAGTCATGTCCAGCCTATGCTTGAGATAAAGCATAGTAAGCTGTTCTAAGGATAAATAAGATCAGACCAAAGTGTGCTAACAATTCTATATGTAATAATGAGTCAGAATATATCCAAACACAAAATCATCTCGTATATAAGTATGTTCCGAGTACATGGCTAAAATATAAAACTCGATACAGGTCTATTTATAAAATACATAGTCTAATACATGACTACTCTCAAAAGTCCCAAGCAACTACACAAACTAGACGAGTTTCTCCGCAGGTACATCCTCGTAAGATAAAGCCTGATCCTCGGCAGCAACTCCATAATAGGAATCACAAAGCAACTCCTCCTCAGAAAGTATACCTACAACGTTATCCTGTCAGAACGGGAGCAAGTACTGATTCTAACAAACTAAATATACAAAAACATGAAATGAACAGAAGTTTAGGAATCATGGCATATCATAATCTATCATGGCATCATATGTTTGTTTTAAAGTTTAAAACTGTAGTAGGTGAGTGATCAGTCAATAGGTAATCAGGATGTACAGTGGTACATATCAATTTTCTGAAGTGTGCATACGTACCGTTAACGGCATCGGTGTATGTCCATACACAGACGCGGGATCAGACATACGACAAAGTTACATATAGAATATAACAGTGCTCGGTAAATACATACGGAGAAGGGGGGCATGATCACGTACTCTACTAACAGTTTCCCCATAACCCCATTGTTTAAACATATGAGAGATATAAGAACTGTCCTAAGCATGGTAGGGACTAAAAATAATGTAACATGTGAAGATTTAACTTGTTACCCCAAGGATCAGCATTTAACATGGTTGGATCACAGTTTATTGTTAAAGCAGTATATAAAGTTTATAAAGGTACTTGCCTTTAGCAAAGCAAGGTAGTGATAGAAATGCTATAGATGCCTTTTGACTCGTTGTCACGCCCCGATTCGGAGAATCACTCGCTTTGCTTCGATTTACGCCGAATCGATCGTCCTCGGTAAGGCGTGATGCCGTACAAGTCTGGAGTTGCACTTGTACAAGGCTAGAACATGCACATTTATATCATTTTGAAACATTTGAAAATATGCCACAGTTGCGAAAACATTGGGAAACAATATAGGAAGAAGAAATACTCATTTTATTCACAATCGTAGTCAGAATACAACTTTTCTCGATAATATTTGAAATGCCATTTCGGCTACATTGATTCATGAAAAGAAGTACAACTGATAGGCTGCCATGAAATAACTTCCCATTCCGTACATCATGCCCCTTTAGTACTTTGAAAATATAATCAGTTATCTTTGAAAACTCCACAATATTTTGTGCGTCTTTTAGGGAAAACAACTTGAAAGGAAACAGCAGTTCAGAAAGCTTTAGTTGCGAGGTGCGCCTGAGCCTTCTCCAGTACCTGTGGAGGAGGGGTCAGCACATTATAATAATGCGCTGGTGAGCCCCGTTGGCCCACTCAGCTAAACCAACATTTTATTAATGACAAGCATTTTAAAGATATGAACTTATTAGGGACATGCAACATTCAGAGTAAATCACAATAAATGTAACATAGAATAACCATGTTTACTTTACCATTGGCCGAATCCAGCTTTCCTGCATAAGATACAGGATAATAATAATATACTTACCGTTCCTGCATAAAATGATCATTAGCATGCATCCTGACTACATGGCCACTGGCGCTGTTAAACCATATGGACATCTCTTTGCCATATAGGACTTCAAGGTAATGCGATGACTCCAAAGTAGGTAGCTAGCCCCTAAGGATGCCTCGCAAGACCCGTGCTCCCATTAGCACGCCAATGTTTCCTCCTAGGTCGAATCGGTCCCGGTGCTCCAGTACCGATTCGAGGAAATACACCACCAAGCCTTGTGCACAAGTTGTCCATGACCATGCGAATGCGTGACCGACTCGATAAGCATACAGTGCATGGTAGTTTTGAAAGTAAATAGACAACTTGTTCATTTCGCAGCATTTTATCATTATTCTAGGTATCAATTCAATCTCAATTCAATGTTTAGTGGACAAGCATAATCTCAATTGTTGTTAACAGTATAATCGATTCATTCAATGTTCAAGGGACTAGCATTCATTTCAATGTTCAATGTTCAATCTCTAGCTTCTTAGTGGTATTGACTTGTGGCATTAGCAACTTGGTATCGATCAACGGATGTTGTAAGATATTTATTTAATTGGCATGAAGGAATATCGAGAGGGATAATACCACCACAGATATCCACACTCACCAAATTAGAGAATCGCCAAGAGAGAGAGGAACACTTGCACGCTTAGCCTTCCGTCACGCGTCAGTCTGCATTGGCACCAAAAGTTTGGTTAATATCCCGTCTCGTTGTGTTCTCCTCTCTCAGAATTCTCAAGAATGAATGCTATGCAAATCGATAAAAATCGGCAAGAATCAAATCATCAAAAATTATTTCAGAAAAGCATCCATCAAAACCAAGCAACAAAACTAGCAGCAAAACATCCAGAGAAAACTCTTGGACGCATTTCAAGAGAAACCAATCCATTAGTTGGAAAGGTTCTTATGCACTTGTCCGTGATCGATACGGTGCCGACGGTAAGTTTTCCCAATACTCGGTTCCGACCGAGTTAGCCAAGCCACAAGCCTTACATAGTGAACCGCTAGGAGCTGGACACTACATAATATACCACTAAGAAAAAGTTTCGTCCTCGAAACTTAAAGCAAAAGTCCTACCTCAAAAATTATCAAACAGCGAGGGGTATTTCACCCGCATCTCTTCCTCTAATTCCCACGTTGCATGAGGACACATCCCAACCGAAGTCCTGATGCGTCACTGTAGATTTAAAATCCCTCAGAGCCCTCTGGAAGTGCTAAAATTGGAGCCGTGATGAGCCGCTGCTTGAGTTCTTGAAAACTACTCTCACAGTCGTCGGTCCACTTAAATATGATTCCCTTCTGAGTGAGGCGAGTCAAAGGCGATATGATTCTCGAAAAGTCTTTCACAAATCTACAGTAGTATCCGGCTAAACCAAGGAAACTCCGTATCTCACTTGTTGATGCAGGCTGCTTCCAGTCTACAATGGCCTTAATCTTCTCTGGGTCAACGACAACACCTTCTGCCGAAACAACATGTCCTAGGAATGACACGCTGTTCATCCAAAATTCGTACTTGCTTAGTTTTGCATACAGCTGGTTGTCCTGCAGCGTCTGAAGTACTTCTCTCAAGTGCTCGACATGAGTCTCCCTGTCCTTTGAGTAGATCAAGATGTCATCGATGAACACAACAACAAACTTGTCTAAGAACGGTCGAAACACTCTATTCATTAGATCCAAAAAGGCTGCTGGAGCATTAGTCAAACCGAATGGCATGACCAAAAACTCATAGTGTCCGTATCTCGTACGGAATGCTGACTTAGGGACATCTTCGGGTCTGATCTTCAATTGGTGATATCCATAATGAAGATCAATTTTAGAAAACACGGTCGCCCCTTGAAGCTGATCGAACAGATCATCTATCCTTGGCAAGGGATACTTGTTACGGATGGTTGCCTTGTTTAGTTCTCTGTAATCGATGCACAGCTGCATTGTCCCATCCTTCTTCTTTACAAACAGTATTGGAGCTCCCCATGGAGATACACTTGGGCGAATGTATCCCCGGTCTAGTAATTCTTGTAACTGTACCTTTAGTTCCTTCAATTCTGCCGGAGCCATCCTGTACGGCGCCTTTGATATCGGGCGAGTACCCGGGAGTGTATCAATTGTGAATTCGATTTCTCTATCCGGCGGCATTCCAGGTATCTCGTCCGAAAACACATCGAGGAACTCTGCCACAATTTTGGTCTGATTCGAGCCTACACTCTTCATCCGAGTGTCTTAAACAGAAGCGAGAAATCCCTCACACCCTGAGTACAGCATGTGTCTTGTTGTAACTGCCGATATGACCACAGGTCATTGGAACGTCGAGCCACACGAGTAAGAGAATTCCATTTCTCCTGGTAGGCGAAATACAACTTTCTTATCCACACAGTCGATTGTTGCATGACAGGCGCTGAGCCAGTCCATTCCCAATATGATATCGTACTCTTTGATGTCGAGTACAATTGCATCCAGAGATAAAGTCTTGCCTCCAATCTTAATGTAGCCATCCCTGCAAATCAAAGTTGCAGGCATATCTACTCCCGAAGGAGTACTAACACACAAAGCTGTCTTTAGTTGAGTCATACAAAATTTATTTTTCGTTGCAAAATCAGAAGAGATAAAGCAATGAGTAGCACCAGAATCAAAAAGTACTCTTGTAGGTATGCCTTTGTACAGCAACATACCTGTTATAACATTCTCTGCGGTCTGGGTCTCTACCTGAGTCAACGCATAAATGTCACGACCCGCACCCTGAAGAGGGGCACGAGCACGTGGTTACGTCCAGCCTACGCCGCAGAATCGGCGGTAGAACGCTGTATATAGGGTCTGTAAATACTATGACTAAACAGATAA
The DNA here is from genome assembly GCA_029216955.1 of Iris pallida. Taxonomy (NCBI): domain Eukaryota; kingdom Viridiplantae; phylum Streptophyta; class Magnoliopsida; order Asparagales; family Iridaceae; genus Iris; species Iris pallida. Next base: position 5,728,553 of record JANAVB010029816.1, on the reverse strand, counting down.
ATGTACCTGTACAGTATATACACTCCGAACGGAGGAACAAAGCAATACTGTCTCAATCACATAAATCAAAACTAGGGTAGAAAGCATGGAAAAAAGATATGATAGAATAAGCAAGAAATGAGTCCAGAAATATCCACAAGTCACAGCTAACACAAAATCCAGAGTCTCAGAATAATACTAAGTATAAAGATACTACAACAGAAAAGAACTAGCTGGCTCGCAGGCCAGGCAAACCTAACTAATACTAGGCTACTCCGGGTGAGCGAAATCAAGAGGCTCTACCACTAAGCCCCTGTCTAGGTCAAGTCCATCAGACTCTATCCCGTAGTAAGTCGGACAATCAGCCTCTAAGTCATCTGTAAAATTTCGTCAACGTATCCTGTCAGGAAAATGAGCAAGTACAAAACACCAACAGCAGTTCCATGTGAATTGACAAAAGCTATAAGAGACAGTATAATAAAATACAAGACAAAATCAACTGGAAATATATATCATGATGTGAGTACGGTAAAGGACGATAAAGTATATGTATATATAGGATGACTTGGAAACTATTCGGAAGCCGAGTTACAACCCTTAAACCAAACAAGGACCGGGGTTGTAACCCTTCTCCCGTACAGAACTTAGTCACCCTAAGATAATAAATATAAAAGGTGCCTTGAATTATTAGTGCGTCATGTGATCGGCTTGGGAAAGGCTTTCCATCTGACCGGCTATGAACCATGAATACAATAGAAACGATAAGGCCGGTCACCATGGAAAGCTATGAACCGTATAGGGTAAGGCTTTACCCGTCGTGAGGTGAGGGTATAGCTATGAACCATGAGTACCATAGAACCATGTGGGAAATGATCACACAACCACTAATAACTCCTCCATCCCCGAATAGTACCATAGATCTGGACATGACACGTTATGACACGGGATTCCATAAGAGGGTAGCAAGTCCCCTTTTGAAATCGGTGTCTATACCAATATACTGAAACAAGACAGAACATGTATCAATATACCATGAAACTCTAGGAACAACATCCCATGTCATGATCCAATATATACTAGTCCGTGAACTGTCGTGACTGGAAATCGAGTATAACACTACAACTGAATCGGATATAGCAGATATCAAGACAATAAAAACTATCAGTAAATGTACTCGCCTGTGGTCCTGAGCTGATAGAGTGAACAGACGCTCAGAGCGATCACAGACCTAAGACAAGATATTATGAGTCAAACAGGACTAAATACTGAAAAGGAAACTAATACAAGCCATGAATGCAAGTCTAAGTCAAAACTAGGTCAATCTAGGTCTAACTGAGTCATACTAGGCCATACTGGTTCATACTAGGTCATACTAGGTCACTGGAAGTCATTCCAAGTCAAACTAGGTCAATCTGGATCAACGGTTGACTTACAGTTGACTTTTGGTCAAAAAGTCAACTCTGGTCAACTCTGGTCAACTCTAGGTCAACTCTAGGTCAACCCTAGGTCAAACTGGTCTAATGTTGACCAACTGTTGACTTTCAGTCAACTGGTCAACTCTGGGTTGGTTTCGGTCAAATCGTGTCGCTTTAAGGCTAAGTTTGACTCTCGGTTGACTTTCGTTGACTTTTGGTCAAAAAGGTCAACCGACGTCAAAACTAGTCTTAGAGTACCATATTTGATCATTACCAACCACGGGGATCAAGTTTTAACACCATCTTAGGCTTCTAACACAAGTATCATATTTCTAGGCAAAACTAGGATTTACCCTTCTAAGGTAAATCCCGATACCTTGCCAAAAACCAATAAAACCCTGCAAATACCCATGGAACTAGCCTAGGCTCCTTAGGGTAGTTAGATATCAACCTATCTAAGGCTTACCTACCAATAAATTGGGGTATCCTAGTTATCTAGGTCATGTTAGGATACGGGGTATAGGTTTACCTTATTACCTATATTATCATATCATAAATTTACCCTATTCTATACCACACTTACCCCATCACTCATTCTCACATAAAACCACACTCTATAAGTCTCCCCTATAGGTTTCCTACTAGTTTTCCTACTATGGCTAACTATAGGCTACTAGCCACACTCTTTAGCTCTCACACACTCACACACAAACTCACAATTTCACACTCACACACATAGGCAAATTTGTGGACTGATTTGGTGAGCAATTGGACTGATAAGTGGGGGAAATGGACAGCCATCAATGGCTTGTAAATGGGACAGTCAAGTGCTCAAGGGACAGTCACATATATGGGTTAAATGTGGAGCAAATAGGACTAATATGATGTGGTATAGGGACAACCATCTAAGGGGCAAAACCTGGGCTGAATTGGACATAGTTAGGACTGATTTGTGGGGCTTTGTATGGTGTTTGAGGGGCTGATACATGGGCTAAGTATAGGCTAAAATTATGGACTGTTCTGGGCTAAACTTGGGACTAATATGGGGTGTTTGGGACAGCTGCTATGGACAGGAATTTACTGATTTTTAGGGGGCTAAAATGGGCAGGAATGTAGGGGTTTAAGGGCAGCAATGGGACAGCCATATTGGCTTGTTAAGGGGGCTGAATATTGGGCTGTACAAGGCTGGTGTAGGGACAGCCATTGGGGAGGCAAAACAGGACAGATTTTAAGGTGTTCTCTCCTCCCTCTACTTCACAACACACACACAAACAAACCCCTCTCAATATCCCACACACACACACATACTAATACACACCCTACACTCTAACATAGACACACACACACAAGATTGCTGAACCTGGGAGCTCTATCCCCTCACCAACACATCACACAACCACAACCATAAATATATATATACTTCCATATATAACCCACATCTATATATATATATCTATATATATAACTAGATATATATAACTAATAGGCATGAACCCAACCATTTCCCTTCTATTGATTGCTGGCCGAAACCTGGCAGCCCTATTCCCAAGCACCACAACACACTACCACACAATATAGTCACCATATATATATAGTCACCATATATATATATATATATATATATATATATATATATATATTATATATATATATATATCTATATATATATATATATATATATATATACATATATATATATATATACATATATATATATAATATATATATATATATATTTTTTTTGTATATTATATATATATATATATATATATATATATATACATATATATATATATATATATATATATATATATAATGATATATATAATACTATATATATACCAATACACATAGGAAGAATATGATACATTAAGATACTCAATGAACTCACTCTACAATCATGAAAAATCTGGAATATTAATACCAATCACACAAAAACAATATTAGAATAATATCCATGAGTCAAAAAGGAGGCTTTTCCTATTGGGACACAAACCTACAAGTGGACACTCCTAGAAATGTCCAAAGGACACAAAAATGGTCTCAAATGAGGGCACGACCATGGAAATCATCATAAAGGATTTCCTGCATGATCTACATGAGAAAAGAAATAGGTTTGGAGAAGGAATCACCTTGGTTGGAGGAGGAAAATCAATGGAAGCTTCAAAAGTGGATGGAGCCTTTGGGGAAGAAGAAGAAAAAGTGGATTGGAATAAAATGGAAAAGTGATTTTCTCTCTCCTCCCTATCCTACACTAGTGGCCGGCCACCCTTGTCCTATTTCCTCCCTCCCCCTTTGGTAATTACAAGTTTGCCCTCCTATGAATTAAATGGCTAAAAATAGGAAAAGGGTTAAACCGGGAGTAGTTTAGTCAAACCGAAACCACTAATCTCTAACTAAATATTAACTAAAATAATAGTCTAGTCTCTAACCAAAATATCTAACATGTGGGCCATGGCTAGCTAGTGTGTGGGCCCGCTAAGGTCAAAATACCCCGGGTCCCCGAAACAAGTCAAAACAAGTCGGAATGAATTGAAATTCGAACCCGATTCAAATATCCCCAAAATAATGCCATAAATAAATAAATAATTCCAAAATAATTTCAAAAGTGGAAATGACAAAAATACCCCTGTTTCTAGAAACTGGGGGTGACAAATCTATCCACCTTAAAAAAATTTTGTCCTCGAAATTAAAACCAAACAATAGTAAAATCTCAAATTCACAAGTCATGGCAATTTTTTTTTTAAAAAAAATCTCAAAAATCAAAGCAGAAACTAAATGACTAAATTTATAAATTTTAAAATTACTCACAAATTTAAGTCTATCCACCTTAAAAGAATCATTCAAAAACTTAAACGAAGCAACACAGAAAATTTATGCAATTTGATAATCGTATGCGTCTGTCCAACAATCATGATACTCAGAATCTCTGTCATGCCAGTGAGCAAGGCTACGATAATCGGAGTCCTCAACTACGGTACATACCTCTAGAATCATGGTATTTAAAATTTTTGCAATGCCGCTAGCTTGGCAGCAAAAACCTTAAATTCCCACACCCTAGAAATACGTCCATAGTCCGACTATATGTCCTCACTCTGCCTGCTAGCATGACCCTAGAGGATTCTAAAATCTCATAATCGAGGCGACCTAGCCCATACGACTTATCTCAGAAAAATCACATCACAGGAACAACTTTCATTAAACAGACAAGGAACAGATGGAATCGAATTTCAAACTGTTAATAAGGAAGCAAATGCGGAAATAAGATAGAAAGATCGGAACCTGCACTCTGCTCTGCTACTGCCTGAGTGGGCTCAACTGCCATGGTGAAAGTATGCCCCTGCTGGCCTCCTCTAGCCTGCTGAACTCTGCCCTGGCCTGTCTGGCTAGCTGCACGGACAGCACAGTCCCTCACCTGTTGGTCTGGAGCTCCACAGAATAAACAGACTCCCAGCTTCATCCTGCAAGCCTCCCGGGTGTGCCCCATCTTCTTGCAGAAGGTACACTGGACATCCTGCCTCCGGTCCTGTCCCTGGGGCTGCTGGACACGCGCCGGTGCCTGCTAAAACTGCAACTGAGGCTGCTGCTGCTGGAATTGCCTCTGCTGGAAATATGGACGCTTCGCTGGCCCCGCACTCGAACTGGCTCCCAAGACATCACTGCCCCTCTTCGGCTTGAGGCCGAAGTCCTCCTCAGCAATCTGGGCCTCCATCAGAATCTGCTCAAAGGTAGCGTCTCGTCGCCCGGATGTGCGAGTGCGCACTGCGTGAATGAGACCCCTCCTGAACTTTCGGGCCTTGCACCCCTTATCCTGAACCAAACTCCGTGCAAACCTGCTCAGGCGGAAAAACTCTGCTGCGTACTCGTCGACCGACGAGCTCCCCTGCTCCAGACTGGCAAACTGCCCCTCTAAAGCTGACACGGCTACGTCCGGGTAGAACTTCTCTTTAAAGAGTTTCCTGAAGTCCTCCCAGGACAATCCCCTCACTGACGCACGTGGATCCGTACGGTACCACGTCAGTGCTATGTCGAAGAACTGGCTCGCTGCAGAAGTCACCCACAGAGCTCTCGGAACCTCTGCCAACTCCAGACTCTGCTGGACATCCTCTAGCCAGTCGTCCGCGTATAGGATACCCTCGGTACCCTTGAAATTTTGCGGGTTCATCTTCCGAAAGTCGAGATACGTACCGGGCCTCCCCTGGCCCTGCTGCTGTGCTAGTGCTCCCTCAGCTGTAGCCGGTGCACCTTTCTCCACTGCTGCCATAGCTAACTGGTGCGAGTTCTCCATCGTCTGTCTCAGCACCTCTGTCTGGCGCTGCTGCGTCTGCAATATCTGCTGCAGGAGGGCCATCATCCCCTGGGTGTCTGCCGGTAGCTGAGGCGGCGGTGGAAGAATGTCTGGAATGACCATAGACGGTCCCGCTGCTGGAGGTGGAAGACCTCCTAGGATCGTCGTTGCTGCTGCTGCTCCCGCCGGAAGGGCAGGAACTGTAGTAGCAGCTCCCTCAGCTGTATCTCCCACTGTCGGAGGTGGAAGACCTCCTGGGACTGCCACTGCTACTCCTGCAGCCGGTGGTAGAAGACCTGTCGGATCTGCCACTGCTGCTCCCGCAGCTGGAGGTGGAAGACCTCCCTGATCTGACCTCTTTAGAACTGCACTAGGACCCACTGCCTGAGAACGAGTGACTGTCATCCTGAAGATGAAGTGAACCCAAGAGATCAACATGGCACATGATAGGAATATCAAAGACGGACAATTAAATTCAATGCAAAAGAATTTGTCATGGTAATCAAAAGATCAGAGATTTCCTAGCATGTGATTGAGTAACTCCTATCATACCCTAATCCTATATCCTAATCACAGGCTCGTAATTAGCACCCTAAGTCGAGCACCATTACGAGTTCGCACTAGTTGCGACACTGACCTGCATGGGCTACCACAAAAATGTGTCACGACCCGCACCCTGAAGAGGGGCACGAGCACGTGGTTACGTCCAGCCTACGCCGCAGAATCGGCGGTAGAATGCGGTATATAGGGTCTGTAAATACTACGACTAAACAGATAAATGTACCTGTATAGTATATACACTCCAAACGGAGGAACAAAGTAATACTGTCTCAATCACATAAATCAAAACTAGGGTAGAAAGCATGGAAAAGAGATATGATAGAATAAGCAAGAAACGAGTCCAGAAATATCCACAAGTCACAGCTAACACAAAATCCAGAGTCTCAGAGTAATACTAAGTATAAAGATACTACAACAGAAAAGAACTAGCTGGCTCGCAGGCCAGGCAAACCTAACTAATACTAGGCTACTCCGGGTGAGCGAAATCAAGAGGCTCTACCACTAAGCCCCTGTCTAGGTCAAGTCCATCAGACTCTATCCCGTAGTAAGTCGGGCAATCAGCTTCTAAGTCATCTGTAAAATTTTGTCAACGTATCCTGTCAGGAAAATGAGCAAGTACAAAATACCAACAGCAGTTCCATGTGAATTGACAAAAGCTATAAGAGACAGTATAATGAAATACAAGACAAAATCAAGTGGAAATATATATCATGATGTGAGTACGGTAAAGGACGATAAAGTATATGTATATATAGGATGACTTGGGAACTATTCGGAAGTCGAGTTACAACCCTTAAACCAAACAAGGACCGGGGTTGTGACCCTTCTCCCGTACAGAACTTAGTCACCCTAAGATAATAAATATAAAAGGTGCCTTGAATTATTAGTGCGTCATGTGATCGGCTTGGGAAAGGCTTTCCATCTGACCGGCTATGAACCATGAATACAATAGAAACGATAAGGCCGGTCACCATGGAAAGCTATGAACCGTATAGGGTAAGGCTTTACCCGTCGTGAGGTGAGGGTATAGCTATGAACCATGAGTACCATAGAACTATGTGGGAAATGATCACACAACCACTAATAACTCCTCCATCCCCGAATAGTACCATGGATCTGGATATGACACGTTATGACACGGGATTCCATAAGAGGGTAGCAAGTCCCCTTTTGAAATCGGTGTCTATACCAATACACTGAAACAAGACAGAACATGTATCAATATACCATGAAACTCTAGGAACAACATCCCATGTCATGATCCAACATATACTAGTCCGTGAACTGTCGTGACTGGAAATCGAGTATAACACTACAACTGAATCGGATATAGCAGATATCAAGACAATGAAAACTATCAGTGAATGTACTCGCCTGTGGTCCTAAGCTGATAGAGTGAACAGACGCTCAGAGCGATCACAGACCTAAGACAAGATACTATGAGTCAAACAGGACTAAATACTGAAAAGGAAACTAATACAAGCCATGAATGCAAGTCTAAGTCAAAACTAGGTCAATCTAGGTCTAACTGAGTCATACTAGGCCATACTGGTTCATACTAGGTCATACTAGGTCACTGGAAGTCATTCCAAGTCAAACTAGGTCAATCTGGATCAACGGTTGACTTACAGTTGACTTTTGGTCAAAAAGTCAACTCTGGTCAACTCTGGTCAACTCTAGGTCAACTCTAGGTCAACTCTAGGTCAACCCTAGGTCAAACTAGTCTAATGTTGACCAACTGTTGACTTTCAGTCAACTGGTCAACTCTGGGTTGGTTTCGGTCAAATCGGGTCGTTTTAAGGCTAAGTTTGACTCTCGGTTGACTTTCGTTGACTTTTGGTCAAAAAGGTCAACCGACGTCAAAACTAGTCTTAGAGTACCATATTTGATCATTACCAACCACGGGGATCAAGTTCTAACACCATCTTAGGCTTCTAACACAAGTATCATATTTCCAGGCAAAACTAGGATTTACCCTTCTAAGGTAAATCCCGATACCTTGCCAAAAACCAATGAAACCCTGCAAATACCCATGGAACTAGCCTAGGCTCCTTAGGGTAGCTAGATATCAACCTATCTAAGGCTTACCTACCAAGAAATTGGGGTATCCTAGTTATCTAGGTCATGTTAGGATACGGGGTATAGGTTTACCTTATTACCTATATTATCATATCATGAATTTACCCTATTCTATACCACACTCACCCCATCACTCATTCTCACATAAAACCACACTCTATAAGTCTCCCCTATAGGTTTCCTACTAGTTTTCCTACTATGGCTAACTATAGGCTACTAGCCACACTCTTTAGCTCTCACACACTCACACACAAACTCATAATTTCACACTCACACACATAGGCAAATTTGTGGACTGATTTGGTGAGCAATTGGACTGATAAGTGGGGGAAATGGACAGCCATCAATGGCTTATAAATGGGACAGTCAAGTGCTCAAGGGACAGTCACATATATGGGTTAAATGTGGAGCAAATAGGACTAATATGATGTGGTATAGGGACAACCATCTAAGGGGCAAAACCTGGGCTGAATTGGACATAGTTAGGACTGATTTGTGGGGCTTTGTATGGTGTTTGAGGGGCTGATACATGGGCTAAGTATAGGCTGAAATTATGGACTGTTCTGGGCTAAACTTGGGACTAATATGGGGTGTTTGGGACAGCTGCTATGGACAGGAATTTACTGATTTTTAGGGGGCTAAAATGGGCATGAATGTAGGGGTTTAAGGGCAGCAATGGGACAGCCATATTGGCTTGTTAAGGGGGCTGAATATTGGGCTGTACAAGGCTGGTATAGGGACAGCCATTGGGGAGGCAAAACAGGACAGATTTTAAGGTGTTCTCTCCTCCCTCTACTTCACAACACACACACAAACAAACCCCTCTCAATATCCCACACACACACACATACTAATACACACCCTACACTCTAACATAGACGCACACACACAAGACTGCTGAACCTGGGAGCTCTATCCCCTCACCAACACATCACACAACCACAACCATAAATATATATATACTTCCATATATAACCCACATCTATATATTTATATCAATATATATATATATATATCTATATATATAACTAGATATATATAACTAATAGGCATGAACCCAACCATTTCCCTTCTATTGATTGCTGGCCGAACCTGGCAGCCCTATTCCCAAGCACCACAACACACTACCACACAATATAGTCACCATATATATATATATATATATATATATATATATATATATATATATACATATATATATATATATACATATATATACATATATATATATATATATATATATATATATATATATATATATATATATATAATGATATATATAATACTATATATATACCAATACACATAGGAAGAATATGATACATTAAGATACTCAAATGAACTCACTCTACAATCATGAAAAAACTAGAATATTAATACCAATCACACAAAAACAATATTAGAATAATATCCATGAGTCAAAAAGGAGGCTTTTTCTATTGGGACACAAACCGACAAGTGGACACTCCTAGAAATGTCCAAAGGACACAAAAATGGTCTCAAATGAGGGCACCACCATAGGAATCATCATAAAGGGTTTCCTACATGATCTATATGAGAAAAGAAATAGGTTTGGAGAAGGAATCACCTTGGTTGGAGGAGGAAAATCAATGGAAGCTTCAAAAGTGGATGGAGCCTTTGGGGAAGAAGAAGAAAAAGTGGATTGGAATGAAATGGAAAAGTGATTTTCTCTCTCCTCCCTATCCTACACTAGTGGCCGGCCACCCTTGTCCTATTTCCCCCCTTTGGTAATTACAAGTTTGCCCTCCTATGAATTAAATGGCTAAAAATAGGAAAAGGGTTAAACCGGGAGTAGTTTAGTCAAACCGAAACCACTAATCTCTAACTAAATATTAACTAAAATAATAGTCTAGTCTCTAACCAAAATATCTAACATGTGGGCCATGGCTAGCTAGTGTGTGGGCCCGCTAAGGTCAAAATACCCCGGGTCCCCGAAACAAGTCAAAACAAGTCGGAATGAATTGAAATTCGAACCCGATTCAAATATCCCCAAAATAATGCCATAAATAAATAAATAATTCCAAAATAATTTCAAAAGTGGAAAATGACAAAAATACCCCTGTTTCTAGAAACTGGGGGTGACAATAAACCCTTGCTTGGCCACCTTGTTGATTCGGCGCATTCTCAGTTGGAGCTGGTAAGGCTGGTGGCGCTTGGCTACGATTCTGATTGTTATGCTGGCCCCGATTCTGATTGTTGTTATGCCCATGATAATGATTATTGTTATTTCTACGAGGAGGATACTGGTTCTCTTCCCTAGTTCTGTATTCAAATGCCTTGTGATTCATTCCCCCACATTTGTAACACCCGACACGACAGTCTTCGCGACGATGACCAATTCGATTGCACATGTTGCAACACAATTCCTGATACGTTTCTTTGTTATTTCCCGTATTCGGACGCTTAGACGTGTCATTTCTTCCTGCAGACCAAGGTCGTTTCTGATTATTGAGTCCTTGGTTGCTCTATGTTGTCCCACGACTAGCCGGTTGATGAAATCTCTCCATCTCGAGAGTTGTCTCGTACGCCTCCCGGTAAGACGTACATTTTTGACTTAGCACATCCCGCTGTAGGCCCTCATTCAAGCCTTGTACGAATCTTCCTCGCTTCGCATCATCATTCGGGACCATGTACCCAGCGAAGGAAACTCTCTTTAAAAATTCTGTCTCGTAGTCATCTACCGACATACTGTCCTGTCAGAGTGTAATGAACTCATCTTCTTTTTGTTGATGGACAGCTGGTGGAATGAATTACGCGATGAAGGCCTGTTTGAAGGTCTCCCAAGATATCTTCGTATCCTGACTATTTTCGCAAAGTGCCTGTGTCACGACCCGCTACCCAAATTGTTGGACTGGGCCGAGTCATGTCCAGCCTACGCTTGAGATAAAGTGCAGTAAGCTGTTCTAGAGATAACAAGATAAGACTAAATGTGCTAACAGTTCTATAAGTAAAGAAGAGTCATAAAAGCTCCAAACACAAAAGTCATCTCATATAATAGTAAGTCCAAGTACAAGTCGAAAATGTAAAGCTGGATACAGGTCCAGACACAAAATATATAGTCTAATACATGACTAGTCTCAAAAGTCTAAAATGTAAATAGACAACTAGACGAGGTTCCCCGCAGGTACATCCTCGTAAGACAAAGCTTGGTCCTCGGCAGTAACTCCGTAATATGTATCACATAGCAACTCCTCCTCAGTAAGAATACCTACAACGTTATCCTGTCAGGACGGGAGCAAGTACTGATTCTAGCAAACTAAATATACGAAACATGAAATGAACAGGAATGTAATAGACTGGAATCATGGCACATCATAATCTATCATGGCAATGACACATATGTCATAGAGACAGATGCATATGTAATATTTAAAACTGTAGCAGGTACGTGATCGTCAATGGATGTACAATGTGCAGGTGCACATAATAAAATGTACTATCGTACAAGTGTAAAGGCGATAGATGTACATACGCACAAATATAGCTTTGAGAGTAAGGCCTACGGTGCAGTAACATATAAAATAAAACTTTGCTCGGTACTGTAGAGGGGGCATGATCACGTACTCAACTATCAGTTTCCTCATAACCCAGATTCTAATCATGTGAGAGATATAAAACTGTTCTAAACATGGTAGAGATATGAAAGTAATACAACATATGAAGATTTAACTTGCTACCCCAAGGATCAGCATTTAATATGGTTGGATTCGCAGTTCATTGTTGTAACAATATGTAAAGTTTGTAGAAGTACTTGCCTTTAGCAAAGCAAAGCAACGATAAAAATGCTATAGATGTCTGGTAACTCGTCACTGTAGAAATAAATACATAAATTTAGTTTTTACACTAAGTTAAACACTAAAACACTAGTGGTGCAATACAACTTTCTAACTGGACACATAGCCAAATGGTGACTTTAGCATAGGAGACCAATATGGAGTGACACAATACTCAAACTAACTTTCTAGGATCTTTACACTAGTGCGGGGTGAGGTTCAATACAACTATAACTCAAAAAAATACAAAAAGTTGCAAGTCGTAACTATGCAATAATTAATTCAAACTGTACACTATGATCCAACAATTTTTGAGATAGACAAAAAGCTCAATTTTACATAAAATAAAGTACCAAAATGATCCTTGTTAATTATAGAAATTTATACTAATTTTTATGGAATTTATAAATCCTCCTAATTATTTATTAAAAATCAGCAAACATAAATATACTGAAAATAAGTTCTATTTTCCTATTTTTATAAAATAAAAAAAGCACTTAATAAATGCTGGAAAAATTATAATAAATTGTCTAAATTAACATAGTATTTAAATATAATTTGTCCCAGATTTTTACAGTAATTAAAATATATATAAAAATTCAAAAATAGCAATCAACAGTTTCTATAAATAAATTAATTAATTATTTACTATTTTTGTCCATGTATGCGAAATGAACTGAAGTCCAGATAGAGGACCCAGAGCCATGAATCAAGTCCAATATGACTTGTACAGACTCTGAATGTATTAGACATAATTGGGCCCAAAAACCCATGCTAGGTTTGGACATTAATTGGCCATAATCAGACAAAATACAGGAATTTAAATATAAATAATATATTTTTAGAGTGGTAAAAATATACAAGTCACAAAATATATAATAAAATAATCTTGTAAAATTTTACATAACAATATTTTGTACAAGGTAGAATTTCAAATACATACATAAATATATAACTACAATATTTATATATTACATATAAATATATAGAGATTTATTTATATATATATATATATATATATATATATATATAGATAGAATCTATATATATATATATATATATAATATATATATATATATATATATTATAATATTATATAATGGATATATATATACATATAATAAATATACATATATATAATAGAATACTAAATATAAAATATATATACATATACAAATATTGTATACATTTATATAAAATAGTATATATATCTATATATCTAATATATATATATATATATAATATTATATATATATATATATATATATATATATACACATATACATATACATATACATATATATATAGTAAAATACTAATTATAAAATATATACATATATACAATACTGTATATATATACATATAACAATATATATATTATAAAATATATATACAAAAATACATATACTATATACATATAATTATATATGTATATGTATATAATTTATATAAATATATATATATATATATATATATATATATATATATATATATATATATATATATATATATATATATATATATATATATAAATATATATATATATATATATATATGTATATATATATATATATATATATATATATATAATATATATATATATATATATATATATATATATATATATATTTATATATATATATATATATATATATATATATATATATATATATATATATATATATATATATATATATATATATATATATATATATATATATATATACATATATATATATATATATATATATATATATATAATAATAATAACTAATAAAAACAAAAAACAAAAATAAAAAGAAAACAAACAAAGCAGGGGGGTTCGAACTCGGCCCAGAGGGATCGGGTTCTTGGGCTCGATCGGGCTGGCCAGGGAGTCAGCCCGAGCTGTATGTTAGGGGTAGGGTTTGGTTTAGTGTTATTTAGGATTTTAGGTTAGCGGGTTTAAACCCGATAGCACAGTTTCGTGTCCTGACAGTTAAGGACACGAAAAACTATCGAGTCCGAGTGTCCTGGCCATGCACGACACGCACGAGTCGTGTTGTACGTGTCCAGACTTACCTACGTACTGCTCGTGTCCTGGCGAGTCGTATATGTGAAGACGAGACACGTACGACACGAAAATAGGATTGACACGTACGTGTCCGACGAACTGGGGGTTATTGAGGTGGTTGGACGGCGGCTGGGGTGTCGTCGTCGGGGCGCTCGGGTGGCGTTGGACTCTCCTCAGCGCAGCGTACTCTTCGGTGGTGGTTGTGGGTGGCGTAGGCGGCTGTGGATTTGGCGGTAGGGTGTGGCCGGAGTTAGGGTTCAGGCGTAGGGAAATGGGTTCTCGTCGGGAAAGAAAGGGGTCGGGGTGGTCGTGGTGGTGTGCTAGAGTTAGGGTTTGGTCTGGGGGTCATTTATATAGGGGGAGAGGTCGGTTGTGGTCTAGGGGAAGTCGGTGGTCGTCGACAGCTGGCCGGTCGCAGGGAGTGGTTGGGTGAGAGGAGAGAGAGAACGTGGCGGGGGGGGGGGGGGGTAGGGTAGGTTTGCAGTAAGGTCCCCAGAGATTGGGGACTTGCATAAAGACCCCAATCCCAAACAGTTTGCAAAAATTAATTTGCAAACTCCTATTAAAATAATTGATTTATTTGCAAAACGATATTAAAACAAAATTAAATATTATATAATGATATATTTAATTTTAAAACTATTTAAAAATCATTTAAAAATTCCAAAAATTCCTAAAAATTATAATAAATTATTTTAAAGCTAAATAGGTCATTAGCAACTAATTAACACTAATTAAATTAAATTTGAAAAACAGGGGCTGACAAGTCTTTCCTCCTTGAAAAATTTTGTCCTCGAAATTCACAAGGATTGAAGACTCTACAATTTTCTAACATAGCAAGCAATGTAACAAATGACTAAGGCTACGATCAAAACTAACATCTAAGGTATCAAGCGGGAACGGGTGGTTCCCTCGCAGCTGTTGGATCGAACAAGTAAGGATATCTCTCCCTCATGTCCGACTCACTCTCCCAAGTAGATTCACCCGAAGAGTGACGGCTCCAAGCTACTCGTACTAAGGGTATAACCTTGTTCCTCAGCCTCTTCTCCCTCCTGTCTAATATCTCCACTGGCTGCTCAGTAACTGCAAGGCTTGGTCCGATCTCCAACTCTGAATGATCTAGCACACGGCTGGGGTCCGGAACATATCTCCTCAGCTGGGATACGTGAAAGACATCGTGAACTTCTGCTAGGTTGGGTGGAAGTGCAATCCTGTAAGCTACCTCTCCGATCCTGCCAAGTATCTCGAATGGTCCGATGTATCTGGGGCTCAATTTGCCTCCTCATCCGAACCGGATCGTCCCTCTAGTAGGTGATATCTTCACTAGCACCATATCACCGTCTGCGAACTCCATCGGTCTGCGACTAGCATCGGCCCAGTGTTTCTGCCTGTCCTGAGCTATTCTGAACCTGTCTTTGATCATCCCGACCTTCTCTGCTGCATCCGTGATCATCTCTGGCCCAAGCATAACTCTGTCCCCAACATCGTCCTAAAAGAGCGGTGTACGGCATCGTCGTCCATATAGTGCCTCGAAAGGAGACATACCGATGCTGGCTTGGTAGCTGTTGTCGTATGAAAACTCTACCAAGTGTAGATGGCTCTCCTATGATCCGCCAAAGTCCAGCACACAAGTCCTCAGCATGTCCTCTAGCGCCTGTATCGTCCTCTCGGACTGCCCATCTGTCTGCGGGTGGTACGCCGTACTGAACTTGAGCCGACTGCCCAACTCCTCCTGCAAGCTCCTCCAGTAGTAGGACGTGAATCTGTTGTCTCTGTCCGACATGATGCTCACAGGTATTCCGTGCAAGCACACTATCTGTTGCATGTATAGCTCCGCCAACTTCTCGGTGGAAAGCCCCACCTTGAAGGGTATGAAGTGTGCACACTTCGTCAGCCTGTCCACGATGACCCAAATGGCATCCTTCCCTCCTTGGGAACGAGGAATCCCGGAGACGAAGTCCATCATAATGTTTTCCTATTTCTACTCGGGAATGGATAACGGCTGCAACAGACCAGCTGGCCTCTGGCGCTCCGCCTTGACCTGCTGGCAAACTAGGCATCTCGAAATGAAACGTGATACATCCCTCTCCATCCCGTGCCACCAAAGATGTTCCCACAAGCTAAGATACATCTTATTGGTACCAGGGTGAATAGAATATCTCGATCAGTGCACCTCCTGCAAGACTGCCTATGTCAGCTCTCCCTTCGGCACGCACAATCGGCTGCCATGCCTCAAGGATCCATCCTCTGCTACGGTAAAGTCATCCAGCAATCCAGCTAAAGCCTGGGCTCGAAGTCTGTGAAGGCTCTCATCTATAGACTGTGCCTCCCTGATCTGCTCCATCAAACCTGACAAAATGTCAAGCGCCATCATCTGTATCACTGATCCTGGCCGAACTATCTCGATACCGAGCTTCTCCAGATCTTCCCGTAAATGCCGATCTATCATTAGATACCATGCCATCGGATGCCTGCTCAGCGCATCCGCCACCATATTTGCCTTTCCGGGGTGATACTGTAAATCGATGTCGAAGTCCTTCATCAACTCCAACCATCGTCTTTGTCTCATGTTCAGCTCTTTCTGCGTGAACACATACTTCAAGCTCTTGTGGTCAGTAAAGATTTCCACACGCTCTCCGTATAAGTAATGTTTCCATAACTTGAGTACAAAGATCACCGCAGCTAACTCTAGGTCATGGGTAGGATAGTTTCGCTCATGAGTCCGTAACTGCCTAGATGCATAAGCAATCACTTTTCCATGCTGATATAGGACACATCCTAGCCCCTTTCCCGAAGCATCGCTGTATATGGTGAAACCTCCAAATCCTGAAGGTAATGTCAGAACTGGAGCGATCGTCAGCCTCCTCTTCAGCTCCTCAAATGCTGCCTGGCAGTCTTCTGACCAGATATACTCTGCGTCATTCTGCGTCAGCTTCGTCATCTCATATAATAGTAAGTCCAAGTATAAGTCAGAAATGTAAAGCTGGATATAGGTCCAGACACAAAATATATAGTCTAATACATGACTAGTCTCAAAAGTCTAAAATATAAATAGATAACTAGACGAGGTTTCCCGTAGGTACATACTCGTAAGATAAAGCCTGGTCCTCTACAGTAACTCCGTAATATGTATCACAGAGCAACTCCTCCTCAGTAAGAATACCTACAACGTTATCCTGTCAGGACGGGAGCAAGTACTGACTCTAGCAAACTAAATATACGAAACATAAAATGAACAGGAATATAATAGACTGGAATCATGGCCCATCATAATCTATCATGGTAAGGACACATATGTCATAGAGACAGATGCATATGTAATGTTTAAAACTGTAGCAGGTACGTGATCGTCAATGGGTGTACAATGTACAGGGGCACATAATAAAATGTACTACCGTACAAGTGTAAAGGCGATAGATGTACATACGCACAAATACAGCTTTGAGAGTAAGGCCTATGGCGTAGTAACATATAAAATAAAACTTTGCTCGGTACTGTAGAGGGGGCATGATCACGTACTCAACTATCAGTTTTCCCATAACCCAGATTCTAATCATGTAAGAGATATAAAACTGTTCTAAACATGGTAGGGATATAAAATTAATACAACATGTAAAAATTTAATTTGCAACCCCAAGGATCAGCATTTAACATGGTTGGATTCGCAGTTCATTGTTGTAACAGTATGTAAAGTTTGTAGAAGTACTTACCTATAGCAAAGCAAAGTAGCGATAAAAATGCTATAGATGCCTGGTAACTCGTCACTGTAGAAATAAAAACATAAATTTAGTTTTGACACTAAGTTAAATACTAAAACACTAGTGGTGCAACACGACTTTCTAACTGAACACCTAGCCAAATGGTGACTTTAGTATAGGAGACCAATGTGGGGTGACACAATACTCAAACTAACTTTCTAGGGTCTTTACACAAGTGCGGGGTGAGGTTCAATACGATTATAACTCAAAAAAACACAAAAAGTTACAAGTCGTAACTATGCAATAATTAATTCAAACTGTACACTATGATCCAACAATTTTTGAGATAGACAAAAACCTCAATTTTATATAAAAATAAAGTACCAAAATGATCCTTGTTAATTATAGAAATTTATACTAATTTTTCTGGAATTTATAAATTCTCCTAAATATTTATTAAAAATCAGCAAACATAAATATACTGAAAATGGGTTTCTGTTTCCTATTTTTATAAAATACCAAAAGCATTATTAAATGCTAAAAAAATCATATTAAATTGTCTAAATTAAAATAGTATTTAAATACAATTTTTCTTAGATTTTTACAGCAGTTAAAATATATATAAAAATTCAAAAACAACAAGCAATATTTTCTAAAAATTAATTAATTAATTAATTACTATTTTTGTCCATGTATTCGAAATGAACCGAAGTCCAGATACAGGACCCAGAGCCATGAATCAAGTCCAATATGATTGTACAGACTCTGAATGTATTAGACACAATTGGGCCCAAAAACCCATGCTAGGTTTGGACATCAATTGGCCATAATCAGACAAAATACAGGAATTTAATATAAAATAATATATTTTAGAGTGGTAAAAATTACAAGTCAAAATATATAATAAAATAATCTTGTAAATTTTCATAACAATATTTTGACAAGGTAGAATTTCAAATACATACAAATATATAACTAAATATATATATATATACATTTTTTATATATATACAATATTTTGTATTTATATATAACTACAATATTTATATATACATATAA